>LPNX011042219.1:98423-305696 GCA_001517045.1 Pseudotsuga menziesii | reverse complement strand
CAGACCTGAAATACTGCTGATGTTACCTTCTCCCGAAAAGATGGGCTTCTTCTAAGTAATTTAATGCATAAGTTGCCTTGCTTAGAAATACAGACATCTAGAATATTTCGATTTTATTCAGACAGTCTTAAGCTGGGAGAGAGAGTTAATTCAGAGATTTGGGGTTCACCAGGTAGTCGCCAATTGTTCCACCTGCAACAATTTCCCAAAATTCTAAAAAAATTTAGGACCCTCCTTTACTTTGAATAAGTTGGTTTTTTTTTCTTGTTTTCAGTCTGGTGACGTTTGGTCTATGAATTTTTGGAATGTTTTACAGCACTTTGGATTGATATTAATCGATCTGTTTTGCTCCTTTAATGCTTTAAAATGATCCCTTCCATTATCAAGCTCATCATGGCTTTTTACATATCTGTGAAGTCATTTTACATCGGGAGTTGAGTCAAATGTTCTTCCCGCCGTTGCGGAGGTTTCCTGCTTTGTATTTCACCGTTGCGGGTGGTTGACGATTCTTCACTGTTACGGGTGGACTTTTGTTCTGAGTCAGAAGAGGATGAGTGTCTCTCTGGCCGTCATTGCGGACGGGTTATCATTTGGTCTCCGACGTTGCGGACCATTTGGGGGTTCTAAGGTTTCATTTCCTCGCCGATCCATATGTATCGGAGCTCTTTTCCTTCTGTTCCCTCCGCCGTTGCGGGCAGGTCTGAGTTTCGGTCTTCCGATGTAGAGTCTCCGGGTGGCCGATGCGAGTTATGCACGTTTTTTGTTATGCATGCTCGCCGTTGCGGAGGAGTCCGGGCTCTTGGCTTTTGATATAGGTCCCCGCCGATGCCCGATCTTTTGTTTACATGCTCTATTCACCGTTGTGGGTGAATTGATGCTGGGAACTATCTGCCGTTACGGAAGGTCTGGGATTCTCACTGCCCTTTTCAGTTTCGTCCCCCGCCCGATACGACTTGTTACTCGTGCAACTCTTTATATATACGGGGGCAGGGGTTTTGGATTTTTATTGTTGTTTTGCGCTCGAGCTGTCGTTATCCTCGCCATGCTGTCGACCCTGCGAACCTTGTGGAGCTCTGTGCTTGTACCCGCGTCCAGGTGTCGGTTGGAAGCTCAACCGTTGTCGCCTCATCAGCTGTGCATCACTTCCAGGTAGGATCTTTACCGCCCTGCCTCGTGCTTTTCAAGGTTTTGATTGGGTGATTTTTTGTTGCGGTTGGGGTATTGCTAGGATTATGTCCCCGTGGTCCCTTTTCGCTCGCACATGGAGTTTTCACCCGCGGCTAGGGTTGCCATAGTCATTTCCCCTTGCATGTTGCGCCTACATTTTGAAAATTGTCGGTTGGGATAGCAGTTTGCGGTTAGAAGGGGGGGAGTCGTTTTTCCTTTATAGATCCCTCGTAGTATCTTTTGACCTCGGGCGTTTTGGTTCGCCCCGCGCACAGTGGATAAAGGCGCGGTGCAGGCGGCCGTTATGCCGCCTGCACCTGGTTTTTCCTTCGTAATAATGAGGCCCATGGAGAGGTTTTACGGTGGTTTTCTTGTGATCAAATGTCTCCTCCGTTGTTGATTTTCCCATTTATTAGGTTTCGAACCCCAACCTCTGCCCACGCCGTCCCGCGCAGTCCGTCGTCTTTTTTTTTGGCTGTCTGAAACCCTAGGGCTGTGCCGCTATATTGTTTACGATTTGGAGGTAGCATGGATGTTGGCACTGGTGGGAGCATCGTGTGAAAAAAGTTGTTGTTGATTCCCGCAGTATCTAGCCGCACCAATGTAACTACTTTCCCGCGAGCCGCATAGGCTATTGCAGTCTTTATCCTTGATAAATCCATATCGTCGAAATTTTTGAATTGTGGATAGTTACATTTGCACCTTGCATTTAAGATTCATACTTGTTCTTTATGATTTATTTTCAGGAGAGAAATGGCATACTGTGAGAAAACGTAGATTAAATGCTAGACCAGTTTATGAATAAATCCAGTTTTAGTATCATACAGCAGAAGGACATTGTTCATTATATTGCCCAGGACTGAGTCTGTTTATGCTAGTAGTTCTGATCATGGCATGCTTGGGTTGTGCATACATGCATCGGTTTCTAGGCCTGATTTCACTTTAAATGGCACTCTACATATGATGTGCATATTTTGCTTCAATGTATTGCTATCTTGGGAAAATGGCATGTCACATAATGGTGTAGATTTAATGTTGTCTCAAACATAGTTGATAAGCTTGATATTATGCAACAGTGGTAGATTGTTCAGAACTGTGTATGCTTTACATAAATCAAGTCATGAAATATTGCACCCTAGTCTCAAGGCATTATAGAGCTGTGCAATGCATGCGTTTGTTGCACAGATTATTAGCATACTAGACATAGGATAATAGCACATTGCATAGTATTGCATACTAGCTCAATTCTTCAACCTGAAGGGCTTATGTCTTAATTTCATTACAAGTCATGATACACTGGAGAAAGAATAGACTGCTGCACAATGTTCGCAAATTCGAATTGCCTAATGTCATAATGTTATACATGGCAGGAAGAACTTACAATGTCTAAAAGACAAAAAAAGAAGGCCCCTATGGTCGAAGAACAATCAGCAATAGAGGTCGTCACACAGACAGAATATATATATGAGGACACTCAATGTGTCTCGGGTGTTGAACCTGAGTATAAATGGGATGAGATATACAGATTGATTTCCCGCAGGGAAGTCCCAGACATGGGTCTCGAAGAAGAGCCCATTTATGCCAACATAGAGAAATCCGCCATCATGAAGGTGGCTACCAGACCAGAGCTGTTCCCATGCTCTGATGTTATGAGATGGATTCTGCCACACACAAACAGCAACACCATGCTTATAGGAAATGTCGAAGGTCAGGGCTATGATGCATTTAGCCCAGGATATGTGGTGCTGGCTTACCACCTGCCAGAGCCTCAAATCTTCCTGTCAAATGATTGGTTGGATAACCTCATGATGGATTTAGTGGAAACCCTGAAGAGAATGCTCTTGCCAGGAAATCTCTATCGACACAGAGCAACCGAGGATTATGATACAGCGAGCTTAAGGGCTCCTTACAGATTTGTAGCTCTGATGCTAAACAGGATCTTTGGTAGAGCCAGTGGCAGACTCTTCAAATTTGAATGGGTCCCCATTATGTTCCATGTGGCGACCCAAGGAACAATCTTCAACTAGGCCAGCCTCGTATCAAGTAGTCTCTCTTCTTGCGCAGCTGCAGCCTTGGGAGGAGGAGAAGCCCGAAAGAAATCTGAATTCTATATGAGTTCCATTTTGATAGACTGCATACTATGCAACCAGCCTTTCCCCAGCCTCAAGTGTGCCTGGGATAGGGAAAGAATGCCTGTATATGCAGCTTACAAACCACTGTGGGCTCATCAGTACCACAGTTATTACAGAGAAGTATGTGAGCATTTCATTATGCCACTATACAAGCTTATCTTCCGGAAGGAATGTGACTGCATGTCGGAAGATGCTATGCAGGTAATAGAGGAGTATGGATATTATTTCTTGACAGGCAATGGTATGTATCTTCCAATGTATGGAGGCTCGAAGACACCTTATCTGCTGCCAACGTATGCAACGGATTATATAATCCATAAAGAGGCGGTCAGACAAGTGTTCATTGACGGAGTTGGTCATTTCCTGTTCCAGCATAAGAAGGCTGCATATCCCCCTTTACCTTTCAAATTAGGTAGCTGTAGATTCGCCAATGTGAAACAAGATGCCGAATTCATAGAAGAACTAGGGAAGTTCCATTTTGGGGAGATGCCTTTCCGGCGCAATGACACTCTTGGTAAAGTGGCTGAGCACTGCAAGAAGCATAAAGTGTTCTTTGAATATACCCATCATTATGATAAGGATGAATCTGTTTTTCGGAGAGCTCCAAACATGACAGCACTCAGCAGAAGATTCAAACCAAAGAACCCCACCAAAGGTGGAAAAGGGGCAGAGCAGGCCAAATCTGAACAAGCCAGAGTTGAAGAAGCAGCCAAAAGGATAAGGGAGGAAGCTCAGAGGCTGGAAAATGAGGCTGCAGAAGGGAGAAGAAGAGAAAAGGAAAGCTGCCCAGGAAGCAGCTGAACTAGCAAAAGAAGCAGCCAGAGAAACAGAAGAGGCAGCCAGGCAAGCAGCCAAAGAAGCACAGAGAAAACTAAATGAAGAGCTCCAAGGGCAGGAGGCTGAAAAGATAAAGTTAACACAATAGTCAGCCTCTGAAACACCAACAGGGCAGAGTCAGGAAGAGGAAAACCCTGAGGTGCAAATCCTTCAAGTACCTACTTCTAGCACTCCTGTAACCCCTATGCTCCAAATAGTGCCTTTCGTCCAGAAGAAGGGGGAAGAAGTCCATGATTTCAGTACTGTATACTATGACAGGACCACTAAAAGAATAATGAGGAGGAGGGAAAAGAAGGTGGAGGTGAAATATCTATCAGGGAAGATGGTCACAGATACAGCAGTCATGTTAGGGACAGATAAAGATACTATGCTCACGATAAGAGTCAGGGCTGCACTAATTGATGCCTCTGCTGATAATATAAAGAAGGTGATGATTGAATTAGAATCAGCTAAGAAGAATACTGCTCAGCTAAAATACACACTGAGACAAGAAAGAGGAGAGGGTAGCAGACTTAAGAGGAAGTATGAACACATGCTAAGGGAAATGGAATCCACAAAGGGTGAAATCCATGCCCTCCAGGTAGAGGCGCAAGCCAAGGAAACAGCACAAGAGGCTTTAGAAAATGAACAATAGGAAGTTCAATATCTGAATAATGAAAAGGAACAGTTGAGGGCAAAAGTGGAAGACCTAGAGGCGCAGCAATATATTATCTATGAATCCAATACTGCATACACCCAAGGACTGAAAGAGCAGCTAGCCTCTCTGACTGCTGAACTGGAGACAGCAAAGGAACAACGAGTCAATCTGCAGCCGTTTAAAGAATACATCCTAGCGCAAAAGTCTAAAATGCTGCAGCTGCAGACTGCTTTGGAAGAAGAAAGATGCAAAGTCATTCAGATGGACAGCAGGTTAGAGGAGATCATAGAAACTTCCTCCTATTTCGTAGACAGGTCCCAAGATGTTCTTGAGGTATTGAACGCTATATTGGCAAGACCAGAAGATGATGCCAAGATTCCAGGAGAACTACCAGCCAAGGATCATCCAACCCTCAGGAGAGATCACAGCCTAGTGGAATTTTCCATCAGCACTGCTGAAGACTTTAAGAAGGTTGTCCGAAGGACTCAGGTAGCATGCTCAGAATATTTTAAAAGGTTCCTTAATGCATATAACCGCTGCCAGACAGAGGATGAGCTTAGGTTTGAAGAGTTCCCGGATCATGAAACCTTTGTGGACATATTGCAGAAAGGGCATCAAGATGCAGAGGCCAGGACGCAGCAGATTCAATCCATTGATGCCATAGTACTGAAGAACGAAGTGGGTCATGCAGCTGTTAGCATACAGATTCTAGAAGACTAGCTTCGGTTGAGCCCAGCAAGGATCGAGGCCATCAGGAACCAAGTTGACAAGTTTGAAATTAACATCCAATTCCTAGAGCCATGCGCTTTTGAAGGCCTCGCTACTGAAGCAGCAACGTGGAAAAAATTCTTTGAAAACCAAGCAGGATCCTCCTCATAGAGGACCGGTCAACTTTTTATTAATGTAATATTTTTGTAAAAGTTTTGAGAAATGAAGCATTGGGAAAGCAAAAGGTTGGGAAGCCCAAAGGTCACTTTGGGCAGCCCAACCATTTTGACTTTTTGTATAAAAGTAGGAATCTTAGAAGCAAAAGGGGCTTTTTTCCCCAGTAAGACTGGAAGGTTGTTGTAAGAAGAACTATTTCCTTTTGCAATAAAGATTACAGTTTGCCTGTTGAAAGAAAATCGGTGGGATTTCAAATGTTTTGTCATGGATAGTCGAAAGATGAACTATTTTGTTTTTCAGCATTGTATCCGTGAATTGTGAGATCGTTCTAACTTATGACCTATGTCTTGTTTAAATGAATTTTGATTTATTTTATGAAATAACCACCATGAGTAATGCATGCTGATTACGAAACAATTGGTTAGCTAGTTGTGGAAATATATTTCATTGTTCATGCCTGTAAAAGTAAATGTCAGCTATCTGTAATTGCTTTTATCATGTATGCACATCCGCATTGCTCATATTTATTGAATATTATTTGGCTCCCCGGGGATAGGTAGATAGAGATAAACAGGTAGGCATATAGATAGGTAGTCATTTTATCTCATTCCTGCATGTGTGATTCAGATGCATGGCGAGCCTAAGACGAGAGGTAAGAACCTGCGCATCACATTGTGAATGCTCTTTGCATCTTTCACCACCCTGCATAATTAGTTGGATACTTGCATTTCATATTTAAGACAAAATACAAATTCCGGTGGACCGGGCCGCAACCGGTAAACCCTTGTTGTTACTTTGACCTACGGTAGCCGGACCGTAAATCCAGATAGATTCCCTATACCAAACAGTCAATGTGCTAGTTGGGAACGTTGATTGGGGAGAATCCCTTACTATTGCGCCTGCAAATTTCCAGGCCCCAACAGGGACATAATTATATAGAGAAAAAAAATTTGAAATCATTAGTTGGGAGGTAATTTGGTGATGGTCATAAGGTCCCTCTCTACTTTTTCCAAATAGATATGTTTCATAAATTCCTTTGTATACTGTAGGGAATTTAATCCTTTTAAATTTGCTAGAAAATTCCCTAACTCTTTAGGAAACAAAAAGGTTATTTGGTTCTCAAAGTGTATAAAATGCATATGGTCAGAAATTTAAAATAGTTTTGTTTGAGGTCAAATGGTACATGATACAAATGAATGAACATGATCCTAAAAGAACTGTTATTGATCATGCCAATGGATTTACCATGGTTAATACAAGGGCACTTGAACCGGGTATAGAGCCTTATGTTCTTCCAAGTCAATGTGAGTAGATATTTTACTCAGAGGTTCCAAGTAAAGCAGGGTGGTCATACATTTTTAGATATGATCCAAGAGGAATATTGGTCAAGTATAGTCCAGTAGAGGAATAAGACAATGTCGAAGAAGAAGGTGGTGCATATTGGGAGCAGTTGGTCGTCGTAGATGTGTCAAAAGAAGAATTATATCAAGAAGTTGATCATCCAAATGATGTAGTAGATGGTTTTGAACTCGATGATGATATTGATGATGAATATATAACCAAAAAATGACTTTGATGATGATGTTGATGTGAGCTATCCTTTCAACAATAACGATTATGGACCAGGTGATGATATAGATGAAGAATTTGATTATGATGATATTGATGATGAATAATAGAAATCATCATCATCATCATCATGTTCATATTCATTAGAATAATAGAAACCATCATCATCATGTCATCCTCATTAGACTATTCACAACCATCATCATATTCATCTTTATGATCATTAATGGTATCATAATCATCATCATCATCATCTTCATCTTCATCTTTAAGATCGCCAATGGTATCATCATCATCATCATTGAAATCATAATCAACCTCATCCTCAGCCTCATCATCATCAATGTTATAATCATCATCCTCATCAATTTTATCATCATCACCATCATCATCATCATGTTCGTCTCCATAATCATCATCATCTTCATACTCATTAGAATAATCACAACCATCATCATCTTCATCTTTATGATCATCAATGGTATCATAATCATCATGATCATCATCACCATCTTCATCATTGTCATCATCGAAATCCTAATCAACCTCATCATCAACCTCATCATCGTCAATGCTATAATCATCGTTATCATCAATGTTATCATAATCATCACCATCATCATCTTCATATTTAACATTATCAATGGTATCATCATAATCATCTTCATCTTCATCATCATCATCATCGACATTCTAATCAACCTCATCCTCATCCTCATCCTCATCCTCAGCATCATCAATGTTATAATCATATTCTCATCAATGTTATCATCATCATCATCATCATCATCATCATGTTCATCTCCATAATCATCATCATGTTCATACTCATTAGAATAATCGCAACCATCATCATCTTAATCTTTATGATCATCAATGGTATTATAACCATCATCATCATCATCATCATCATCACCATAATCATCTTCATATTTAATATCATCAATGGTATCATCATCATCATCACCATCACCATCATCGTCATCATTGACATCCTAATCAACCTCATCCTTGTCCTCAACCTCATCATCGCTAATGTTATAACCATCATCGTAATCAATGCTAACATAATCATCATCATCATCACCAACATATTCATCTTTAATATCATCAATGGTATCATCATCATCTTCATCATTGTCATCATCGACATCCTAATAAACCTCATCCTCATCCTCAACCTCATCATCGTCAATGTTATAATCATCATCATCATCAATGTTATCATCATCATCATCATCATCGTGTTCATCTCCATAATCATCATCATGTTCATACTCATTAGAATAATTGCAACCATCATCATCTCCATCTTTATGATCATCAATTCTATCATAATCATCGTCATCATCGTCATCATCACCATCATCATCTTCATCTTTAAGATCATCAATGGTATCACCATCATCATCATCATCATCATCATCTTCAACATCGTCATCATCGACATCCTAATCAACCTCATCCTCATCCCCAGCCTCATCATCGTCAATGTTATAATCATCGTCGTCATCAATGTTATCATCATCGTCGTCATTGTCATCAATGTTATCATCTTCATCATCATGCTCATACTCATTAGAATAATAGAAATCATCATCATCATAATGTTCATCCTAGCAACAATTTGTCGTGGAAAAAATGTTCACATGTACTAGTGATAGATGAGAACCATGACATAATTGATATGGAGAGATAGCATAGGAACTATGTTCATCGTGTACTATCTTCGTTTATGTGTGCATTAACACATGTAATCCATATTTTGTAGCTACCCACTCTAGGATCTATTGAATAATCCTAATTATTTAAAAAAATGGTTTCTATGTTAGAAGACATTTTAAAATAATAATAAGACAAGAACAATTTCGTGTTCAATTTCCTATTTATCAAGGTTGTAATTAATTGAATTTTACACATTTTCAAGATTTAAATATTTGTAAGAAATAAATTGTATTATACAATGAATTCCATCTAACCTTATTACTTACCTATGCATGTCTCAAGTCTTCTTGATAGTGGACTTTATTAAGCCTTCCTTTGTTTGTCAAACTTTGAAATGGTCACCATATTACACTCATATCACAATTATTTTTCAATTAGAAAGGGTCTACTGACAATGATGTTCTCTATGATGACGATGAGGGCCATAAGGACAATGATCATGATAATCTTGCTAACTATGGTGACAACGATAATTTCGTTATCATCATCATCATCATCATCACTAACGATGATGATGATGATGTCAATGGTGTTGTTTATGACGTTGATGACCATGACAACAATGGCGATGGTGTTGTTTATGACAAAAAAAACATTTAAAAAAAACAAACAATTAAACAAAACAATAAATATAAAATAATACATATAAATAATAAATAAATAAATAAACATTAAAAATACAAAAAACAAGTAAAACTATCCATCTTACCATCCCCCTGTCACGAAAACGCAATTTTACATCTTTCACTTACCTCGCCCACTAATTACGCCCGAGATCACAGAGTAGTTTCCAAGGTTGCAGAGGAGGTTTTTCAGTTATTTCACCCACGAACCAGGCCCAAGGTCACGGAGGAATTTTTTCACTTGCCTTTCCCATGAACTAGGCCTGAGGTTGTAGAGGAGTTTTTTCACTTACCTCGCCCACAAACTAGGCCCGAGGTCACAGAGGAGGTTCAAAGGTTACTGAGTAGGTTCCAAGGTTGCAGAGGAGGCATTTATTGTTCGTTCAGCGAACCCCTTCCTTGAAGCAACCAAAAAGACAGGTTGTGAACGTGGTGAAACCCTTAAGTTGCACCAGACACAGATCAATTTCTTGTTTGAAACAATTTTTATAGTCTGGGTTCTTCCTAGAGGCCACTTTTTATTGGGTGGGTGTCAAGCTTCAGTTCAATTTTAATGGTATCCCAGCTTTGGGGGTTTTCTATCCTCGAGGTTTTCCACCCCCTTCATCTCCAAAATATACGCAGAGGGACATTGGCAAATTGAGGTCAAGACCCATAAGAAAAGGTGAAGGTCAGTAAGGCATCAGGAAAAGCATAGGATAAGGTAGCTTCCAGTATATTATTTGCTCGCAGAGATGTCTTTGATAAGCCATCTGCTTTCATTTAATCCATTAAATGGTTTTCTAGTCAAGGTCTTATTGATAGATACAGTCAATAAATTCCAGTGAGGGTTTTAACAAGTACAGAAAGGGTTTATATATATATATATGGAGAGAAAGTATTATAAGAATAAATTGGGTTCTTAAATCATTTATTCCCAGCATACATTCCTCATAACCTCTGTTATGGATCAATTCCACATTCCTAAGCCTGTGCATCATTTATTCGATCTCCCCATGCTGAACTCTAACATTACCTCCAACATCATCCAGGGGGTGGAAATATGTTTTATATCCTCTAAATATTTCTTGTTTTCCTCACAGACCACTTAGGTGATTTCATAAACAAATCGAAGCATTTTTCTGTAATATTCCCAAAATTTGTAGTGTCATCATATTGACATGTTGGAGACCTATCTTTACAAAGGTTGTTATATGATCGCAGGTGGCACAATCCTCACACAAAATAGGGGTATTTTGGTCCCAGTTGGAAGTATTGATGCATTTACTCAACCTTAGAGTGCAAACAAGGGGAGTTTATTTTCCTTGTTGGTAAAATTTTCTCAAACTTTCTATTTTCCTTTGTCTTCATCAAGAGTCAGAGGTGGCAAAATATATTGCTTCAAGGACATGTGACAAAACTCTCCATGTGATTAAAAAAGGTGGTCAATTCGTTAATACTTCCAAGGTTCCTCCTCACAATCAGGGTCTTCAAGTGGGTATATTTTCAAGGGGTTGGGATTACTTCTTTTGTTTGAGCTATGTAGGGTTCATGGATAACATATCAGTGATGGAATGGTTTAGACCAGAGTAAAGGGGAAAAAGTAGCAGTGGGGATAAGGTGATTTTTTTTTCCTCTAGGGAGATTTTGACTCATTTTCATGTGGGATATATCGAGTTCCTTTTCCTTCGGAAATTTTGAACTTTGGGGGAAGGTTCGTGGGGATTGTTGGAACAACAAAAGGTAAACTTGGTTTCATTGGTGCTTCATTGGGAGTTAGAGAGCTTTGTGGGGATTCAAATCTTAAGACACCCACTGAGTTACACTTTGTACTTTCCAAGACAAGACCTGAGAACTCCAATGGAGTTCCTTCGACAAGGTTCATACTAGTACTCCTTTACATAAGAAGCATGAGTGTGTTAAAATCAAGGGTTCCTCAATGTCATTAATTGTTATTGATGATATAAAGCTACATCAGGTGTTATCCACCAGAAACTCCCATCATTAACGGAGCACAAGGAAGGAATTTTGGTGATTCTAGTCTCAAGGAGTGGATCAACATTGGTTCACTTCTCTAGGATATCTCCAATTTGATTTTTTTATGTCCCATGGTTGGTTTGTAGTTATATTCATGAGTGTTGATGATTCACATGCTACCCTAAAACAGTTTGGTTGTTGGGACTCGACACTAATATTTTTAAACCCTTGGATCCCTTTGTTCGATGCATGTAAGGAAATAATGGGCTTGGTGCCAATATGGATCAGAATGTTGAGCTTTCCTATCGAATTGTGGTCATTGGATATGCTTCACACCATAAGGAATAAGTTAGGAATTTTATGGACATGTCATTATAAAATGGGACAATTAGTGATTCCTTGAATTCTGGTGTCTTTGGATCTAAGAGAAGACTTTCCAGAAGAGATGGAGATGATAAGGGGTGCCTTGATGCATCTGCACATAGGGTACATAGGGTACTCCCAAAATACCAAACACCTAGGGGATAGGATTGAAGGATTTACAAAAGTGACACTATTAAGAGAAGGAAGGGGGAATTAGAGCCTATCACCCCTTAAGGACACATTTCTGAACTCCTAACATAGATCGAAGTTTAGAAAACTTGGCTTCTGTAAGAGACTTGGTGAAGATGTCTGCAACTTGATCATCTGTATGGAAATAGAGCATTTCAAGAACACGATCATGAACAAGATTTCTGACGAAGTGCATGTATAGCTCAATGTCTTTGTTGCGTTGATGTAGAACTGGATCTTTGGCAAGCTTGATGGCACTTTGATTGTCGCACCAAAGTGGAGTAGGTTGTTGCTTACAAGCCCAAGTGACAGGTCCAGATCCTAGATTGAAAACATAACTTGTAGTAGACTTTCGATCATCAGGATCATCGGCCCAATCTAAATCAGTGAAACCAACCAACAAAGGTGTCCCCCCTGGACTGTAATGAATCCCAAAATAAATTGTAATTCGAATATATCGAAGTATTATTTTTGTTGCTTTCCAGTGACTTTCATGAGGATTTTTTTCATATAACGGAAAACACGACCAACGGCAAAGGAAAGGTCAGGATGAGAATGAGTCAAGTATAAAATACTATCAACAAGATGACGATATAAGGTGGCATCTACTTCAGGGGAAGTACAAGTGGCAAACATTTTGACTCCAGACTAGAAGGGAGAAGGCCCGTTGGTTTATAATTTTCCATGTGAAAGCAACAAAGAAGGTCAAAAACATACTTAGACTGGGAAAGAAAGATTCCTTCTTTGGTTTGCAAGACTTGGAGACAAAGAAAATAATGCAAATGTCCTAAGTCTGACATTTCAAAAAATTTCTTAAGACTGGATTTCACATGGGTTAAAAGTTTAGGGTCACTACCAGTAAGGATAAGATCATCAAGATAAAGAACAAGTATGATGATATGGTTTCCTACTTTCTTGGTATAGACATTGGGGTCAGAATGGCATCTAGAAAAACTAGTGTCAAGGAGAAAGCTATCCATTTTGGCATACCAAGCTCTAGGAGCTTGCTTAAGGCCATATAAGGATTTCTTAAGGAGACAAACAAGGCTAAAGTTATCCTGAACATATTTAGGAGGTTGTTCCATGTAAATTTCCTCCTATAAATCACCATGTAAAAAGGAAGACTTGACATCCATTTGATGGACTTCCCAATTATGTAAGGCTGCAAGGGAAAGAACAACGCAGATGGAGTTCATTTTTGCAACAGGAGCAAAGGTTTCATTGTAGTCAATCCCTTAAACTTGGGAAAAAACTTTGGAAACTAACCTTACCTTAAGTCTTTCAATACTTTCATCTGATGCATACTTATTTCTATAGACCCATTTACATCTAAAAAGTTTTCTTCCTTTTGGAAGAGGAACAAGATCCTAAGTATCGTTCACCATTAAGGAATGATATTCTTCATCCATAGCTACATCCCAATCTGGATTTCATAAAGCTTCTGTAAAAGTTTTTGGATCATGATTCTTGAAAACTTGAGCCAAAAGAAAAGAGGCTCGCTGAAACTGAGAACGTGTTTGACGTTGATCTCTAGGATCACCAGCTGCTTCACATGTTGAATGGACCCATCGAGGAAGCATTAGTGCTGGTGAAACTGGAGGAACATGAGTAGCCGGAGGTGGATTTTAATCATCATTGTCATCATCATAAACTAGAGTTGGAAACTTGTCAAGGAAGTTGGAACAATAAGAAGGCACAATCGTCGAATCAAGCTCGCAGGCCAAAGTTGGAACACCCGCCAAGTTAGGCTCGCAGGCCAAGATATTTTTATCAAATTTAACATCTCTTCTAATGATTATATCATGAGAATGTGGCTGAAGAAATCTATAACCTTTTATAGCTTCTGAATATCCAAAAAATATGCATTTTTCACTTTTAGGTTGCAATGTTTTCTGTTTTTCATCCGGAATGTGAGCCCATGCTTCACAACCAAACACACGGAAGTGAATTACATCTGATTTATTTTTACTCCATGCTTCTTCCGATGTTATACCTTGTAAAACTTTAGTTGGTGTGTGATTAACTATGTAATTTGCACAATTTATGGCCTCACCCCAATATTGAAGACTTAGTCCCTTAGATTGGATCATACAATTAGCCATTTCTTTTAAAGTGTGTTTCTTCTGTTCAGCTACACCATTTTGGTGTGGTGTATATAGAACAGTGTGTTGTTGTTGGATTCCTTGTTCAGTGCAGAAAGTAGTGAACTTTTTGTTAACATATTCTCCTCCGTTGTTAGATCTTAACTTAATAATTTGATGACCAGATTGTTTTTCAACATGGGCCTTATAGGCCAAGAACATGTTAAATACTTCTCTCTTAAGTTCTAGGAAGTAATCCCAAGTGCATCTGGAGTAGTCATCAATGAAAGTTAAGAAATAGTTGAAACTAGAAAAGGAAGCAGATGGAAGAGGACCACACAAGTCATTATACACAAGCTCCAAGGGAACCGAGGCGTGCCAAGAGGCACATTTGTCAAAACTCTCCCAATGATGTTTTCCGAATACACAACCAGAAAAAACACCATCCTTGCAAGATACCATCGGAAGACCAGTCACCATATTGTCTTTACATAGTTGTTGTAATGAGCGATAATTTAAGTGACCAAATCACTCATGCCAAAGTTTGCTCAAGTTATCACTATGAGCAACAAAAATTGAAGGAAAAGGTGATGACCCAAAGTTGTTAAATTTGTACAACTTGGTAATATCATCAATAGTTCCAATAGCAAGGACATTTTGAGGATTTTTAAAATCCTTGATTACAACTTGGAGAGGTGTAAACGTCACATTTTTACCTTCACCCAAATGAGTAATTTGATAGACTGATAACAAATTGCAGGAAATTTTTGGAGCTCATAGTACATCACTGAAATGACCATTTTCTGCTGGAACTATTCTAGATCCTTTAACACTTAGAGATCTATCATCACCAACAAATATTTGTTTGGTGTTACATTCATGCATAGTAGAGAAGATGGCTTGATCCTTATCCATATGATAAGATGCTCCAGAATCAATGAGCCATTCATTTGAAGTAGAAGAAGAAGATGCAGTATAAGAGTAACCAGAAGCACAAAGTGCATGTCCATGAGAAGTAGATTCTGAAGACAAATCTAGGCTGATGTGGTGCTTCTTCATTGCTACTTCCGAGGCTTCCATCTTCTTGAAACACTTAGATTCATCATGATTATCTTTCCCACAAAAATTGCAGTCACACTCAGTCTTCTTTCCTTTTGGCTTGGATCCTTTGTCATTTTTTAAAGAAGGAGTTGACTGAGAGGGTTTGGAACCCTTGTTGTTTGGCTTATCATTGCGAAAATTATGTTTCTTGGGAGGCTTGGACTTTTCTTTCTATTGGGACAATAAGGCTTTCCCAGATGTATCCGCATTGTTTATTATTCCAAGATGAATGAGCTTATCGTACTCTCTAATTAAGGAATCACAAAAGGATTCAAGACTAGGCTCTTGATAGCTAGCTGCAGTCAAGGATTCTTTCATGGAGTAGAATGTAGATACAAAAACAAAATATGCAGGTCCAAGTTTGGAAAGAATATGATAAATACATTGTTTTTCTTCTTTCTTAATCTTGCATTCTTCACATAAGAGTCTAAGAGTTTTATACTTAGATAAATAGTCTTGAATGCATGAAAAATCACTTGGATTCAAAGAAATCAACTCATTCTCAAGTTGATGACCTCGAATTTCATTGTGTTTACCAAACACAGATTCCAACTTTTCCCAAGCTTTATCAAGTTCATCAATTCCATATATGTGGAATCACAAATCAATAGAGATTGACATCCCAATCAATCCTTGAGCTTCATCACATCTATTTTCCCATTTTATTTTCTTACCATCATCAGTGGGTTCTGTTTTTTTCTCTGAGGTAATTCTGAAAAGTCCCCTACTTCGTAGAACATCCTCCATACGAGATTTCCATAAGAAATAGTTAGAAGTGGTAAGTATAATATCACAAGGGGTGGACATACTTGAAAATAATGGCTAAAAGAATAGAAACTAACTGCCTAGATGCAAAGAGCTCGAAAAATTAGGCTGTTTTAAAAAAACGTCACTAAAAACTAATTTTGAATGATGAAGTTATGCTTGATCAAAGAAAATGTTGAAGGTGTCCCCAATAGTGACGTGGCAGATATTAACTTGACCAACTAAAAAAAAAAAACCATCTTCCCAAGATCAACCTTTGACAATCACTTTACAATAAAGTTGCTTTTAAGTGAATCACTTTTGTAGAATAAGTGATGTTCACTTTTACAATAATGTTACTTTAAATAGTGCGGCACTAAATTAAAAGACTTAAGTGACTCACTTTTTATTTTATTTTATTTAAGTGAGATGCACTTTTACAATAAAGTAACTTGAAAATAGAAATTGCATGCACTAAAAGAAGCTTAATAAGACTTGAACTCAAGACTTATTAAGGAATAAAGCAACTTTGGACCAAGTGAACTAAGTTTAAAAGATACGTAAAAGAATGGAAAGAGGAAGTGGTTTTTTTTTTTAATTCTTCTATTTCGTTCTCCATGCTTGCCTTTTTTTCCTGCAAATCACAAAAAAAAATGAAAAAAAAACAAAAAAAACTTTTCCACGCAATGGGGTTAGATCTTGGTTAGCTTACCCGAAAAGTCTACGTTTTCAAGTTTTCTCGTTGTTTCTGAAATTGGTGTTTATCAAACACACGGAAATGGTTTTCGATGAAACGAAAACTATTTCACAATGGAAACGGTGCTTCGAACACAATGGAATAGCTCCCATAGCCCAAAAATGCATAGAAATTCTAGAAACAGAAACCCTTTCAAATTTTCGGCAACACCGGTTTCAGATCATGATCAACACCGAAAGCGGCTCTTCATAAATGCTCTGATACCATGTTCGGGTACACAGGGTACTCCCAAAAGACCAAACACCTAGAGCAACCACTTCACACAAATAGATCACAGATCAATACATTGATTTTGTCATGTGGTTAAAACCCTCGAGAGGGAAATAGTCCACGACCCCAGCCAAATAGCTACTTGGAGCAATTTATTATGCAAAAGAAATAAAGTTACATATGAGCTTCTCATAATCGATCAACTAGCCAAGGACCCTCCATGCTCTTTAAATATAGATCATGGACCAATCGGGTGTGAAGCCACTGATCAATGGTAGGTATGATCTAAGAGAAGTTGAACCATCGGATCACTTTATGTCTAGAGCATATCGTGCCAGTTGGATTAGAATATTACAAATGCATACTAATGTATACAAAAGAAACACACTTTACCTAACAGATATATTGCACAAGTTGATCTTAACTAACTCCTAAGTGTCTAAATATCCTAACATCCCCCCTTAAGAACATTAATGCCTCCTTCCTTCTCCTAATAGTGTCACTTTTGTAAATCCTTCAATCCTATCCCAAGTTGTTCTTAAGGGGGGATGTTAGGATATTTAGACACTTAGGAGTTAGTTAAGATCAACTTGTGCAATATATCCATTAGGTAAAGTGTGTTTCTTTAGTATGCATTAGTATGCATTTGTAAATATTCTAATTTGACAGTCACGATATGCTCTAGACATAAAGTGATCAGACGGTTCAACTTCTCTTAGATCATAGCTACCATTGATACGTGGCTTAACACCCGATTGGTCCATGACCTCTATTTAAAGAGCATTGAGGGTCTTTGGCTAGTTGATCGATTATGAGAAGCTCATATGTAACTTTCTTTCTTTTGCATAATAAATTGCTCAAATTAGCTATTTGGCTGGGGCCGTGGACTGTTTCCCTCTTGAGGGTTTTAACCATGTGACAAACATCGGTGTATTGATCTATGATCTGTTTGTGTGAAGTGGTTTCTCTAGGTGTTCGATCTTTTGGGAGTACCCTGTGTACCTGAACATGGTATCAGAGCATAGGTCTCAGGTTCAATTCCCCCGAGCTACATCGGAGGCAGGGTTTTGGAGTATCGGTACAAACTCCTCATGGGTATAACTGCCCACCTCTGGGAATATAAAAGAAGTGGACTAACCACCTGTTGGAGTATTGGTACAACCTTCTCAAGGGTATAACCACCGCACCTCTGGGAATATAAAACAAGTGGAATAACTGCCACTCCTGGTGATAGGGCCTTTTGCTAGGTTTCAAATGTTCACCAAAATCTGCAGGTTTTGGTGTAACGGCAAACCTTACATGGTATTAGAGCATTTATGAAGAGCCGCTTTCGGTTTTGATCAAGATCTTGAACCTGTGTTGATGAAACTTTTAAAGGGTTTCTAGTTCTATAATTTCTATGCATTTGTGGATAGTGGGAGTTGTTCCATTGCATCTGGAGCATCATTTTCATTGGAAAATAGTTTTTCTTTCATCGAAAACTATTTCCGTTTGTTCCAAAAACACCCATTTCGGCAAATCTGAAGGTATAATGTTACAGTGACGGATTTGTTTAATTTTTTTTTAAAATCTCTCATATTTTATCAGTTTTATTATTAGATATTTATTGTTTTAGTCTCGGACTATTGCCTTCCCTAGCTACATATGCTCTTTGCCGTGCGCCATGCGTGATCGCAGTGAATTAGAAACAAAAAGGGAAATTATTTTTTCTTGTCTTCTCAGCTGCGTATGCTCTTTATCGTGCATCTTGTGCGATCAGGGCAAATCAGAACAGTGAGAAAACTTGAAAATGTAGACTTTCATCGGGTTAGCTAACCAAGATCTAACCCCATTGTGTGGAAAAAAAAATTATTTTTGTTTTTCGTTTTTTTTGTGATTTGCAGGAAAAAAAGGCAAGCACAGAGAACGAGAGAGAAAAGTTAAAAAAAAAAAAAACAAACACCCTTTCTCTTTCCATTATTTTACGTACCTTTTAAACTTAGCTCACTTGGTCCAAAGTTGTTTTATTCCTTAATAGGCCTTGATTTCAAGTCTTATTAAGCTACTTTTAGTGCATGCAATTTCTATTTTCATGTTACTTTATTGTAAAAGTGCATCTCACTTAAATAAAATAAAATAAAAAGTGAGTCACTTAAGTCTTTTAATTTATTGCCGCACTATTTAAAGTAACATTATTGTAAAAGTAAACATCACTTATTCTACAAAAGTGATTCACTTAAAAGAAACTTTATTGTAAAGTGATTGTCAAAAGTTGATCTTGGGAAGAGGGGGGTTCTTTTTTTAGTTGGTTAAGTTAATATCTGTCACATCACTATTGGGGACACCTTCAACATTTCCTTTGATCAAGCATAACTTCATCATTCAAAATCAGTTTTTAGTGTCGTTTTTTTTAAACGGCTTAATTTTTTGAGCTCTTTGCATCCAGGTAGTTAGTTTCTATTCTTTCAGCCATTATTTTCAAGTATGGCCACCCCTTGTGATATTATACTTACCAGTTCTAACTATTTCTCATGGAAATCTCGTATGGAGGATGTTCTACGAATCATGGGAATTTTCAGAATTACCTCATGGAAAGAAACAGAACCCATTGATGATGATAAGAAAATAAAATGGGCAAATAGATTTGATGAAGCTCGAGGATTGATTGGGATGTCAATCTCTACTGATTTGTGATTCCACATATCTGGAATTGATGAACCTGATAAATCTTGGGAAAAGTTGGAATCTGTGTTTGGTAAACACAATGAAATTCGAGGTCATCAACTTGAGAATGAGTTGATTTCTTTGAATCCATGTGATTTTCCATGCATTCAAGACTATTTATCTAAGTATAAAACTCTTAGACTCTTATGTTAAGAATGCAAGATTAAGAAAGAAGACAAACAATGTATTTATCATATTCTTTCCAAACTTGGACCTGCATATTCTATTTTTGTATCTACATTCTACTCCATGAAAGAATCCTTGACTGTAGCTAGCTATCAAGAGCCTAGTCTTGAATCCATTTGTGATTATTTAATTAGAGAGCAAGATAAGCTCATTCATCTTGAAATAATTAACAATGCAAATACATTTGGGAAAGCCTTATTATCCTAACAGAAAGAAAAGTCTAAGCCTCCCAAGAAAAAAAAATTTCGCAATAATAAGCCAAACAACAAGGGTCCCAAACCCTCTCAGTCAGCTCCTTCTTTAAAAAATGACAAAGGATCTAAGCCAAAAGGAAAGAAGACTGAGTGTCATTGCAATTTTTGTGGGAAAGATAATCATGATGAATCTAAGTGTTTCAAGAAGATGGCAGCCTTGGAAGCAGCAATGAAGAAGCACCACATCATCCTAGATCCATCTTCAGAATCTATCTCTCATGGACATGCACTTTATGCTTTTGGTTACTCTTATAATGCATTTTCTTCTTCTACTTCAAATGAATGGCTCATTGATTCTGGAGCATCTTATCATATGGCTAAGGATCAAGCCATCTTCTCTACTATGCATGAATGTAACACTAAAAAAATATTTGTTGGTGATGATAGATCTCTAAGTGTTGTAGGATCTGGAACAGTTCCAGTAGAAAAATGTCATTTCAGTGATGTACTATGTGCTCCAAAAATTTCCTGCAATTTGTTACCAGTCTATCAAATTACTCATTCGGGTGAAGGTAAAACTGTGACGTTTACACCTCACCAAGTTGTAATCAAGGATTTTAAAAAACCTCAAAATGTCTTTGCTACTAGAATTGTTGATGATATTACCAGGTTATACAAATTTAAAAACTTTGGTTCATCACCTTTTCCTTTAGTTTTTGTTGCTCATAGTGATAACTTGAGCAAACTTTGGCATGAGCGATTTGGTCAATTAAATTATCGATCATTGCAACAACTATGTAAACACAATATCGTGACTAGTCTTCCGATGGTATCTTGCAAGGATGGTGTTTATTTCAGTTGTGTACTCGAAAAACATCGTCAAGACAGTTTTGGAAAATGTGCCTCTTGGCACGCCTAGGTTCCCTTGGAGCTTGTGCATAGTGACTTGTGTGGTCCTCTTCCATCCGCTTGCTTTTCTGGTTTCAAATATTTCTTAACTTTCATTGATGACTACTCCAGATGCACTTGGGTTTACTTCCTAAAACTTAAGAGCAAAGTATTTTACATGTTCTTGGCCTATAAGGCCCCTTTTGAAAAACAATCTGGTCATCAAATTATTAAGTTAAGGTCTGACAACGGAGGAGAATATGTTAACAAAAATTTCACTACTTTATGCACTGAATAAGGAATCCAACAACAACACACTGTTCCATATACACCACAACAAAATGGTGTATCTGAACGGAAAAACCGCACTTTAAAAGAAATGGTTAATTGTATGATCCAATCTAAGGGACTAAGTCTTCAATATTGGGCTGAGGCCATAAATTGTGCAAATTACATAGTCAATCGCACACCAATTAAAGTTTTACAAGGTATAACACCGGAAGAAGCATGGAGTAAAATTAAACTAGATGTAAGTCACTTCTGTGTGTTTAGTTGTGAAGCATGGGCTCACATTCCGAATGAAAAACGGAAAGCATTGCAGCCTAAAATTGAAAAGTGCATATTTGTTGGATATTCAGAAGATGTAAAAGGTTATAGACTTCTTCAGCCACATTCTCATGATATAATCATTAGAAGAGATGTTAAATTTGATTAAAATATCTTGGCCTACGAGTCTAACATGGCGGGTGTGCCATCTTTGGACTGTGAGCCTAATTCAGTGATTGTGCCTTCTTCTTCTTCCAACTTCCTTAACAGGTTTCCAACTTAAGCTTCTAATGATGACAATGAGGATTAAAATCCACCTCCGCCTGCTCACGTTCCTCCAGTTGCACTAGCACCAATTCTTCCTCGATGGGTCCGTTCAACATGTGAAGCAGCTGGTGATCTTGCCAGTGATCCTAGAGATCAACGTCGAACACGTTCTCAATTTCAGGAAGCCTTTTCTCTTTTGGCTTAAGTTTCCGAGAATCATGATCCAGAAACTTTTGCAGAAGCTTTAGGAAATCCATATTGGGATGTAGCTATGGATGAAGAATATCATTCCTTAATGGTGAGCTATACTTGGGATCTTATTCCTCTTCCAAAAGGAAGAAAACTTGTCAGATGTAAATGGGTCTACAGAACTAAGTATGCATCAGATGGAAGTATTGAAAGACTTAAGGCAAGGTTAGTTGTCAAAGGTTTTTCCCAAGTTGAAGGGATTGACTACAATGAAACCTTTGCTCCTATCACAAAATGAACTCCATCTGCCTTGTTCTTTCCCTTGCAGCCTTACATAACTGGGAAGTCCATCAAATGGATGTCAAGTCTGCCTTTTTACATGGTGATTTACAGGAGGAAATTTACATGGAAAAACCTCCTGTATATGTTCAAGATAACTCTAGCCTTGTTTGTCTCCTTAAGAAATCCGTATATGGCCTTAAACAAGCTCCTAGAACTTGGTATGCCAAAATGGATAGCTTTCTTCTTATCACTAGTTTTTCTAGATGCCATTCTGACCCCAATTTATATACCAAGAAAGTAGGAAACCATCTCATCATACTTGTTCTTTATGTTGATGATCTTATCCTTACTGGTAATGACTCTAAACTTTTAACCCATGTGAAATCCAGTCTTCAGAAAAATTTTGAAATGTCAAACTTAGGACATTTGCATTATTTTCATGGTCTCCAAGTCTTGCAAACCAAAGAAGGAATATTTCTTTCCCAGTCTAAGTATGCTTGTGACCTTCTTCGTCGCTTTCACATGGAAGATTGTAAACCAGCCCCTTCTCCCTTCCAATCTAGAGTCAAACTTTCTGCCACTTGTACTTCCCCTGAAGTAGATGCCACCTTGTATCATCAACTTGTTGGTAGTATTTTATACTTGACTCATTCTTGTCCTGACCTTTCCTTTTCCATTGGTCGTGTTGCCCATTATATGCAAACTCCTCATGAAAGTCACTGGAAAGCAGCAAAAAGAATACTTTGATATATTCAAGGTACAATTAAGTTTGGGATTCATTACAGTACAGGGGGGGGCACCTTTGTTTGTTGGTTTCACTGATTCAGATTGGGCCAGCGATCCTAATGATAAAAATTCTACTATAGCTTATGTTTTCAGTCTGGGATCTGGACCTGTCACTTGGGCTTGTAAGAAACAAAAAGCTCTTGCTCTTTCTTCAGCAGAAGCAGAATATCAAGCCGCACTTAATGGCAGTCAGGAAGCTTTATGGCTTCGACAGATCCTTTCAGAGTTTGGATTCGAGCAGCAGCAGCCAACTTCACTTTGGTGCGACAATCAAAGTGCCATTAAGCTTGCCAAAGATCCAGTTCTACATCAACGCAGCAAACACATTGATCTACACATGCACTTCATCAAAAATCTTGTTCATGATCGTGTTCTTGAAATGCTCTATTTCCCTACAGATGATCAAGTTGCAGACATCTTCACCAAGTCTCTTATAGAAGCGAAGTTTTCTAAACTTCAATATATGTTAGGAGTTCAAGAATGTGTCATTAAGGGGGGATAGGCTCTAATGCCTCCTTCTTTCTCCTAATAGTGTCACTTTTGTAAATCCTTCAATCCTATCCCAAGTTGTTCTTAAGGGGGTATGTTAGGTTATTTAGACACTTAGGAGTTAGTTAAGATCAACTTGTGTAATATATCTATTAAGTAAAGTGTGTTTCTTTAGTATGCATTAGTATGCATTTGTAAGTATTCTAATCTGATGGTCACGATATGCTCTAGACATAAAGTGATCTGATGGTTCAACTTCTCTTAGATCATACCTACCATTGATCTGTGGCTTAACACTCGATTGGTCCATGATCTCTATTTAAAGAGCATGGAGGGTCCTTGGCTAGTTGATTGATTATGAGAAGCTGATTTGTAACTTTCTTTCTTTTGCATAATAAATTACTCCAAGTAGCTATTTGGCTGGGGCCGTGGACTATTTCTCTCTCGAGGGTTTTAACCACGTGACAAACATCGGTGTATTGATCTGTGATCCGTTTGTGTGAAGTGGTTGCTCTAGGTGTTCGGTCTTTTGGGAGTACCCTATGTACCCGAACACATGTAAGGAAAGAATGGACTTGGTGCCAATATGGATCAGAATGTTAATCTTTCATATCGAATTGTGGTCATTGGATATGATTCACACCATAAGGAATAAGTTAGGAATTTTATGGACATGTCATTATAAAATGGGACAATTGGTGATTCCTTGAATTCCGGTGTCTTTGGATCTGAGAGAAGACTTTACATAAGAGATGGAGATGATAAGGGGTGCCTTGATGCATCTGCAACAACTAGACTATGAAGGTGTCCCTTTTAGATGTCATCACTACCATAGCTACAGAGATATCTTGGAGGATTCCCAGGCTCCATTCATCCATTGTGTGTGGGAGGAAAGAGAAGGAGGAAAGGGAAAGGAAAGAGAGGCTATAAAGGATGGCAGTTTGCAGCCTCCATTATCAAATAATCATGTTTTGGAGTTCTCACTAGATGATCTGAAAGTGGTGGTGGAATACGAAGGGACCTAAGAACTAGTTTCATTGTTTGAGCCTCCAAATCAAAGGTAGGTTCCTCCACATTTTTCCATGACAAACCTCATATTCTATCTCCCAATCCATATAATAGCCTCTTGGATTTTTGTTCGACGAGAAATCCCATTGTCATATTCACTATGGTTTCATAAGCAAGCTTCAATGACCCTTTCGCTGAGAAGGTAATGGAATTCAATGTAAAGCGTCGACTCTTTCCTACTCCTACCTACATCAGAGCGGAAGCAATAAATCTCTTGCAAAAAAACACTAGGCTCTAGGAGGATGAATTTATCTTTTTGCAAGCACAGTGGAAATGGGACCCTTTGATTATGATAAACTCTTCAATATTAGTTCCCTTGGGTGAGTACTCTATTGTTTTTCCTCTTCTAAATATGCATTCTCTTACCCCCTTAAATATGAGAATTCTCTTACAGTGAGGGTTTTATTGATAGATACAGTCAGGGTTTGCTCCTATATTCCCTCCTATAAACCTTGACAATCAACCCCGCTTATGGATCTGTTTAAATCTTGTTTTCTTCCCTAACTCTGGGTTTGTGATATCCTTCCCTACTGTATTATTTGAAATTGCCAGAACTTGCTCCCAACTGTCTAAATTTGCAATTCTTTCCAACTTAGGCTTGGGGACATAATTATATGGAGAATTTATGATCATGAGGTCCCTCTCTACTTTTTCCAAATAGATATGTTTCATAAATTCCTTTGTATACTGTAGGGAATTTAATCCTTTATATACAATGTCTTCTTAATGGAACCTCACACCAAAAGTGTTTCTCCATGATCAGTTACTCTTTTAAAACCATGTACAAACAAATATATCAAGGGAACATTTCCACCTCCTAATATGGGCATTCCAGTATCAGTAATATCCTCTCTACTAAGATAAAGTATTTAGTTTTGTAAGCTTTGAAATAGCTCTTATACCATGATCTACTACACTCTTGAAACCTGTGAGGTCAAGCACCTATATATCCTCAGAGAGAGCAATATGTTCCACTTATTCACTGGTTATAAGATAGCATGAGATCAATCTGGCAGAAAAGAGGGAAAAATAAGTATCTAGAAGATCATGAAAATCCAAATCAGACAAACTAAATGTGTTATAGAGTTCAAAAGTCTTTAAATTTTTTCAAGTGTGTATGATTGCACAAACAACAACATCTGTCACTCTATAGAATCCTCCAAGATTGATGAAATCCATGTTTTTACAACCATCAACCATGAGAAACATGACCATGTCATTTACTCATATAAACATTTCTTGATAATTTTCCCTGCTACGGGAAAAGGAATTATGAGATAAATAATTGTAAGAACCCAATGATTGAACAACCAGCAATAGTTAGATCATGTCGTAGAAATGGTTCATCCAAAGGTCTGTCCTTTAGATCTAAATTAACCCAGAGAACGATATTTTGTGTGATAGACGTCATAACTTTGTTTGTGATATGATCTAAAACGACTGTTAAGGATCGTATACTTTGGAAAGAGACTCCCATTGAGAACTTGGGAGTCCCATTTTTTCTAGGGAATCATATTTTTATTTCTGCATATTTTTTATATTTTCTTTTTCCTATTTCCTACATCATGGCTTGTAGATATTTCACTATTCAATACCGCAATCTCATTTAAAAGTGAAATAGCATATGACATGCTAATTTCACTAATAATATAAAACAACAGTGGATATCGCAAAATACAAACTACCATATGTGTCAATGAGAGCAACTGCTAGAAAATGTTACTTTGTTGTGGATCCAATACACTAGCACAGGAAGAAAGCAAGCTCACCATCATGGCCAAATTAGGTTTCACTCCCAAGAATTGCATTTGGTTGAGTGCCTAGTTCCAGGAAAGAGAACTGCTCCTTTTCTTTTGAACCGCTCCCTTCATTCGTTGTCCCACCTTTCAATTGAAGAGAGGAAAAAATCAGGTTGTCTAATGATATCTGGGCAGGTGAGATACCTTTCCATTTCGAATGCGGGGATGGTAAATTTGGCACAGAAAATCATACAACCAAAGACATTATTGCATCATTAGAACAACCTCAAATCATGTTAGGCATTCACATTCCTGATAGAATCACCCACCATAATAGTCAAATAAACCATGTCTCACATAACCTTATGTCACTACATTCCATGATACTGCATTTGAACCCTATATTCCATCAAACATATGTAGGGAACTCTATAAATTCCTCCATTGGAATATATATTAATATCCCCACAACACACAAACAAATTCATATAAAATCATGTTTTAATGCAGCAAAAATGCATGTGTTTTCCTATTTCAATCCATCCATGCTCGCATATGTCTGTAGAATGTTTCCTATTTCAATCCATCCCTGCTCAGATATGTCAAAAAAACATAAGCATATCCCAATATAGGCAACTAAGGAAGCCTATGTTAACTTCTTAGACATGTAAGAGCATCCATAAATCCACAGATCAAAGCGAGCACGTGTTGAAATATGCATTGCTTAGCCTTAAACATCTTTCACAAAAACAAAGAATTTCCTTCAACCAAGACTGTAATTGCTTATTGTAGTATTCTAGTTAACAAAGCATTCGATTTATAAAATGTCCAAACTTTCAAAACACTTTTACTAGAAAAAGACTATAGTTTCCAAATATTAAATTCTCCAGCTTTGATTACTAATTTCAAAATGGTTTAGGAAATTTGAATTCTCTGAAGATATGGGAGAAAGAGATAGTATGAAATAAAGATTTGGCCTCTAGAAATCTGTTCATAATAGAAAATAAATCCAAATTGGTAATTTGAGAAGTTTTATATATTAAAAAAAAAAGTATTCTCCTGAAGTTTTATGTTTTGGAATCCTAGAAGGTGATTTTTTGAGGCCAATTCATACCTTCGAGCATTGTGTTTAGTACTTTTATACCATCCAATGGATATGCTACCATTAGGATACATTTTGAATTTATCCCATCTAACTAAAAAACGAGTGTTCAAACTTAATTTATTGACTCCTAAGCATGATAATGGCATTTCTTTTAGGCTGGGAATGGTTCAAACTTCAAATTGTCTTCAATTGTCTTCAAGGGTTTGATGTATACAAATGCTTTCAAAACTCTTCTCCAACATCAGGTTTTGACCTTGCAGCTTCATCAATCAGACTTGTTTTCCATAAAATTCACTTTCGGTGCCAAGGAGCATGTCATTTAATCAATAAGTTGTGAATATTAATGCTTATGTCGTTGCCAAAACCATAACTTATTGTGTGATGCAATGGACCTGGGCTGGCATGTGGCCACTAGTGAAGATTAGCCATAAAATAGAACTCAACACCTGTCCTTTTGAGGGCAAGGGAAGAGAAATAAAGAGACCGAAGATCGGAACGTGAATGATTCTTTTGGATTAGTTCAGCAGTTGTGATTGTTTATCCTTTGGATACTTGAAAATGAATGTATTTGTAGGCTATTTTGAATCTTCAAACATCACAAACTTCAGTGTTTGATGATCACTTCGTACATCTGCAGCTACATCCATATGCTTAGCAGTACTTGGATGCCTTCAAGGTGCTTTCAAGTCCATCTACAATCTGTTATCATGTGAATAAGTTGTCACAACCACGTCAGTGAGAAGTCCATAGTATGGTCACTTTGATCACTGTCCAATTAAGTTGTCAAAACAAATCACTCCCTTTCACGTGTCATTGCAATTTTCTGTCAAATTAATGTGAAGAAGGTCACTTCCTTGTGGTCTTTACTTGTCAACTCCTCAGGTTGTCATGTCATGATAGTTCAATTGTCTTCAATGCTTTGGTAGCCTTCGAATGTCTTAAGGGAAAACCAAAATTCAATCTAATATTATATTCATGCCAAAATAACTTCTTAAGAGGCCAAGTTCCCAAGATTGTCACTGTTAATGTAAGAATTCATTAGGTTGTTCAAATTCTGAGCTTGATCAGGACTGATATATCTTTTAGCAGGATTGAGTCTGCCTTTGAAAAACCAATATTCGAGAGGATTTTAATGTTGGATCTGCACCTTTTCTTCTCACAAAATTTACTACAATTTGTTCCACAAATTAACAAGCATAGTGATGGAATATCATCATATCATGAATGTATTGACTACATTGCTGCAGATGTTTAATGTTTAAGCATACACCCTTGCTACACTTCTTTCATATGTAAAACGTTTTCCATGATTTGTCCTCAACATGTCTTCAAACAATATTCAAATCTACCACTAAACTTCTTTTCCCATAATACTTCAAATCTACCAGTGGGTATACTATGTGCCTGCACAACAATATCCAGTACTTAACTTGTCTCATAGATGGTCCCTTATCAATTAGTCTTCAACATTATCCATATGTTCATCCAGACATGCTCTCAAGTCTTCATGTGATTTCTAGTAGTTGTCTTCATACAATGATAAAAATCTCGATAACCAGCTCTATATAAATCATATAATCAACAACGAGTATTTTTTAGGTCATCCTTGCTAATTATATCAAAATCTAGAAGAAGTCATTTTAAGAATGTTGTAGTTATCATAAGGGTAAACATGCATCAAGGGCACCCCTTCAACCATCATCATATCACATGAGATTATTTTTGCTCCCCCTATCACTATGCCAATTGTGATCATGGTTAAGTGTATCCTTAAAAACCTTCAACATATTGTGCACCTATAAACCAACATACTGTGAAGCCACAAATGAAGGACATATCCTACTCTATTCAGACACTCTCTAAACCTTTTCTCCATCTTAGTGGCTTTGACCACATATGAGAAAATCATAGCATTGGCATGTTTGAAGCAATCCAGTTTATGAAGCTGGATGAACAAGGACCAGTCCAATACATGCTTTATAGTTCTATAATCTTTAATACTTGTAGGCCTAGGCACCATGGGATCAACTACTAAATATTGGAATGTGCCATGGACACTATCTGCAACTCTTAACAATATTTTGTTACCAAGAATAGTGCGCATGCTGTCTTCATTCACATCAACACAATAGCATCAACACATCAACACAGTGAATAAATAACATCAACACACTGAACACAAGATTTTTTCACTCGGGAAACCTTTCAAGCCCCCTGCGGGGATATCCCAAGCCCCTTGCGGGTGTTATTGTAAACACTATGCTCATGGCATATTGTAAATACAGTGCGGGCATATTGTAAACACTGTGCGGGCAAATTGTAAACACTATGATATTTGAATATGATATCATGCTTATTATATTGTTGCGGGGGGGTACTCACAACATGCCTGCAACTTCTAGTCAGGTAAACGTGATTGTCATATTAACACTAATTTTTTTCTTTATTAAGCATATTTATTAGACATGGTTCAATTTTACTTTTCACTATGAAATTTTGTTTCTTCTTGTATTATGGCTGGCTGGCCGTGGGAAATCCATAATGGTGTCCCACCAGGTAAATGTTAGCCTAATAGTACCTAAACATGATTAAAGTGGTTGTTTTATTAAATTTGCGTTATTTTTTTCACGTGAATTTTTGTAATGATTAAAATAAATTAACTACTTTTATTGATTGATGTTTGTAGAGCACACCACATCACGATGATGAGGTGGTCACTAAGGAAGATATATTTTATTCAACTGACCCAATGGGAACTGTGAATAAGTCTTTGAAAAAGTCCAATCAATAACTTCTTGCACTGATAAAGATCAAACCCGTGACTGAAAAAATGAAAGCAAGAATTTCTAACTTGAGGCAAGCAATAGTACAGTACGGGGTAAGTGGCATCTCTAAAACATTATACAAACTATGAGACATATATTCGCTTATGTTATTTTAGTTCTCTATTTTAGATATGATCTAATCACTCAAAGTTTTCTTTTTGTAGGAATTTTTGGAGACAACACATGTGCATAAAGTACAGAATGTAGATGTCGGTATTGGTAGTAGCGATGGTTAAGCACAGCGTCAACCTACCATACCAACGAGGCTATTTGAATCTCCTGACTAGCAATGCGCTTTAGATGCTATGACCTCATCAAATTTTGGAGATCGGGAGGGCCCTTCACCCAATACTACTTCAGGATGTTAGAGAGGAGAGTAGCATCGAATGTGAAAGTTGCAATCCTGGAGCGGTACGTGTGGTTAGTAAGGGATCATTGACCGTTACATTATTGACGGACAAGGACTGTCTTCCAATCAAGATACCAAATATTGTAGGTATTATTTAGTTAATTCAATTTTTTTCATGTAATTCAAAGCCACATACCTGAAATTATTTTTAATTAATGATCATATTGTTTTTGCATGAAATAATGTTTTTATAAGAACCTGCATGAGAAGGATTTGGAGATTTTTGGACCCACCATTCATACATGGTGCAATGCCCCTTGTGTGACATCTTCCATTGACTATGGTTATCCTCAAGGGGTTGGCTACCCCTTCCTGAGTTAACCTCGGGAATATGAGATGACCACATGAGCTTTATTATCTAGTGATGATGATTATGAGCTTCCACTTTGTGCATGAGACACATGAGACATATGGCCACATACAATTGAGAAGGTCGAGAAACCTACCCTCACGTTGACTTGATGTGCATGATCCTAGTATGATGTCATCTTGCGTTGTTATGTTACGTTGACTTGCATGTTTACTTGTATGTGATTTTTAGCCTTGTGGTGGCTCGTGATTGACCCTTGCATGGTAACATCGAGCTATACAACCCTTAAATGTTGACGTCCAGCTTTTTGATGACTAGTGTGACCCCTTAGGGGGGTTTTCCACCCTTGCATTGACCTTAAGAGCCCTCCTTAGGTGCCATCCACCATAGCACTACAATATGTGACTTTTTCGAAGTACTTTGTTGTCTTTTTCTATTGAGACTTGGGCATACTTCTGTGCTACTACTGTTTTTTATTTGTGAGGGTTGGATGATCTATTTTATGATCTTTTCGGTTCTGGGTTCTATCATTTCACAGGTATGTTTGTCTAGTTTAGTAACGTAACACTAAAATGTGGATGTCTATTTAGAAGCATTTTTTATCAAGATAAGGGAGCTATGCCCTATCATCTTGTTTTGAGTTATCTTATGTTGAGTTTATAATTGGTTCAAATCGGATATATCATGCTATTGTTATGTATTGTTGTCTTTCATTAACAACTTAGATATGATATAGATCGCTACTCTTATTACTGGTATTGTTTGAAGTACTTTAATGGTTATTGTAACTCATTATTTTTGGGACATGCTGGACATGAAGGATATTGAGCTATGGTTTTTCTATGCTGGACATGCTTGTCTCATTGTTTCAGCTTTGAGTTTGAATATTTGAGAAAAATAATTATAAAATACAAATGACCTGAATCTACTTGAGAGTTTGCAGCTTTTCTCAAAATTAGCTGAAATGTGCATTAAACGTTTTTATGGATCTTGTGTCTCTAGAGTGGCGCTTGTGTAGTCCAGTGAATTGACCCTAGTTAGTTTGCTTTCCTTTGTTAATTTTTTGGTCTTTCCTATTTGTTTGTTCACCCTAATTGAATTTCCTTAATTAATCTACAACCCTAGATAGCCTAATCAACTCTAAAAGCTTAATTAATCTAGTGGAATTATCTTCTTAACTTATATTCCTATCCTCCCCTCCCAGGGTTTATCAGTTTTGCCCCAAAATGGAGTGGTGACTCCACTCCCTCCTTCCTATTCTGGTAGTGTGGTGCCTCACTCTAACTGTAACACTACAAAAGCTATGTAATTTTAACTTGTATTTCGATTAAATGAGTGCAAATTAGTGAAGACTCCATTGAGTTAGTTTATTTCATTATGTAATGCTTGCTATATAAGTTGTAATAAAGGGAAAGATGCCCATGCATTTTATTAAAGAAAGTGCATGATTTCTTAGAAGGGATAATGGGGGGCATGTTTAACAAGTGGCAAAAAGGCAAAAAGGCAAAAAGGTAAGTGAATTGATTATGCTTGTGGACAGGAAAGGTTTCCTATCAATTCGTTGAGTTGTGAATGATTTGTGCTTGTGTAGGATCTGTAATAAAGGGCAAGATTCCCATGCATTTTATTAAAGAAAGAAAGCGCATGATTTCTTAGAAGGGATAATGGGGGCATGTTTCACAAGTGGCAAAAAGGAAAAAAGGTAAGTGAACTGAATGTGCTTGTGAGCAAGAAAGGTTTCCTATCAATTCATTGAGTTGTGAATCATTTGTGCTTGTGTAGGATCTAGCAGGCTTCTTTGACTTGTTAGCCATTACCTATTCTTGCTCAGTCTGTGAGGTTTTGGAGGTTTTTATGAATGTTTTTTTTGCTCAACAATTGTTTGGGGTTTGGGATGAGTGAAAGAGCCTCCCTTATCACACTTAGGCCCTCAACTTGGGGGAGTATTTGTAAAGTGCGAGCCTATGGATGGGTGGAAAACCTCTAGAGGAGAATCATTCTGCAAATTTGATCCCAAATTAAGTATTTTATCCTTTGATGTTTATGTGGATGCACCCTTATTTCCATATTTCTCTTTATTTCCACAAGACATCATCCAAGGTGTTTTTGGTGTACATCTTGTTACTACCTATATTGCATGGGTGTGTGCAGCCTGTTTAATATATCCTCCTTTATAGTTTCTGTTAAAAAAAAAGTAATAGGCTATGTGCTTGAAATATATATGCTATCCTATACAGTTTCGAGGTTGACATTTAGTCTATAATACTCATTTCCTACCAACATCATTGTAATATCCTAGAAGTATTCCTAGATTTGAAGTACAATCTTTGTTGTGAATTCTAGGGTAAAATAGATAGTCTTAAACAAATCACCAAGCTCCATATGTTACCCACCAACTTTGAATTTTGATACTTGTGTGGAGCCTACATGGACACTTATATAGACCTAAATGGAATGTATACACTATGCACACTTGCCAAATACTAGTGTCTCTCTTGTCTGGTTGTGCACCCCCTCTAAAATGTGGTCTCTCTCACCATTAGATAGTCTCAAACAGCTCACCAACCTACTAGTATTTGGCACCACTGGTGAAACTGCTAGATGCAGCAAGTTCCTTATTAGTTGAGTGCATGTGAACAACTTGTGGCGGAAATCTACATTTGTGAGATATTACTTTTCATTGATTATGAAGATATATGTGAGACAAATTAAATATTGTGAGATGAACAAACCAGCAAGGTTTCAGGGGAGCAATTAGTCTACATATTGATAGGGGGATAAATATGGTTAGATAAATAAAAGAAAATAAAGTGAAGCAGTATTGTGATGTTGTCATTCATGCATGCTTACCTTTTATGAATTTACTAGATGACTATTTATACATTCATTATGTGGGCATGTCCTTATATTTCACGGGCATTTCAATGATAAAGTTAAACACTTGATAGGTACAGCTAAAGTAAAGTTGTTATGGGAATCTTGAGCCTATAAAGATATTCTTCAACTATATTGTAATTCCACTTGAATGGAGATGAATTTCCATAAGTCCTTGATTTGTTTCAATTGTATGCTTGATCATGGCATCATAGGTGCACTAAAAATGCCCGCAGCTAGTTAAATATTCCCACATTTAAGTTGCAGAATACATTTACATCAATTCTCCAAATTGGATAAGTAGTTGATTGGGAAAAATGTTCGCATCCTGTTGAGAAATGCCTACAGATAGTTTGAAAATGCTCGTTTGACTAATAAAATTCCCGCACTACCATATAAAATGTTCGCAGGCCTCAAACAAATGCATGGCAAGTCTAGAAAAATGCCCGCAAAAATGCACAAAAAGTTGAATATGGTTAGATAAAGAAAAGGAAGTAAAGTGAAGCAGCATTGTGATGTTTTCATTGATGCATGCTTACCTTTTATGAATTTACTAGATGATTTTTCATACATTCATTATGCGAGCATGTCCTTACATGTCACAAGCATATAGTATTCATGTGTGGGTTCTTGCATACTTATGCAGGCATGTCCTTACATGTCACAGGTATTTCAATGATCTGCTGGAATTTCAACGATTTGCCTGCGAGCATCTTTCCACCTCTATTTCATGCATTTTGGGGTTTAGTGGCCATTTATCTATTACCCTATGGGCATGTTTAACTACCTGTCAAAATTTTATCTTAGTATTGCATGCATAATGCAATACTTGCGGGAATTATGTACATTAAGTGTGCGCTTTAAATGTCTTCAAAATATTTCACTAACTCAAAGTTATACCTGGAAGCAGGGTTGATAGGGTAGCAATATGGCTAGATAAAGAAAAGGAAATAAAGTGAAGCAGCATTGTGATGTTGTCATTGATGCATGCTTACCTTTTATGAATTTACTAGATGACTGTTGATACATTCAATATCAGGGAATGTCCTTACATGTCACGGGCATATAGTCACTCATGTTTGGGTGCCTGCATACTTATGTGGGCATGTACTTACATGTCATAGGAATTTCAATGATCTATTGGCATTTCAACACCTCCTGTGGGCATATTTCCACCTCTATTTCATGCATTTTTGGGTTCAACGGGAATTTATCTATTACCCTATGGGCATGTTTAACTAGTTGCGGGCAATTTATCTTAGTCTTGCATGCATAATGCAATACTTGCAAGCATTATGTCCATTAAGTGCGAGATTTAAATGTCTTCAAAATATTTCACTAACAAAGAGTTGCACCTGGAAGCAGGGTTGATAAGAAGTAGGTGAAGTATTTTTTATATAAAACGATCCATCCTAATCAATCTGTGGAGGGAATATAGGAGCAAACCTTTACTGTATCTATTAATAAAACCTTGAGTGCAATTTATGGAGGGCAGATAGGAGCAACTCTCATACACGCAAAGCATAATATCTTTTGCTAGAAATCGAGTTAATCGATTAAATGAAAGCAGTTGACTTACCGAAGACATCTCTGAGGGAAAAAAAGATACTTATACTAGATCTACTGCTAGTTTTTAACCACCTAGTCCTGAAGTTTCCTTAGCCTATGCTTTTCCTTATGCCTTGGTGACCTTCACCTTTGCTTATGGGTCTCGATCTTAATCTTCCAATGTCCCTCTGAGTATCTTTTGGAAATGAAGGGGGTGGACAGCCTTGAGGATAGAAAACCCCCAAAGTTGGGATACCATTAAAATTGAGCTGAAACCCAACACCCACCCAATAAAAAGCGGCCTGTAGGAAGAACTCGTACTATAAAAATTGAGTCAAACAAGAAATTGATATGTGTCTAGTGCAACTTAAGGGTTTCTCCATGCTCATAAGCTAGCTTTCTGGTTGTGTCAAGGAAGGGGTTCGTTGAACGAAAAAGAGTTTCCTCCTCTGCAACCTTGGAACCTCCTTTACGACCTAGGACATAGTTCATGGGTGAGGTAACTGAAAAAAATCCTCTACAACCTTGGAAACTCCTATGCGACCTCGGGCCAAGTTTGCAAGTGAGGTAAGTGAAATATGTGTCGCAACAGGGGGAAGGTAAGATGGATAGTTTTAATTTTTTGTTTTTTTCAATGTTTATGAATTATCGTTGTCGCCGTGGTCAGTAGGATTATCATGGTCATTGTCTTTATGGCCATCATCGTCATCATAGAGAACATCATTGTCAATAGACCCTTTCTTGAAAATCATTTGTCATATGAGTGTAATATGGTGACAATTTCAAAGTTTGACACACAGAGGATGCTTAATAAAGACCATCTTGTATTTGTTATTTCCTATGCCATTGTCAAATGCCATACTACAACATGAAAAACCAAAATAGTGGGTAAAGGTATGAAGGTATTGTGAACTAGGGTGGTTTTATTTTTGTTTTTGGGAGCTATGAGTATGGGAGGGATTTATTTTTTGTACCTAGGGATACATCCATTATCAATAATACTTTAAACACATTTAAAGGGAGCACAATATGAGTGACGATTTTTTATCCAAGGAAGCACTTTCTCTTGAGATGGGAAAACTCTCTTATATTGAGATGTTGGATGGAGAGTCTATTGGGAGCGATACCATCCTATTCCTTTAGGTTATGTTATTCAACATAATTGTTGTGTCTTACTCATATTTCTTAGAAAATATTCAAATTTTTTTTAGCCTTTGACTCTGCTCTACTGACTGCTCCTTTGGATGAGTTGTTTTCATGTCATATAAATGCCTTACTTCAGGGGGGATTTTCACTTTACCCCCTAGGTGCTTCCTTGGAAAAGCCTTCAGGGCTCATTATGTGCTTCTTTTGACTGCGTGGAATGTCTTTTTGGTGTTGGATTGAGGCTTTCTTTTGTACACCCTTTGATGATGGGTTGTAGGATACATTTTTGACATAGACTGGGTATTTTGTATTGACAAAAGTATAACATATAAGATATTTTTGAAATTATTAAAACCAATTGAAAATTTAATTTTGAAGTTATAGAAAGTGTTTGTTGTTTTTACCGGTTGGGCTTCCACGATAAATTTTTGTTCTTTGTATCTTGTTGATTTTGTTTGTTATTTATTATTTTAAAAGTGGATAAAATTGTGAAAAATGTAACAATACTTATTCACCCCCCCCACCTTCAGTATTGTCCAATATTGTAGCATTTAAATGATTATGGATATTAATGTTTTTGTTTTCATTACTCTGGTGATTATTAATGCAACTCACTATTTTATAGTACTGTGGTGATTAAAACAATTAATATACCTATATTTGTGCTTTTTACATTTTTGATGTGAAATGTTTGATCAGTTTTGTTGCATAGCTTATTTTTTAATATGTGTGACATCGTCTGAGGACTATGGTTATCCTCAAGGGGATGGCCACCCCTTTCTGAGTTACCATGAGGAAGATGATACGACCACATGATATTCCTTATCCAGTGATGATGATTATGAGCTTCCACTCTTTGCATGAGACACATGAGATTTATGACCACATACATGTGAGAAGGTCGGGTAACCTACCCTCATGTTGAATTGATGTCCAAACTGTCTTGTCCTTTTTTCCATGTCATCAGCATTTGTCATCAACATTTATATTCCTTTTTGCAATGTCATCATCCTTTGGCATCAACATCCTTTTTCCTATACTGTTATACTTGTCATGGGAATCCTCCATCCAAGTGATCGTACAATATAGTTGGAGAATATCTTTATAAACTGAGGCTTCCCATAACAGCTTTAATTTGGTTGTACCTGTCAAGTGTTTAACTTTATCATTGAAATTCCTGAGACATGTAAGTACATTCCCTCATAATGAATGTATCAACAGTCATCTAGTAAATTCATAAAAGGTAAGCATGCATCAATGACAACATCACAATGTTGCTTCACTTTATTTGCTTTTCTTTATCTAACCATACTTCTCTCCCTAAAACCTGGTTGGTCTGTTCATCTCAAGATATTTAATTTATCTCACATATACCTTCAGAATTGATGAAAAGTAATATCTCACAAATGTAGATTTCTGCAAACATATTGTACCTAATTTATTCCTGCATTATACTTCATCTATTGATATGGCTGCTTGCGATAATTTTTCAACCTTTTGAGCATTTCTATGGGCATTTGTCTGAACATGCGTGCATATGTTTGACGCTTTTGGGAATTTTATAAGGTAGCATGGGATTTTTATCATTACAATGTGTCACATGCCCCAATTTGCAAAAACAATTTTATATTATTTGAGGAACATTGTGTTAAATTTTATGCTAAGTTGTAATTGATGACCAGTGGGGTCAAGAATATTTAATGTAAATTCAGAATATTTTATTTATAAATAAAATAATTAGGAGACAATAGCTTAGGAGAGCTGTTAAAAGAGTGTTTACTGGTCAAATTGGTGGAGGAGACTAGGTGGAGAGAAAACTGACATGTGGCAGCATCCTCAAACCACTTCCAACTGTTGTAGGTGGAAACCTCCCTATATTTGTGGTCATGATTCCCCAAGAAAGTGGAATCAGATCAGGTGGCTCAATTAATGAAAACTGACCCAGAAGACCTAGGCATTTCTATAAAATTTCCCATTGAAGAGACCTGAGGCTGCTCATTCTAGAGAAGTGATCATTCAGGGTGAACGAATTTACTCAAGAGAAATTCAATGGAGGGGAATCTAGAAAGTGTGTGAGGGGATAACTGTTGATATTGATCTAGTTGCAGCTTTTAAGTTGAAGATCATACTACTGAAAGCAGATTGTTTTTACTGAGGTATTGAACTAGTCAGGTGACAGAGGTTTCTATAGTTGCATTCTCCACCCAGTTCTCAGCCAAGAAGACCAGGAATAGGCTTGAGGGTCCTAAGGAAGCGTTGTTTGAGCGTTCTCCAAGAGATTGGTAGGGAGGAACAGCCTCCTTAATCTGTTGTCGTCTTGTCCTCATCATGTTCTATTTATTTTACTGTCTTATTTAAATAAATCTTATTTTATCTGCTACATGATGTTAAAAGTTCAGAGTTTGTGAAATGTTAGATTCAGTATTCTTTTTATATTATTTATAGAAATGAAAAATATTTGGGAAGTAGTGAAACATATAGAAGTTAAATTTCTAAGCTATGTTTTTCCACACCTAGAAACCAAGTCGTACTCTAGCACAGTTAGACTGTTTTAAAATAAATGAAATAATTATTTATGAGAATGAAAATAGTAGATATGATTTTGTATCTATAGGTAAACAGAGTAAATTTTATTTCAATGTTTAAAGAATGCAATGAAAAAGCAGTGTTATGGTTTATTTATACTTACTGTTTTACTTAGACTAACTAAAGAAAATACAGTTAAAAAAAATAGTTAAATACACTAGTACCAAAGTATTAACATACTGATAGGAAATAAAAGTATTAGAGGAGATAATAACTAATATTCGAGAAAGTATATAAACAAGTTAATAACCAAACAGTATTTAAATATTAACTTAATAAAACCATATTAGGGTTTTGTATATAAACCCTTCATTTTTGTAAATTAAACAGAGTTCTAGAGTTAACATGGTTTTCTTTATAGATTCAAAATAATTATAACTTACTGAGCAGTAAATCAAATAAATGTATATGTAAACAATAAACAAAATAAACTAAGAATTATTTATATATATGCATTATAAAAATTTAAAAACAGACAGGCTTATAACCTATGAAAACCTAAGGGTCGAAACCCTTTCTGCTATTCGTTTTAAATACATAATAACCCTGTAATGAATTACAACCAGTTACATTGCTAACTGTGAAACAAAAATAGAAAGAAAACTACGAACTATGCGATTAGAATGACCATAGTCTTTTTCCTTAAATAAAATATATTTATAAATATTTTAACAATACATTAAACACATTATTGATAGGTTAATGAAACAGCAATCCACATGTAAAATCAAAATTGGAGCAAACGAGACAGAGCTCAAATAAAAACTCAAAGCTTAACAAAATTCTTATTTTCTTAACCCAATTCTGTTACATTATCAAGCCGCAAGGCTAAACTGTTAACCCAAAAACCAAATACATATCACGGTTCAAGAGCCGGTGCTAACCAGCGAAAACCGTGGGGGTTTTTAAGTAAAACTGGAGTAATAACACACTAAACATTTTACTATTGAAGAAACCGAAACCAGGATTCCAAGCACTGTAAAATTATTTCCAACAAACCTCATCGTAAGTAGGGAAAACCCACATCGAAACCAGGGCTTACCGGTTGGAGGCCACAAAGTTCACCAAAAGCTTGAGGTTGTATTTTCTTTTCTCTGAAGGTTTGGAGCCGTCGCAGGTTCCTGCAAAGAGCACAATTACAAACACTAAAACAATATTCAACTCATAATATAAACCCTAACTTAAACAATACTTATGACAGAAGAAATTTTCATTTTAAAAATTTAATAATACTTGCGAGTAAGAAGAGAGTCGAGCCATGAAGGAGTTGTCACCAGCGTAAGGAATTTACACAGAGAAGAAAGAAAACCCTTATGTCGACCCTATGATGGAGGCAGTAAGAAACAAACTTAAAACTCCACAAGCCGTGGCAAGGAACAAGTAATGTCAGAGCTAAAAACCATATACAGGCCTCAAGCCAAATGATTAAGCAAATACCACTCACACAGTAGTGTTTACACCCAAGAGAAAGAGAGACTACAAGATAGGGTATCAAGACCACATAGCATCAAACACAAACCACAAAGCTAGCAAACAGAGAAGGAACGACCTCTCATGGCCGTAAGGAAACTACACAATGCAGCCTGCAGGCCGACAAAACCCTCGAAGCCAAATGCCAAAGGAATAGGGTTTACACTCCTTTTAAGTCACCAATGCATGGAGGAGATCAGACCACGTTCCCTCCAAATTATTTAACCATGCGAGGTTCATGTCTATAGTCAAGCCTGCGCTATCAAATATAAACTTATCATTGCCTATAATGAAAAACTATGCAATCGACTATTGAATAAATACATATATGATTTGCAAATCGAACTTATATCATTTACAATCGAACTTGTATCATTTGCAAATCAATTGCATAAAGGCCGCTATGATTGCCAATAATGAATCTATGTCATCAACTATAGATTAGAGGTGCATAAACCTTGTCATTGATAGAATCACGAAGTTCAACCATAGTATAAATGTTTTATAATGTTGATTCTCATGACTACTTTGCCAACGACCTTTTGGATGAGTCATAATTGTTTACAAAGACATTTATATTACTAAGTGTGCTTGCTTAGAATTAGCATAGTATAAGAACATCATTTATAATGTTTGACTTTGATTTCGACCTTAGGATAGAAGTTTTTTGGTAGTAAAATCTACCATAGTAGTTATTATAAACTACAACTCATTATAGTGTGGTAATATTACAAATAGCCATCCTATTATTATGTAAACCATGCTTAGATTTAGTAAACTATAAGAATAACACTGATAATGTGTTTACCTTTAGTTTCGACTTTATGGAAGTGGTGGTTAGGTAGTATTCCACCTTGAGATAATTTATCTAGTTACAAAGAAACAAACTTATAATATATCATGAAAATTACCAGGTAGTAAATTACCTAAGGAGATAAGTAAAAATTATTTTGGTACATTATAAAAATGATGTGGTATTGTCTTTTTACAATAATACTTGTAGTATGGCGATAACTTAGGAATCAAGTTTATAACTTGATATTTAGTAGTGCAAGAAGATAAGCATAATTGCATACAATCAACAGGCTAATAATCTTCATGACTAATAAAGAAGAGTTGAAGTAGAGATATGTAATCTATTAGTGAACTTTACCTTTGAAAATCATAAGAGTATGTTAATGCATAAAAAGCAGTACATTTCAAGCATTAAACATAACAATAACAATATGATCATATTACAATAAAAGTAATTGCATGTCAAGAGCTTGAGCTCTAAGCTCACGAGAAGAATCTATTTTTGTTTAAACTAAGTATGCTAAGGATAATAATCCTTATGGCTAAACTATGAATACTGTCTTAGAACCAAAACTATGAAAGAAAATTACTTTACCTCTTCAAAGTCTTGCTTTTAAATAATCAAATTATTTACTAGCATCTCAACATGCTACAGAAATACTTCTCGCTATCATACAAAAATAACTCCTACTTGATCTTTCGTTGCCTGTTGAACCTGTAAGAACCAGCAGTCCATCTGCGTTAGCATAATGCTAAGTAAGCCCCAAATTTCAAAGATAGTTTTTCACCTACTTGCCAAAAGTAAATTATTAGTACAGCTAGAAGCAATATAAATGCAATTCATTCTTATATAACTTATAAAAGTTAAAGTGGTATTAGTTATAGTAATTTGAAACTATTTAATGCCAATTGTTAAATTGTTTCATTTTCTGCTACCCGCTAGCAGTTATTAAACTGTGTATTCGGACATTTTATGTTATCTTAAAAAATTTAAATTTTTATGAAATTTTGGGGTTATGACACAACGGGCATTTACAAACTGGCTGCAGGGCATTTCTCAACAGGTTGCAGACATTTTCCCAAATCAATTGCTTATCCAAATTGGAGAACTGATGTAAGTGTATTCTGAAACTTAAATGTGGGCATATTTAACTAGATGCAGGAATTTTTACAAGCTACGGGAATTTTTACTCTATTTCCTTGTCTGCATTTTTATTTTCCTATTTCCTTGTGGGCAGTTTTAACTAGATGGGGGCATTTTTACTCTCAAGTGTGGGCATATTTGAGGCTTGAGGATATTATTGAGCATCCCTGGCATTTGTCAACTCCATTTGCGGGCATATTGGGGACCTTGCATGCATTTTAATGACATCTCCTTCACTCATGCGGGAATTTTTCTGAAGCTTTCCCGCAAGTATTGCATTATGCATGCAAGACTAAGACAAAATTCCCGCAGCTAGTTAAACATGCCCACATAGCAATTTTGAACTTTTTGTGCATATCTGCAGGCATTCTTTACATCAACTGGGAGGATGAGCCAAAAAATGTTTTGAATACTTGTTATGTACTTTGCAAGACCTATCCACATCAGCTTCTTTTTGCATTCTTTCACCCTTTTGTTCACCTTAAGAGCCCTCATTAGGTGCCATCCACCATATCACTACCTTATATGACATTTTTTGGAGTACTTTGTTGTCGTTTTTATTGCGAGTTGGTCATACTTCTGTGTTGTTATTGTTTTTTATTTGTGAGTGTTGGATGGTCTATTTTACGTTCTTTTCCAATTTTGGGTTCTCCCGTTTGACAAGTATGTTGGTCTAGTTTATTCTCATGCAAGTAACATAACACTAAGAGATTGAAGACTGTTTAGAAGCATTTTTTCTGAGGATAAGGGATCTCTGCCCTAAGATCTTATGTTCACTTATCTTATGTTGATTTTATAATTGGTTCAAATCTGATATATAATGCCACTGTTATGTATTGTTTTCTTTCATTAACAACTTAGATATGATATAGATCACTACTCTTATTACTGTTTTTATTTTAAGTACTTTAATGGTTATTGTAACTCATTGTTTCTGGGACATGCTGGACATGAAGGATATTGAGGTATGGTTTTTCTATGTTGGACATGCTTGTCTCATTGTTTTAGCTTTGAGTTTGAATATTTGAGAAAAATAATTATAAAATACAATTTAGTTCAATCTATCTGAGAGTTTGCAGCTTTTGTCCAAATGAGTTGAAATGTGCAATAGACATTTTTATGGATCTTGTGTCTTTAGAGTGGCACCTTTTGTAGTCTAGTGAATTGAAAGACAAAGAAGGTACTTCTTCTGGTATAGGACTAGGATGGGGTGCTACTGAGGTAAGTAATTTTGAATTTTCTCCTATTGAATGCCTTTGAGCCTGAACTTTTGGTGAATATTCAAATATGGAGTGTGTCATTTATTTTTCATTGTTTTTCACTAAGTTCCCTTCCTTTACTTTTCATGTATTTATAAAAAGGGTCAAATTATTAAGGCCATGATTACTTCCTTTGATTGCTTCAAAATCTCATTGGCCACGGGTGATTACTCAACTTCTAGAATGTCAAGTCTATGGTGAGTATCAGCAGCTGATTCATAAAGTTTTCATTTTCATCATTTATATTGTTGTTATGAGTTTGGCTTCAACAAGGGAAGTCCCACCGTCAATCTCCTTCTTCAACTCTTCATTAGTTTTAGCTCTTCGTAAATCATAACCTACCAAAATTTTCTTCTTATTTTCACCAAGTCTTTTGACTATGTGAGACGGAGAGAAGTTTAGATTTTTTTTCCTCTCTAAATCACTTCCTAAACCTGTCAGTTTATCTTCTTGGTTTATATGTACATGAATGTCCTTATCTGAAGATCTAAGAGGTGCTCTTTTACATGTTATCTTCTGATAATAGTTCTTCTGAGATCCCTCTATTGATGTATTTGTAACTTCGGAATGTATTCATCTATGTATCTTATGTATTATAACCCGGTGTTTATTCTGAGATGTATCTATAATGTAATTGAGTCATGTTGTCATGCCTCGATGTTTCGATTGGGAGGATCAATAATTTAAACAACTCATGTCAATTCATTGTGGGTAACCCTCCCATTGTCTAAAGGTTAAAGTCCCCGCAGTTCCGGGGCACTAGGGTTATTAGACTCTCCTAGTAGAGGTCGGCCCTAGTAGGGTTTTAGTCATGTTGGGATTAGTATAAATAGAGAACTGGAGTCTCTATTTATCACACAACTCATCCACACTCAAGTGTAGCGCATAGTTGAGAAAGGAGAAGACAATGGGGCTAGATAAGAAGAAGGTTACTGTTGTTGGGAGATCACTTACTGTTTTGGGGCTTTTACTATTTTGGTGCTGATTCTATCTCTGAGGAAGTTGTGGGGTTTTCTCCTTTATGGTTTCCCTGAGGAAAAACACTGTGTTCGTTGTCTCTTGTGTTTGATTGCTGTACTTGTTATTCTCTCAGTTAAATATCCTAATAATGCTAGCTTAATGTTGAAAAACTAAATTGGTATCAGAGCTAACCTGAGAAGAAGACACTGTGCAGCTGTGGGAACTAGGGCTTCCTAGTTTGTGGATCTTCCTCTAAATATTTTCAGCAAAAGTAAGGTGGAATAACTCTCCTCCTTAGGGCGCATCTTTCTGTTGAAGCAAAATCCAATTCTGAGGTTTTTCAGTTTTGGACCCGACACTACTGCCGAAAATTAGGGATTTTCAGAGAAGAGGAATTTTTCAGTCAGCCCAAGCCTGGATTGATCTCCTCCACAAAATCGAAGTTAGGGACAAATCTCAAGGAATTTGGGTGGACAGATCTCCGAAAAATCAAAACCCTAATTTGCTCCTATTCCAATACTGCGGGATTTCAGCTCCAAATCCAAATCTGACATCTTGACCTGGTAATATCTAAATATTTTGTATTTCCATTTGAGGTTCTCAGTTTAAGATGTCTCATCATACCAATCTTGATGAAAAGCTTGAGGGAGATGATAACTTTCGAGCCTGGAAGTATAGGATCTCCTTGGTCCTAGAAGAGAATGAATTAGACTCCTACATCCATGAGGAGGTTCCAGTTCCAGAGGGAGATGAGGAAAAGGCCTTACATAAGAAGAAGATGGTTATGGCAAAGAGGATCATTGCTGATTCTATCAAGGATCAACTTATTCCACAGGTGTCCTCTCTCAAGACACCTAAAGCTATGTTTGATGCCCTAACCAAATTGTTTGAAGGGAAGAACATAAACCGGAAGATGACTCTGAGGAATCAGCTGAAGAATGTGAAGATTCAGAATGCAAAGACCATCCAGTATTACTTCAAAAGGGTTTCTCATATCAAGGAACAATTAGAAGCTATAGATGAAGAAGTGGAGAATTCAGAGATTGTAATGACAAGACTGAATGGCCTTCCTAGGTCATGGGATTCTTTCATCCAAGGAATCTGTGCCAGAAAGAAGTTAGTCAAGTTCAGCAGACTATGGGAAGAATGTTCTCAAGAAGAAGCACAGATAGCAGCTCGAGAAGAGAAGATGGGAAGTGAATACCAAGCTCTCATAGTCCACTCCAAGAAAAGCAGAAGAAGATCTCATTACTCCAAAGGTAAGGATCCTCATCATAGAGATAACATTAGAAGGGACCTATCAAAATTGAGATGTTATACATGTGATGAAAGAGGACACTTTGCAAAAGACTATCCTAAGAAAAAGCATCACTCTCATAAGAACAAGGGGAACAAAAGAAGACATCATGCTCATGCTGCAAAGGATGATGAACCCTCCAAGAAAAGAACCAGATATGAAAGTGAAGATTCTTCATGTGAGGATGAATATGTTCTGATCTCCGCTCTCATGGGTAACATTACTCATGGAAGTGATTATTGGCTTATAGACAGTGGGGCTTCTAAACATATGACTGGATTCAAGGAATCCTTTGTGAGACTGTCAAAACATGAATCACCTCACAAGGTGAATCTAGGAGATGACTATCAATATCCAATAAAAGGTAGTGGGAAATATTCATATAAACTAGACTCGGGTAAGTCTCTAACAATGAAAGAAGTATTGTTTGTGCCAGGACTCAAGAAGAACCTTCTCTCCATATCATCATTGGATGCAAAAGGAATGAAGGTTGCATTCATAGATGGTCAAGTCATCATGTGGCCAAAAGCAAAGACTGTCGATGATGCGGTGGTGATTGGAGAATAAGAAGGAGGTTTGTACAAATTGAAGGGCCATCCAGAACAAGCCTTGATCCATGACACAGTAGAGCCAAATGAGCTTTAGCATAGAAGGCCTACACATGTGCATTACAGAGCACTACCTATTGTGAGCAAAGTTGTTGAAGGTCTTCCAGAATTCCAAGCAAAACATGATGGGGTCTACAAAGGATGTGCGAAAGGAAAGAATACAAAGAAGACATTTCCCAACAGCGAAAGAAAATCCAAATGCATACTAGAAATCATCCACTCCGATGTATGCGGTCCTATGTCATCAAACTCACTAAGTGGGTATGCATACTATGTTTCTTTTATTGATGATTTTTCTAGAAAGACATGGGTTTACTTCATGAAGAACAAAGATGAAGTATTCAGCAAATTCAAGGAACTCAAAGCCTTGATCGAGAACCACACTGAAAAGAAGATCAAGACTTTTCGATCAGATAATGGTAGAGAATTCACTTTAAATGAATTCAAAGAGCTATGCAAAGAATCAGGGATTAAGAGGGAGTTTTCCACTCCTTATAATCCACAATAGAATGGGATTGCGGAACGGAAGAATGGACTCATCATGGAAGCTGCAAGAGCCATGCTTCATGATCAAGATCTTCCTATGCATCTTTGGGCTGAAGCTGCCAGAACAGCGGTGTATGTGCAGAACTGTACACCACATAGAGTACTCAAGAACAAGACTCATGAAGAAGTCTTCTTCGGAAGAAACCAGAAGTCAGCCATCTCAAAATATTTGGTTGTCTTGTGTACTACACATTCCAAAAGAGAAGAGAACAAAATTAGATCCTTCAGGAAAGAAGGGCATATTTGTGGGATACTCTAAAATCTTGAAGGCCTATAGAATCTATTTCCCAGGATACAAGAAGATTGACATCAGTAGGGATGTGACATTTGATGAAGACACAGCTTACAACAAATCTAGAAAGAGACCTACTAAAGAACCTGAAGAAGCAGAAGCAGAAGCACCCAGAATTCATGATACAACCATGAACGAAGAAGCTCAAGAAGAAGATCGAGATTTTGGAGAACCACAAAGACCTGTAGATCCACCTATGGAGAAGAATCCTCACAAGAGGAAACCTACTTGGGTATGTGAACTTATCCAAGGTGCAGAAAGATATGGGGCTCCATAAGAGAATCACAGAGAAAGAAAGAGGACCAGATCCTGCTTCGGGAATGTAGCTTTACTATGTGATTTCATTGATAAAGAACCTTCCAGTTATCAAGAAGTGGCAGAACAGAAAGAATGGAAGGATGTTGTGATCAAATAATATCAATCGATCATGAAGAATGATGTTTGGGATGTTGTCCCAAGACTAGAAGGGAAGTCAGTTGTAAATTCCAAATGGATCTACAAGATCAAGCATGCTGCAAACGGTAGCATTGAAAAGTATAAAGCAAGATTTGTAGCTCAGGGTTTCTCTCAGAAAGAAGGAATAGACTATGAAGAAACCTTTGCACCTGTATCCATATACACTTCCATCAGATCAATACTTGCTTTGGCTGCAGTGATGAAATGGAAGATACACCAGATGGATGTTAAGACTTCCTTCTTGAATAGTGTAGTAGAAGAGGAAGTGTATGTAGAACAACCACTCGGTTTTGAGACACATGACAGAGAGTCTCATGTATGTAGATTGAAGAAAACCTTGTACAGTTTGAAACTGGCACCCAGGACCTAGTACGGCAGAATTGACAGCTTTCTATCCAGTTTGGGCTTTACCAAGAGTAAAGCAGATTCCAACCTTTACTACAAGGTTGAGGATGGCAACCCAGTGATGCTTCTACTGTATGTAGATGATCTATTTGTGACAGGTACGGATGGGTTGATTGCTAATATGAAGAGAAAGCTTGTTGCTAACTTTGAAATGAAGGACTTGGGGATGATGCATTACTTTCTAGGTATGGAGGTGTGGCAAAGTACAGATGGAATCTTCCTTGGACAAGGGAAGTATGTAGTTGATATCCTAAAGAGATTTGGGATGATGGGCTGCAAGGCTATGGCCACACCTATGGCATCGAACCTAAAGCTATTGAACGATGCTTCATCAGAGTCGGTTGATGCTACAATGTATCGTCAGATGATTGGCTCATTGATGTACCTGATGAACACAAGACCAGAAATTCGCTTTGCTGTGAACACCTTGAGCCAGTTTCTGACAGATCCGAGACATGTTCACTTGATTGCTGCAAAGCATATTCTGAGGTACCTGAAGGGTACAGTTGATTATGGGCTCAAGTATGATGCGAATTAAAAGATTAACCTAGAGGGTTATGTTGATTCAGATTGGGCAGGCAGTGCCATCGATAGGAAGAGCACTTCAGGGTGTTGCTTCAGTATGGGATCAGGTGTGACCTCTTGGTTTAGCAAGAAGCAATCCTGTGTGGCTAAGTACAGATGAAGCAGAGTATGTCACAGCTTGTTAGCTAGTTGTGAGGTAGTATGGCTATGGAAGCTACTGTCTGATATATTTCATCTCCAGTTGGATGCTACTTGTATACATTGTGACAACCAGAGTTGCGTGAAGTTGTCAGAGAATCCAGTGTTCCATGACAAGTCGAAGCAAATCGAGATCAAGTATCACTATATCATGGATAAGGTGCAGAGGGGAGCAGTGAAGCTCCAGTATGTTGCGACGGAGGAACAAATAGCTGATGTATTGATGAAGCCATTGGCTAGGCTGAATTTCGAGTACTTCAGGGAGAAGCTTGGTGTTCTCTAGATCGAGGTTTCCTCCAAGAGAAAATGATGAGACCCATAGCCATTATGACATGGTGAGAGGATTGGTTCCTTCCATGGTCAGATGTAAGGGCTGAGCCATTCTGACATGGTGAGAGGATTGGTTCCTTCCATGTCAGATATGAGTGTTGGTCATTGTGTCGAGTAGGATAGATGTAAGGGCAATTGCCATTCTAGGAATGGAGGCACCTGGTCAGTTACCAGGAAAACTCAGTCTAGGAATAAGAATTCATTCTGATGTGACAGAGGGATGTGTTCTCGCTTGATCAGATGTAAGGGATGAACCATTCTATCATGGCTAAAGGATTAAGTTCCTTCCATGTCAGATGTGAGTGTTGGCCATTCCGGTGAGTAGATCGGATGTAAGGGAAACTTCCATTCTCTAGGAGAATGGAGGCACCTGGTCAGTTACCAGGTAGCTCAGTCGAGGAGGACTGGGGGCCATTATGATATGACTATAGGATTGGTTCCTACAACATCAGATATGAGTGCAATCCCTTCCATCATTGTGAGCAGGATGTGTTCCCGCCTAGGTGGATGTAAGTGCAGAGCCTTTCTTCGATCATGTGTTGATCAGATATAAGTGTTGAGCCTTTCTTCGATCATGTGTTGATCAGATATAAGTGGTGTGCCTTTCTTCGATCATGTGTTGATCAAATGTAAGTGCAGTGCCTTTCTTCGATCATGTGTTGATCAGATGTAAGTGCAGTATCTATCTTCGATCATGTGTTGATCAGATAGAAATGTTGAAGCCTTTCTTCGATCATTTGTTGATCAGATGTAAGTGTTGGGCCTTTCTGATATGATTATAAGATTGGTTCCTACATGATCAGATGTGAGTGTTGGGCATGCCTTTCTGACGAGTAGGTCAGATGTAAGTGATGGGAGTGCCTTTCTTCGATCATGTGTTGATCAGATGTAAGTGCAGTATCTATCTTCGATCATGTGTTGATCAGATAGAAATGATGAGCCTTTCTTCGATCATGTGTTGATCAGATGTAAGTGCAGTATCTATCTTCGATCATGTGTTGATCAGATAGAAATGATGATCCTTTCTTCGATCATGTGTTGATCAGATATAAGTGCTGAAGAAGACCTACATGGAGGCTAGGCCTACAACCAGCATGAAAAAGGGCTGGCTTTGTATAACTTCCTATGACAAGAAGAATCATGAGATAGAATTCGTGATGATCTAGATCTAGTGATGATCTAGATCTAGTGATGATAGCCAGTGATGATCCAGATCCAGTGATGATGATCCAACAGTGATGATCCAGATCCAGTGATGATGCCCCATGATGATCCAGATCGAGAGATGATCTAGATCCGAAGATGAAGATGACTTGAAGACGAATATTACTTGAAGACTTAGAAGACTTGAGATGCAGATGATGAGATGACCCAGTTGATACAGAGAAGAAGACCAGTGCTGAAAATTGTGTCGAAAGAATACCTTCCTAGTTAAGAGGGAGTGTTGATGTATTTGTAACTTCAGAATGTATTCATCTATGTATCTTATGTATTATAACCCGATGTTTATTCTGGGATGTATCTATAATGTAATTAAGTCATGTTTTCATGCCCCGATGTTCCGATCGGGAGGATGAATAATGTAAACAATTCTTGTCAAGTCATTGTGGGTAACCCTCCCATTGTCTAAGGGTTAAAGTCCCCATAGTTTCAGGGAACTAGGGTTATTAGACTCTCCTAGTAGGGTTTTAGTCATGTCGGGATTAGTATAAATAGAGAACTGGAGTCTCTATTTATCACACAACTCATCCACACTCAAGTGTAGCGCGTAGTTGAGGAAGGAGAAGACACTAGGGCTAGATAAGAAGAAGGTTACTGCTGTCATGAGATCACTTACTATTTTGGGGCTTTTACTGTTTTGGTGCTGATTCTATCTCTGAGGAAGTTGCGGGGTTTTCTCCTTTATGGTTTCCCCAAGGAAAAACACGGTGTTAATTGTCTCTTGTGTTTGATTGTTGTACTTGTTATTCTCTCAGTTAAAGATCCTAATAATGCTAGCTTAATGTTGAAAAACTAACACCCACACAAGTATAATGCATTTTAGGCTTCATTTTAGTGCTTAACTTTCCACATTTAGATCCTTTCGATGATTTACAAAGGTGGGACTTATGTCTTATTAGTTTTTTGTATCTTACCAACTATGTCGTTGCTATATTTGTATGAAGGGTCCTTAGACCAATGCCTCTTCTCACAACACACTCGTTTTCCCATTTGTCAGGATCATCTCCATGGGCATGTCCTCTTGCAATGTGGAGTTGCAGATTTTGCAATCCCATTAAGGGCATGTATTCCTCATACTTCTAGCTTTACTGCATGACCAATACCTGATCTCAAGGTGCATTTCTTTTTTGTATTGTTAGAATATATGCAAAATTTGTTTGTCTTCAAATTTAAATCACTGTGTTTAGAATCACATCGACGGCTTACTTACCTTTCCCTTGCATTTGGAGTTCAATGCATCCCCTTGAGGAACCTTTTTTTAATAGTTATTATGAAATTTTTGAAAGCTCTATTGTGCAGGGACTGCTATAATCCTTTGATTGAAATCAAAACTTTAATAATATCCTCAAATGTAAAAAATCCACCAATGCAACCAAGAGACAAATTGGCATGTAAGTACAACAACATGGGATTTCTTGATTTGTAGTTCAGAGTAAATGGAAATGGTTGCACCATTTTATCTGTAACGAATGAGGGTTTTCCCTATATTTATTCCATTATGATGAATTTTCAAGGTGAGTAGTATACCTGCATTTTTTTAACTCAAGACTGATGCTTCAACCAGCTAGATTGTGGAAGAGTTTATGTGGCCCTACTTGCACAGGGAAAAACAACCCAGGAGTGGAAAACCACAATGCAACTTTCATGTGTAAGAAAATTGGCTCATAGGGGGTGACACAAAGCACATGATGCTGGGCAGATTGAATCTATGGTCAAGTTGTGCTTTTAGATGGTTGAATATTGCGAAAACACATTCATTTGTTGTAGATGGAAAGGGCAAATCCCATCATTTCCTCCTTAGAAGTTATTTAAATGTCATAATTGAAAAGAAAAATAATAATGTTGTCAATTAGAAAATTTAGGTATGTTTTCAATCAATCAAAACCATGTCTTGTGATCTAGTTTTGGTTGAATGTACCTGCAGTTACTATGTTTTGCTTGTGGAATATTTAACCACATCTTCCATACTCGTGCAAAATCCATATCTCTTATGTGCTTCATAGGATATGGCCTTTATACTAATTTTTTTTTAAATTAAATAATTAAAAATGAAATCTATGCATACTACAGAAACCTGTGTGGTAACAAAGTTGATCATTGTACTGGAAGAGAAAGGGGAAATGTAGCTTAATAGAATATTTATGGGTTTAAAATTTAGGATCAAATTTAGAGAGGAAAATGTAGGATTTTTACAGCAGCAAAACAAATATTCTCAAAAGCAAGGTGATGAGAACAAATTGAATAAGAGTTGTCATGATAGTCTAAAATTCAAGTTTAGTAGGCACTTTTCTGATCTGGCATTGTAGGGACTATTCATCCTGGCACTCATTCTTCTAGATTGGAAGGTGGTTTTAATGCTAGTTTTTTACATTGAAAAGGGCCATGAAAAAGTGACTGATATAACAAAACTATATATAGGTTGACCACTTTATATGTTCCTCTCATCTAAAGAAGCCTTCCATTAGCTTGTACATGCAGAATTTGACTATATTCTGGACTATATATAACTTGTGTATTAAAAGTGAATATTTTTGGAATATATGATCTGGAGTATCTTACACAAGTGGTTTTGATCTTATAAACACTGTTCTATTCATGGTTCCTGTGAATTTTCAACTATAGACATACTAGAAACCTTTTTTTGTTACTGTTAGTCACCTAAGTTTATGTGTAAGGCAATGTTATTAACCTTTTTTTTTCAGTACTTCCCACAATATATTCTCTGCTATTGCTAAAATGAATCTAAATTTATGCATACAGGTTTGTGTGCTTATGATCTGCATGTGGATTCTTCATAAAAAAAAATTCCTGAAGTCAATAATTTAGTTATGGTGGCTTGCAGGTCCCCCTGGATCAGGAAAGGGTACTCAATCTCCATTAATTAAAAAGGAATACTGCTTATGCCACTTGGCCATAGGAGATATGCTAACAGAAGTAATGTCTACCAAGACTCCTTTAGGCATAAAATATAAGGAGGCTATGGAAAAGGTAAAGTTTAAAACATAAGCAATTTCAAAATGAAGGAATTAAAGGCCAACAAGTTGCCTCTTCAGGCTATTTTTTTTTTGTTAATAAGAGGGATCCTTTTCTATTACTTCTTAAGCCATAATCGAATATTTACATTCTCTTGAATCCTAAAACATGGAGTTAGGCAATGGTCTTGCATCCAAAAAAGAAAGACAAACAAAATTGACCATATGGTAAGTCTCCAGAGTGTGAGGGTTTCCCAACCTATGAACTATGGCATCCCCGTTTGTCTACAAGCCAAAAATAGTAAGGTAAATATAGACATTATGATAAACAAGAAGATAAAAACAAATAAACATGAAAAGGACCCAGAGAGAGGTGAAGACTAAGACTTCATGGTGGATTCTGCCTCCCTCGTATCAACATTGTTGGTGCCTCTTACCACATTGTTTTCTCCTTTGTCCCCGTTGTTCCTCTGACCATGCTGAAAAGGAATCTCATCCAACTGAAGCAAGCTCTTCATGTGTATCAGGTCGTTTTCAAAATCCTCTTTGAATGTGTCAACCATGATTTTGACCAGTTCGGTGAAGCTCTCCCTCTCATTCGTGGAGCGTGAGAGGATGAATTTAAGGCGTCAATAGTTGGACATGACCACCTCACGACCAAGATTCAACCTGAACTCCCCAAATATCTCACTCTCCATCAAAATAATGGACTAGTGAATGTGCTCTGACATCTCTTGATTGAACAGGGCTTCCCATTCCTCCTCCCCATTACCACCTCCCTAAGATTCCATGATGATTACACAATCTGAAACTATGGTGGAGTGGTGACGCATGCATGAGCACTTGCATTCTTTTCCTCTTCCTTTCATGATATTGCTGACCTAGGATTTTCTCAATCCCACATGATAATGCTTCTCCCAGATAAACTACAATGTATTGACTGTCATAAGATCCCTATGTTGCTTGCTCAAATATTTTCTTGGCTGCCAACACAGTACCCCTCCAATAAAGAACCAGGTACACCTCGTCATGGTCGATAGATGGCCTAAGGTCCTACCCTATGAAATTTTCATCACATTTGAAGAGCTGTCGAAATCCACTACATAGCACCATATCACCTCTCTGTAATACTTCCCACGCGAGACTGCATGGACAATTTGCCTTTCGTTCCTTTTATTGCACCTATGATCCTGGATCCAAGCCCCATTTGTCTTATGCATGCAGTCAGGCATTCGAAGGGTCAACATCTGTCCCCTCATGCACCTGCCTGCGATCATGTCCACCATATGTCTCATGTTGACCACCCGCATTCAGGTGCCTCTTCGAGCTATTTTGAAAAGGCTCCAACTAAGTTTCCTTCATCTACTCTTCACATATTTATAAAAAGGGTCAAGGCTCCCGGGAAGGGGCTTTTATCCATCTTCTGGAAAGACATATTTGAACAAGTTCCATCATTAGTTGAAGGAGCATAATTTCCAGGTATGTTCATCATCACAACTGTAATTCCTTTCCAGAATGTAGGTATGCCTAGAATTGAAATACAATCTTTTCTGTGAATTTTATATATATATATATATATATATATATATATATATATATATATAAATACAAAGTAAGCATCATTATAGTGATGTACTTCTAGTTCTTTAGTGACATAACAGCATTACTATAGCAACGAATCGGTGCTTAGTCACTTCTAAGTTGCGACAAATGCCCGCTGCTATAGCGACAAGTTGTCATCTTTATAACAACGGTAGACCATCCCTATAGCAATGGACAATGACTTGGGCATTTCTTGGTTTGAACATACTGTCATGCCTATAGCGATGCATTGTCTTCGCTATTGAGACTAATGTACATCGATATAGCGACTAATGTACGTTGCTCCCGTGACGCAATATGAAATAGTCCCTTGATTTTATGACAATATTAGGGCCTGAATTGTTTTACTACCTTGAAAACTGCATATGTTTTTTTATCTATGGTTGGATAACTCAATTCGGCCCCTTGTAATACAGTGCTCATGAATGATATTGGATATTCATCTCCCAATTCTCCTTTCTAAGTATAGAATAAAATCCTTTTCAAAATTTGGGCTCCTCAAAGAAGGAGCATAAGTTATTGTTGTATTTATGTCTTTAAAGGAAACCTTCTCAATGTGAGTCCACTTGAACTATACACTTTTCTTTATCATTTGCTGTAAAGGTTTCACAATTTGTGTGAAATCAGGTACAAACCTTCGAACAAAATTTGTTGTGCCTATAAATGACTGCATAGCCTTTTTATTATGGGGCATGTGAATCTGAGTTATAGCCTCAAATCTATCAGGGTCTAGTGAGATTCCATTCTTTGAGATGATGTGACTCAACCATTTTCCTTCAAGAACAACGCAAATACTCTTCTTTGGGATTAAATATATACCATATATCCTACAACGGTCAAAAATCCATTTTAAGTGAAAAACATGGTCTTCTCTTTTCTTGGAGAAAACTGTTACATCATCTAAATATACAACTACGCAGTGGCCAACTAATCCTCCAAATGCAATATCCATGGCCCTATGGAATGTGGCTCCAGCATTTATTAGGACAAAAGGCATTCTCATATAAGCGAATGTTCCCCACTTTGTGTGAAATGTAGTCTTCAATCGATCTTGTTTGGCCACTAACACTTGATTGTAACCGGAAAATCCATCCAACAGGGAGAACGATTCTGATCCTCATACCATTTGTAGAATTTGTTCCATTGGTGGAACTAGATAGTTATCTTTGTCTGATGCTCTGTTTAAAATTTATAGATCAACACACAATCTTATCTCTCCCGACTTCTTCTTCACCGGAACTAGATTTGCTATCCATTCAGAGTGTCGAACCCTGAAGATAATATTTGTGTATATTAGCTTCTTTACTTCGTTTTGGATCAAAGGTTCTAACTTAGGATGCATTTTCCTGAGTTGTTGCTGAAAGGGTTTTACGCCTATTTTGATAGGAATTACGTGATATATGATGCGTGTATCATAAGTTTTTAAATCTTCATATGTCCAAGCGAATATATCTTTATAGTGGTGAAACAATTTAATGAACCTACATCTTTCTCCAAGCGAGAAACATTTTCCCAAATTGACATACTTGGGCTCAGCTTCTGTTCCTAAATTCACCAGCTCAAACTGCATTGATGAGCTATTTGTTTTAAAATTAGCTGGTTTTCTGAATTTGTTTTGCAAATCAAACATTCTTTCAAGTGTTCTCACTCCTTTATGCATAAAATTTCCCTTGAACATGTCTTTTTTTTGTAAATCCGATTGATGTTCTTATTCATCAATTACAGATTCTTTGAAAGCTTCTTCATTGGTAGGAAATTTAATAATCAGTTCATCATCATCGAACACCCTGAGATTTGTGATGTTTCCAAGTATCGATGGCCTGAAAATTAATTCAATAGAACACTTGTTATTATTCGGCACTCACCTAGAAGTAGAAGTAGCTAATAAATTAGCTGCAACATTTTGTAATCTAGGGATTGCATTTATATTAAAAACATTAAAGTGCACTATCAAATTCCAAACCTCATATTTATACCCTTTAATATGTGGAGATAAGAAATGAATGGTGTCTCTTATTTGTCTAACTACTATCTCAGAATCACCAAAAACTTTCAAATTTTTTACATTTCATTCAATGGATTTTTTCAGACCTTGGACCAGAGCTTCATATTCAGCGGTGTTATTTGTACACTCAAACTCTAGCCTACAAGAGAGAAAATACGTATTATTTTTAGGATCAATAAGGACACAACCTACTCCAATCCCTCTCATGTTTTAGAACCATCAAACTACAAAATCCAAAATCTATCTTCTAAATCTATTTGGTTAGTATCATTTCCTACATTAGTAACTTGGTTTACTATGTTACAATCAATGTCATCATCCCATGAAAATCGAAGGAGATCGAAGTGTGTATCGGATTCATAACTGACTTCTTCGGCTTGATAGTTCCATGGTTCAAGTTCTAAAAAATAATTTCCCAAAATCGAAGATGAGAAATTGACTAGTTTGTTCTTCTCTTCCAACTGAGTTACATTAAGTTTCATTTGTGGTTTTCTCAGTATCTTAATCTGATTCTAACTGTTCTGGTACAGCAACCACATGTGAGACCAATCAGTCACAAAATAATCGTTAATTTTTGTTGACCAGTCCCTGCTCAATATCAATCCATAAGCCTCAGGTATATCCACCACCATGATATTGTTGTAAAGGAAAGTATCCTATGGCTAGGGTTTAAGAGGCCATCAACATACTGGGGTTGAAAGAGAGATGCACAATGTTCAGCAAGTAAATATAAGCAATATCAGAGATTAGAATGGTTCATACCTTATCCAAACGAAGGTTGATCCAAGCAGCCCTTCAATCCTCTTCTTGCTCCTCTTGCTCCAAGAGACCTGCAAAACGAATTATACCTTCCTCAAACCATTATGACCACATATAAAACAATGATAATCAAATAAACATGAACTAATGATCTGAATAACATCATCATATGATTATAAACAAAGATTCAATCACACATTGAACAATGATTTGGGAAGAAGAAGGACATCACATCTTTATTAATCTTGAAAATAAGTACAAGTATACCTTCTCTTCAAGTTCGGCACCTCACGAAACCTTGATCTGGTTCTGCTGCTTTTCTTCTCCGAGGAACTCAGCCTCCAAACTCTGCAACACAAGGAGAATGCTTCTAGGGAAAAGGTGTAGGCAAAGAGAGCTCCAAATCCTCTAGCATAACAGTGCAAAAATTCAATTCCCCTCTCATGGACCTCCCTACCTCTATTTATATGCTTAAAGAAGAGTTAGGGGCGAAGACAAAGTAGTTACAACTGAATGAGTCAATTGCATAACTACCCAAACTACCCGAAATCAAACGACGCATTTTTTTACATTTTTAAGATGCATACGCGGGTTGCATAACTGAACAGTCACGTATACGCGGGTTGCATAACTGGCAAGTCGCGTGTCATCCGTGGGTTGCTAATGCAGCAAGTCGCATATAGACAAAAAAAAAACTCATTTTTAGGGTATTTCTGGGCATTTTCAGACTTTGGTTTCTTCTGGAAAGTTTTAGCTAACAGAAATATCTTTCCAAAAGTGTAGAGATGAAATCAAACGGAGTTACAAAACTCAAGATATGGGTCCTCCAAGATAGGTGTTTTTTCAGTGACTTTCATGAAGTGTCATCATGGAAGTGTCAACATGCGACGGAATCATGGGAAAGTGATCACAGGAAGAGATGTGTCATTTTAAGCTATAATAGATGCCCCCTAATGTGTGAGGTTAGAGAGGAAGATGATAGCTGAAATACATTATAAAGGAAACAGCGGAGTATGGAAAGAGCAAAGAATCCAAGATCAAAAGGCTCGAACAAAGGTACCTGAAAGAGAGATAAATGTCAGAAAAACTGATCTCTGGGACATACAAGTCCATATACAAATCATCGCCATAAAGATACAGGTGGATCCAACATATTTATAACTGATGAAACTATCATGGTCGCTCATTATGCAAAAAGGCGCCATATCAAATCTAAAGGAGTCATGGCCACAAATGAACAAGGTGGATCCATGCTCAACAATCGATCATAGCCACAAAAATACAAGGTGGATCGATGTCTCAGCAAAATGTCATATAAAGTGTAACAAGGTCTTGCGCAACTTGGGCAATAGCAAAATGACAATGCTACTGTCAGCCCAAGGTCTTCAATCCAAACCACCCAAAAGAGGGGTACGAATCCTAACCATGCGAATAAAGGAGCTGAAGTCAAACATGGAGGAAACCATTTGATTACCGGTCAATAAGAAGATCTGTTAACAAATGCGAGGGAAACCACCATTAATGAAAATGGTCCCCAAGGTACCTAGTACATTCTAACAAGTGTGATTACAAGGACTTAAAGTCGAACACTTGAAGAATCCATTGAGTAGGAGACATTAAGGTATTCCCACTACCCAATAGTAAGGGAAATTGCCACTGATGGCTACAATCCCCAAGGTATTGTCATAAAACTCTAAATCTCATTCCTAGAGCAAGAGGTGTTGCAGTCGATAGGAAGAGATCCGTTGGAAGGAAGGCATTAAGGCATCCTTCATCATCCAACACAAGGTAAGTCAAAGACTAATTGGATTTGGAATTGGTACTGAATTTCACAACAAGGAACACCAAAGACATGATGTAATGAACTGATACCAGGGAATGGCCGACACAAAAGTTCAAGGAAACTGTAGAATGGCCGACAAAGGTTTAATCCTTGAACAGTGAGCACAACACAAAAAGTGACTTAGGCAGCATTTGACGCAAAATGGACCAACGACACAAATCTGCAATGTGGGAGACATTGACAGATTCCCCATATAATTGGAAAAGAGACCAACTGGAGGAGTAAGAAAACTCTGAATCAGGATAAGGTCAAAATGCTAGGACCCAATTGTTGATAGACTCAAAACTAGTGCTTTGTTCAAGGAAACAAGACTTGCTGCCATGATGTAAAAAACATGTGAATGAACTTCCCTTCCCCTCTTTCTTGTAAAGGTTTAACGAGTCCAAGAAAGAAAACTTGGGACCATCTTAATTTTTGGCAAGCTCGAAGAAAAGAAAGAAGAATGCTTGATAAGACACTGATTCGTGGATTTTACGAGGTCGAACTAGTACATGCTCGACAGTGTTTTCATAGTTTAGAGAGTCTGAAAACTCCAAAGAAGACTCTAGGGGGGTGCTTTTTCATACAATTTAGTTTCCTGAGGCCAAAAAAGTATAAAACATACCAAAGAAGAACTCTCTTAACTTCTGAAGAAGAAAAGGCGCACCTTTTTCGTACTTAGTCAAGAAGGTCCGAAAAAGGTTAAATTACCACCTACCCAATGCTCCTTCAAAAGAAGCATATAGCCTGAGTTTTACGAGTGTGAAGGAAGGCAAGATCACTCGGAAAGATACATTTGATTACGAGAAATGGGGCTTACAACAATAAACTCGATGCTTTGTTATTTAGGGTTTAACGAGCATGACAAATACATAAAGTACACTCGGAATATTTTTCATGTTTTGGTCCAAAGCACGAAAAAGATAAAACTAAGCTCATACCGAGGGTTCCTTTTCCGTAAGTTTAGTCCCTCGGGTCCGGAAAAGAGATAAACCTATGCCTGAGAATACTCTTCTCAATTCAAAAGAAAAGAGAGTGTTCCTTTCTCGTATTATTCCACATGGTCCAAGAAAGAGATAACCTACCACCAATGTGGATGCCCATTCACATATTCTTAACGAGCCTGAATGGACAAGTTTACTCGGCAGTCAAGTCTATTTTGAAAATTCAGACCTGGGCCTAAAGAAACTCAAAATCTTTCCGGTGAAGTTTTAACGAGTCCGGAAAAGTCAACTCGTGACCTCCTTACTGTTTTTAACGAGCTCGAAGGAGAGCAAAAAGAATGCTCTAAATGTGAGGAGATGAGTGTCAGGGGCAAGAGAAACTAGTTCCAAGCGTGAGGAACAAACCTATGCATAATGCAATGAAATCGAGCAAGATAAGGACACTTGGGGAATGTCTCCTCAAGCTAAAAGGTGTCAAGTTGCAAAGGAAAAATGATACAAGGCTTAGCGACGATGAGAACAAAGATGAGGGCTTATACAATGAGCTAAAAGTGTGGAAGCCAACATCAGGCTCATAAGCGCGAGCAAGGCACATGTAAATGCAATTACAGCTTGAACAACAAGGTGAGGCCAGTAAACAGTTGTGAATCCAACTACAAATCCTATCTCCAAGAAACAACAGCATCAGAATCATATTCAAAAGAAACAATCCGATGCGGGTCACTTTGGCAGAAACACATGTGACTTTGCTATCTTCTATAAAAGGAAAAGTCAAGGAAAAATCAACCGAAGAAGATTATATAATACCAAGGCTAGAGGGTTTATAATCACTAAGATCAACCTCAGAGGGAGAGCAAAAATCAACAATGGAGATAGAGTTTGTAGGAACAAACTCAATATCACAGGAGTTGAAAAATTCATAAGAAAAATTAAACTCATTAGGATCACTGATTTGCTGTTCGAAGCCTAAGAGTCAAAAGACTCAACAAGGCCAACATAAGAAGAAAGGTCAGGCTTACTAGGAAAATCAAGGTTAGACTTAGTCACAACTGAACCAACATCCAAAAGAAGGTCAAACTGTATCAAAGACTCTAGAAATACTTCATCCAAAGGAAGGAGATCATCCGAGATAGAACACATATCTAAACTTTCAAATGGATTGACAGAGTGGAGAGAAGGCTCCATGGTCAACTACTAGGACCATGTCCCAAGAAGGTAAGCATGAAAACAGAGGCTGATTCTCAGTAGCAATTGAACACAAAGGACAAGAGGCCACATAGTTCACCTGTGGCAGGTAGTGTCTATAGAAACACTGGGAATCAATAAAGGAAAGACCTGGTCTCTAGTTGGGTCAGGAGACGGATCAAGAAAATCCAACTGATCGATAGTGACAATTTCTTCACCATGATTAAAGTACATCACACGAAAGAAAGTTGACACCACAGCTTGCTTGGCATAGACATAATCACGTCCAAGGAGCATATTGAAGTCCAAGGGGTCTTCTATCACCTTGAAGTCAACTAAGATGGTCTTACCACCCAAAGTAACAGGTGTTTGAGCAAGAATTCCCAAGGCTATACAAGTTCTTCTATCAAACGCCAGTAACTGACTAGCAGTCGACACAAGGCTGGGAGATCCCATGCCTCGCCAAGCACGAGCAGACAAAATACTAACTGAGGCTCCTTCATCAACAATACAACGAGCAATCGTGTAGGGTTCAAATTTGACCTTTATCTGGAAAGGTGCATTAGAAGGAAGGCGTGACTCAACTAGGCTATCCCAATCAAAGGAAGCAATCCGGGAGCTTGGTGGGGGTTGATCCGAAGAGAGTTCAGTGCCCCCTTGTTCAGTAAGTTCTAAACTGGCAGTGAAGAAAATGTGACTAGTAGACACTTCACTCTCCAAAGGAAGAGTGGGATTGATCGATACTGGAATCGATTCAACCGCTTCATGAAAGTCACTCTCTGAAGGGAGAGTGGGATTGACCAAAGATGACATTAGTTCAATCACATTAGGATCACTCTCCGGAAGAAGAGTGGGATCGACCAAATCTGAGATTGGTTCGGCCACTTGATCAACCAAAGGTTGAGTAGGTTGTTGAGAAACTATAGGTTGTTCTTGAGAAGGAAATCCTTGAGTCTTGGACCACACTCTTCGCACCTCTGCGATAGCAGGGCACTGGTGAGTAAGATGATCTCCCTCGCATAGCATACAAGGGAGCTTAAGTTTGCACTTCGAACGACTAGTTTTCTCAACAGTGTCAACATGACTAGTAGTGGATGACTGTTTGCTCTCAGCATGACCTGCAGAGGCTAAGATTTTGCCCCCAGCATGAACTACAGAGGCTGGGTGACTGGGTCCAACCTGACTAAGAGAGGCTGGCTGTTGAGAGACTTCAGAATGTTCAAAAATGGTATGACCATGAACCCAAACTCTTTGCACCTCCGTAATAGAAGGGCATTTATAAGTAAGGTGGTCTCCCTCACAAAGCTTACAAGGAAACTTGGGCTTGTGTTTTGAATGGGTGGTCTTTTCAACAGTGTCAACATGACTCACAGTGGTTGACGGATTGTCTTCAGCATGAACCACAGATGCTAAGAGACTGCCCCCAGCATGACTTGCAGAGGCTGTGAGACTGGATCCAACATTACCTACAGAGGTTGGATGGGCACCACCAACATGAACAACAGAGGTTGAATGGTTAAGATAAACATGCTTTGCAGCAGTTGAGTGTGTGCCCCCAGCATGAACAATAGAGGCTGGGTGGATGGATCCAACATGAACAACAGAGGTTGGATGGGGAGGTTCAACTTGAACAACAGAGGTTGAATGGGTGCCCTCAGCATGAACCACAGAGGATGAGAGACTGGATCCGACATGACCTGGAAAATTTGGAAGGATCCCACCAGCATGATCAACAAAGGCTGGATGGTGAAGATCAACTTGCCTTGCAGAGGTTGAGTGTTTAAATTCAACATGACCTGCAGAGGTTGGATGGGTGCCCCCAGCATGGACTGCAGAGGCTGGGTGGTGAAGTTCAACTTGACCTGCAGAGGTTGAACGGGTTCCCCCTTGCTTATGTGCCTTCTTCCTATTCCTCCTTCTTTTACTCCTTTTAGACTGTTGGTTACTAGTATCAGTACTTTCACAGCATGAGGTAGAAGGAGGAGGAGAATCAACTACAGGTGAAGGGGAAGCAGTGTTTTGATGCTCTTGATATAAGGAGCTTACCTGAGAAGCACCAGGAGCATTTAGGACAGTTGGAGTGGAAAACAACCACACCAGTATCCCTAGGGTGAATCCAGGTAGATTCAAGGTGGCCATCAAAGGAACACCAACATTCCCTGTGAGAGGAATAAAACAAGGAGTTCCCATCATGGGGATCTCTTGGTTGGTGTTCGAAGGGGTGTTAGCCATAGTTTCAAACTAGGATACAAAGTCTGAGGTTGATAGGCAACCAAAATTACAAAGCACACACCTAAAGGCACACTAAGTACAAACAAACCACACAGCACTCACTAAAAATTCCTAAAGCCAAACAGACAAACAGGTATAAGATATACTTTCCAGAAGAAAGCTGATAGACAGTTGCTTAGCGTCCCTGTAGATGTTCTTAGGCACAAGCGGAGGAATCACCCACCACCCTCCCACACTTTCTATCGGGGTTAACTTCCAAGTCCGTCCAATGTCAACCAGAAATAGCCTTCCGGTGTACCTATGTATGAACCCTAGATGTCAGAGAGACTAAAGGCTACCTTAACTATATTGACAATCTAGGGGGACATTCACAAGCCTGATTCGTACGCATGGGCAGGGTAGCTGAGCCTGAAACCCTGTATAAGACAGAATCCCCAGATGCATAAAAACCCTGGTTTACGTTTCAACAAGGAATCGGAGGGTTATCTCCTCAGTCCAAGTCTCCACGCAGCCTCGTGCTTGACTCCCGTTTGAGAGGAGCTTCCCAGATACAATCAATGTAGAAAAGGATTTACCTAGTGATTGGCCAACTACCTCTGAAATTTTAACACTTGTGGAGAGTTGAAACTCCCTACCCCACAAGTCTAGCCTAAGCTAGTTGTTGTATGACCCTATAAAATAAAACTTACGAATAAATTTTAAATTATATCATTTATTTTAAGGGTTGTTTTTAGTCAGAGGGTAAATGGCATGAAACTTATGTGGTGTTTTGACTCAAAGTTGAAACAAAATGACTAAGCAAAGAGATATGAAATGCAAAAAGCAAAAACTATTCTCTTTATTTTTCAAATAGAAAACTTGAAAGCCACAAAAGAACAAACTCTTTTATATTTTTAATTTTTTCAAAAACAATAATATGCCATGCAATCTAGACTAAAACCCTAATCTACATGCATATAAAGAAAACATGTGTTTTTGTCTTTTTGTTTTATAAATGCAAAAGAGAAATCAGCCTATCAACTAATGCAAGCAAGTACTGTAAGCAAAGCAAATAGACAACTACTCTACACCCCGCAAACAAGCCCTAGGTTTCCCTAAAGTTGAATATAAACCTCTCTTGAAAAGAAGGCTCACAAAGGTAAACAAGCCAACAACTTTGGAATGAAGAGACTAAACAATAAGACTGACATAAACAAAGGTCAAGAAGTCCCAAGAATCAATCTAAACCTACAAACAGAGGCTGCTCAGTACCTTGTCCAACAAGGTCAAGCCAAAGAAGGAGGTGGGGGGGAAGGCAGCAAAAACAAGTATACATTCTTTTTAATTTTCTTTTATAAATGAAAAAGAAAAACTACGTACAAAGCAAAGTATGTAGATAATAAGAACAAAGCAAAAGGAACTTTGCTATACAACCACCAAACAAACTCTAGAATGCCCTAAAGTCGGCATAAACCCTACTTGGAAGGAAGGCTTGCATAAAAGACAAGTCAACTATTTTGGCATGGTGAAGTTAACCAACAAAAGAAGAAGGAAAGCAACACCAACAAGCTTCTGAACTCAGACAAATATCACTAACAAAGGCTTACCAGAAACATAAGCCAAAAATCATACCAAGCAAAGGAGGTGGGGGAAAGAGCAAAGAGCAAACCCTAATGCTATAAAAGGGCTTACCACATAGATAAAGAACAAGAAAAAAGGGATGACACTAACTCCCTAGAGTCATGTACCTACAGAGGACCCCAAAATACCTACCAAAACACCTTCAAACATAAGAAAAATCACAAAAGAGGAAAAAACACTGTTTAAAGGGGCATACACGGGTTGTACTACTGACAGGTCGTGTATCATACGTGAGTTGCCAATATAGCAAGTCGTGTATATGAGCATACATGGGTTGTATAACAGACAAGTCACGGATCATACGCGGGTTTACAATAGAGAAAGTCACGTGTATCAAACCAGACACGCGGCTGTTCAGTCAAGCAAGTCGCGTATGGGTGGAAAAACTCCCAAAAAGGTCAAAAACTGCCTTAAGAAGGCAGGGGAGGTGTTCTATCAGAATTATAAAGTGTTTTGAAGTGGCAAGAAGGACCTGAAACAATGCAAAGGACTGAAAGAAATCAAGAGAAACCCCAAAGAGACAAGGCTCTCCCCAGCGGAGTCACCAGTTCTGTTGTAAAGGAAAGTATCCTATGGCTAGGGTTTAAGAGGCCATCAACATACCGGGGTTGAAAGAGAGATGCACAATGTTCAGCAAGTAAATATAAGCAAGATCAGAGATTAGAATGGTTCATACCTTAGCCAAATGAAGTTTGATCCAAGCAACCCTTCAATCCTCTTCTTGCTCCTCTTGCTCCAAGAGACCTGCAAAATGAATTATACCTTCCTCAAACCATTATGACCACATATAAAGCAATGATAATCAAATAAACATGAACTAATGATCTGAATAACATCATCATATGATCATAAACAAAGATTCAATCACACATTGAACAATGATTTGGGAAGAAGAAGGACGCCACATCTTTATTAATCTTGAAAACAAGTACAAGTATACCTTCTCTTCAAGTTCGGCACCTCACGAAACCTTGATTTGGTTCTGTTGCTTCTCTTCTCCAAGGAACTCAGCCTCCAAGCTCTGCAACACAAGGAGAATGCTTCTAGGGCAAAGGTGTAGGCAAATAGAGCTCCAAATCCTCCAGCATAACAGTGCAAAAATTCAAGTCCCCTCTCATGGACCTCCCTACCTCTATTTATATGCTTAAAGAAGAGTTAGGGGCGAAGACAAAGTAGTTACAACTGAATGAGTCAATTGCATAACTACCCAAACTACCCGAAATCAAAAGACGCATTTTTTGACATTTTTAAGATGCATACACGGGTTGCATAACTGGACAGTCACGTATACGCGGGTTGCAATACTGGCAAGTCGCGTGTCATCCGCGGGTTGCTAATACAGCAAGTCATGTATAGATAAAAAAAACTCATTTTTAGGGTGTTTCAGGGCATTTTCAAACTTTGGTATCTTCTGGAAATTTTTATCTAACAGAAATATCTTTCCAACGGTGTAGAGATACAGTCAAACAGAGTTACAAAACTCAACATATGGGTCCTCCAAGATAGGTTTTTTTTCAGTGACTTTCATGAAGTGTCATCATGGAAGTGTCAACATGCGACGGAATCATGGGAAAGTGATCACAGGCAGAGATGTGTCATTTTGAGCTATAACAGATATCTATTAATTGGCACACCCTGGGATCTACAGACAATCTAATAAGCACATCTTTCATCTTCGATATAAGCTTAATAGCAGACCTATATAGTTGAATGATCTGTGAAGTGGATGGTATCAGTTGACCATTTATCTTCTTGCAAATGGATAATGGCATAACATTAGATGAGGCCCCAGAATCCACCAAACAAGTATGCACATTGTGATTGAGAATTTCAAAAGTTAACAGGAAATGAAAAGTCTGGTATTTTTATTTACCGCCAATGCTTGCTTCATTTATCTCAGTATTTGGTTCGATGGCCTCTGCATTACTGCTTGGTTGTGGATCAAATGCTTCCAATAATTTATTTCTCTGCTGAGGAAGATTACATAATTCAAACAAAGAAATGTTTTCTTTGGTTTTCTTAATATCTTCCACAATATCATATCCCATGTTATTTTCTTATGTGTTTGTCTTAGTACTTTCTGGTTTGTTTGACACGGTCTCACATGTTTATTAATCAGTGTGATAGTTTCTTTTATGTTTTTTGAATTCACCTTATGTTGCGTTTGAGTGGTGCTGATAATTTTCTTCATGGTTTCCTTTATTCTCTTTGCTTTAGGAAACACTAAACTTTGATCCACTGTCGTTTGGATACTCCTCATTGTAATGTTTATTGATGATACTTGGATTTCCTCAATTTGTTCTTCCTCAATCAATCCTAATGTGGGTTCCCAATGCCATGACACCACCATGGTTTCTTCTGTTGTTTCTTCCTGCTCATTTTTTGGTCTTCTTCTTCTTCTGGATATTTCAAGTGGACGTCTAATAATTGATTCATCACCAGATTCATTGAATTTATCCATTGAGGGCAACTTTTTCAGAGTGGTTTTCTTGATGAAATGTACAGAATGATCCATGCCAACTTCATTAAAATTTAGAACAACGTAATTAAGTAGAGGTGGTTGGGGTTGTCCAATTTCTTCCCTTTTCTTGTATTAGGGATTGAATGGATTTCTTGATGAACTAGCTACCTTCTCTTTCTCCAAGTCTACTATTTTGTTTGATAATTTTTGCACCATTTTGACCACATTTTCTAATTGATTTGAATGTTCTTCTTTAGGCCTAATCAATAGCAGAGGCTTATTACTGGTTGTTGGTTTCACTTATGGTTCTAAAGTATGTCTTGCAATACTATCTAGGTCATCCTCTACCTTCTTAGCTTCTTCATAATTCTCTATTAATGTAACCTTGACTGTCCTTTTTACAAACATTGCTATGGGTGGATATAGTGTTGTAGTGTAGTATTCCACCAAGGACTCCTCGGCTGGTTTTTTCGCAACACTAAAACTATTTAATAAAGTAGTGAATATCTGATTGAATTCTTGAACCTTTTCTTTCTTTTCCATCCTCATAGATAGTTATTCTTTCATAAGCGTGGCTACAATTTTGTGGTTACCAAACTTACTTATAAACACCCTTTCAAAACCATCCCAGTTCGTTATTGAGTTAGCATGTAGACTGAAATATCATGAAGACGCTCTAGGCTCAAAGGTATATGGGAAAATTTTGCAGACAACATATTCATGCTCAATGTTAAGAAGGTTTAGTGCGAGATAAAAACTATTTAGATGATCTTCGACAGAAACACCCTTTCCAGGATCAAATTTTGGTAGCACTCTTTCTGGGTGCTTAGGTGTAATATCCTGAATTTGACCCCTATTGCATTAAAAATGCACATGATGTAAATCACGTTATTAAATCATGGTGAGGAGATCAAGGCCAAGTTCCCACCATGGATTTAGTTTTTTACGTATCGACGATTATAATTGATGCGCATGGTTTTAGCGCTAGCTAGGCACATTACAAAAATTAAGACATCATGTAAATATGCAATTTAATAAAAAAAAATACCCACAACTAGTTATGTCAATGCAACAAAAGATATGGGGGCATGATTTCACAAGGAATAGGGAGGGAAATAATTAAAAACCTTGAGCCAATAGGGTAAAGACAAATGTCAATGGGAGAACCCATAAAGCTGTCAACTACCCATTTTATCTTTTGTGCCCAATCATTTATTTCTTCCAGAAATTGGTTGAGGTAGTTAATTCCTTGGGAGTGGAAGAGTATGGTAGTCAAAATTCGTATTGGGGAAACCATCAGTTTTGGGGGAATCGTATTTTGACTTATGGGGCAAGAAAACTCCAACAAATGTTTGTCCATTTCATTCCTCATTCATGTTTTTGTCTCCCTCACGTAGTAGGAACTTGCTAGATGTTTTTCCCTCATGTTTTCTGCAATTACCTTCATTTCCATGGCTGAGAAAACCCGTTTTTGTATTGCTGAGTGAATATGCAGAAGAGATTCACATTCTGGAGGTTCATAGAGGTCGTTTTTTCTCCCGTAATTTCCACAGACGTTTTCTGAATTCGAATCCACGATTTGGGGATTTGTAGAGGTCATTTTTTCCCTCGTGAAGCCCATAGACGTTCTTGAAATCGAATTTGATATCAAAGGGTTGTTTTCCCCCATATGCAACTTTGTTTTTTATTCCCATGACATCTTTCTACAAACCCATCATTTGTATTTTTCTATTGTGTGCACCCTTGTTTTAGTCTGAAAGACTTAGGAGTGGAAGAGGCCCAGAATTGGCTTGATAAACCTTTTGAAGAGAGGAACCTCACAGAAAGATCAAGAGGGGATGGAAAATATTATATGCACACCCTAAAGAGCACTGGAAGGGAAGGTATGGCCTGAGGGACTGTGTAGCAGTGAAGGGAATACTTCCTTGTGTTGGGTGTGTAGGTATTATGGATTCCAAGCTAGATAGATCTAGTGCAGGTGTCCATATCTCTGTGGTTGAGCTCACTAGCTTAGCGATTCTACCTTCCCACTGCCTTAGCAGCCTAATAAAACCAACTATGTTTGTCTTGGCTGAGTTTTGATGTGTATGTGGCTATGTGTGAGAATGGTGTTCCCTAGTTCCTTGTGTAAATCATGCCCATCTTGGGGGTGGAAGTGGTGCTGAGAGATTGATGATCCCATTGGCCTTTGGTTGGGTGGAACGTTGCAGCGACATAGATAGTTGTGGGACAGCTCCTTTTCAAGCTAAGTATTTCTTTTGTTAATTCTGCAATGTGTTTGCTTAATGAAATATTATGAACATGATGAATGTGTTGAAATGAATTTTCTTCCACTGTATTTGCATGTGTTATACATCTGTACATGTATGTTTTATTTCAATGCATTATTGTTTATGTTCATGGGGGTAGATCCCCGGTCTGATAGAGCAGCAGAATGTTAGTCATGTCCTCTCCTCAGTGAGAGTGGAGGGGGGGAACGTGACATTAGGTGAATCGTGTAAAGGCGCAGCCAGGTTAAGTGGTGTTTTGGCTCTCCATGCGGGTTGATTAACAGTTGCTGCCATAACTTGAGGTGGATATTGTGGTGGAGAATGTGGAAAGTCTTGAGCCGTAGGGGATTCAGGTCCTAACCGATCAAGAGGTTAGGTGATTTCGTGGAGAGAAAAATCTAACAATTCTTCCAAATTTTCCACAAGCACTGAATCTTAAGTGTATGAGATGGCTTTCTTGGGAGCTTGCCTCCTGATAACGTAGGAATTACTTTCAACCCTCCATGTTTCTTAACATAAGATCTTGTATGCCTTCGAAAATGATCAACTTCATCAAATGGGACAGCGTATAAAGGTTATGAATCCTCTTCTTCAGAAATTACCCTTTCTTGTTATTCAATTTCAAGAATGAAATCTTCTGGGAAAGTCATTTTAGACGTAGTTCCAGCGGAGTATTTTCTCACAAATGGATTTCCTCTACTAGCCATGCACTGGCTTCCCTCCTTCTAGCGCTAAATCTATTGATTCCTGGAAAATCCCAAGCACTAACAGTAGGGATTCTCCATGGAAATTGATCCCAATTATATCGTCCACCGTTTGGTGTGGGGAATTCGTCCGGTTAACGGTCCGGCTACCGCAGATTAATTTTTTTAACAATTCTCTATTGTTTCTGCTTGATTCTCTGTTTATGTTGTTTTCTTTAATTAAAATATGAAATGCAAATTCCTAATCTGAGTGCATATAATCGATAAACATAAACCTCATTAGTGATGTGCAGGTTCTTACCTCTCGCCTTACCATTCTTTCCTTCTCAATTATCTTTTAAATATAATACTAAGCTAATAATCCTATTCCAGTTTACTCTATCCCTATAGGGAGCATATTTAAAAATTAGAGAAATGTATTGTAACTATTCATACCATTTTCACAGATATTTGTTTCAATTTAATATGCACATTCACAGTAGAAATAATACCAAAGAAAGCTCTGATATAATAAACCATTCATTACTCATTTCATACACAGACATTTTCGTAGAAAGCAAAATCATTCATAACCAAATAATTAATTCGTTGAAGTTAGAATGATCTGATAGTATATTGTACGGAAGCAAAAAGAAGTAATTCCACATTGTAAATTACACACATTCCAAGAAAAAAATTATGTAGGACTCTCCCAGCAAATAGGTCTTTCTTATTAGCAGAAAAAATCAGTTCTCTTACAAAAATAGTCCAATCCTTCTTTACGCTAGAAAAAGTCCTCTCCATCTACTTTTTATCTCTATTTATATCATAATCAAAACTCGTCATCTAGTGATCTTTCATTTACCCTAGCCCTAGGGATTCCAAAATTTGTCATCTAGTGCTTTAGATAGGAAGATGCCAAAGATTCTACAAAAGACAAAATTTCAAGTGGGTCATTCCATGCTAGAAACATATGCTCCCCATGAGTTAGCCTCTTCAGCAAAGGTTTTGTATTTTATTGGCTCTAGTACCTACACAGTCACTTCATGCATTGAGAATTGTGTCTCTATGTGTGTCACTTCTTCTATTGCGGACCTACACATGTCTTCTAAGATGTAAGCATTGACAAAAGCCTGACCAACCGAGTGGTTAATGTCCTCTTCATTGAAAGCTTCTACTTTTCTGATGTGTTCTGTGTCTTCTTGTAATTTGTCCTACAAATGTGCCATATGTTGGTCTTTGCTTGGAAGCTCAGTGATCTTCGGAACCAAAGGAATCTAACACTTCTCATGGACTTGATGTATTTTTTTATAGAACTCATCGCATTTTTCCACGGTTTTGGAAATATTGTTGCTTAACCTCCATGCAACTTTCCTACAAAACTCTAGAAGTGTGATTTCTAATTTTATGCCCTCTATTGTCTTTTGGGGCAGATGTTTAGGAAACTTTGAGTTAGCTTCCATCAAGATTAACTAGTATTTGAACTTTTCTTTGACCTCCATCAGTCCTTTTCTGATATTCAGTGATTCTATCGCAATCACCCTTAGTATTCTCATCGTCAACCTTACTATGTAAATCTCACCTATGAGAGTCACCTGAGCCTGATGTATCTGTTTTTGGAATTTTGCAGGCTTGATCATAAAAAGGAGTGATGTCCTTATTTTTCTTGTCAGCTAGCTTCAATTGATTCTCTAGATATTCCTTCTACTTTACCAACTTTTCTACCCAAGTTTTTAACTCTTCAACCTGTTGGCTTTCCACAAATTCTCTTGACTCCGGTTGAGATATGAGCTTCGAATTCGTTCTTTTCTCCTTCCATGATTACTAGTTGCACATTTAGTGCATCCTTTTCCATCTCCATAAGCTGGTATTCGCTTAATAGTCTTTCTTTATCGGAGAGAATCACATCATGCTTCGTTTTTAACTCTATGCCTTCTCCTCGTAATTTTACCAGATTATCCTCCAACTTGAGCATCTTTTCCTTGTTATGCTCTACATCGTCCATTGACCAATCAACATTGTTAGCGTTGGCATGTGCAGCCACTATGTTTAATGAGGCCATAAATTTTGGTTCCTTATGGTTACCCCCGATTATAGTATTCTCAATGACGGTGACTACGTCAGGTTGTGTTCCCATCTTTAACTGTTTCTTTGAAATCCTTGTGATGGTATTCCTTGCCTTGTCAAAGATGATAATATCTAAGCAAGCCACAGTGTACTACTTCGATGGGGTAAATGGGGTGATCTAGAGCTCCCCAAAGGGAATGTGACCACTGGTCATCGTTCCACTTGATGAGGCAAGAGTGTCTTGGTCCATTGGGTTATTTTGGGCTTCCTCCTAGTCCAAATATTCCCTGATCCTATCTTCTTCCTCCTTTCTTCTTAGTTCTTCCACTGCTTCCTCGGCTTCTTTTCATACTCTTTATTCATTTTATTTCTTTAATCTTTCCTCTTCTTGTTGCCTATGGGATTCTTCTGCTTGCCTCTTCTTGGCTTCTTCTTTTAGTTTTTTCTCTGTCTTTGCATGTTCCAACCTTAAGACCTCTTCTTTATGTTTCTGCAGCTTCATCTCCGTTGTAGTGCTACCATCTTTGCTCCCACTGGAACCACTTTTCTTAGCAAATCGCTTGCTTAAATCAGTAAAATTATTATATCTTATGAATACTTCTTTGTATTTGTTGAAGTATGAGTATTCATAGTGTATTTTCATCGCCACACAATTTTCAACGACCTTTCCTCTACTTTCATTCCTTTGAAAACTTTTTCTCTGAAATGAAAATTTTCCAACTCCTTTACAAAGTCATCGGCTCCTTTTACCTTGGAGAATTTATATCCTCCAATGCAGAAAGGAAATGGGGGGGAAGTTGCTTTCTTCATTTCATGCAGGAAACTGCCAACCCCATTCAAAAAGAATTTCCTATCAGCCTCCTTGTGGACTATGAATTCCGTGACATATCTTGGAAGAAGGGACAGAGCTCTGGAACATCCATACATCCTAAGGTAGGTGCCCTCCTTTGAAAAGTAGCAATCTCCATACTCTCTTATGACTTCCATCGCGTTGTCAGATAAGTAGTTTGGTTCCTTTAGGAATACTATCTTGTAAAGGGGTATAAGAAACTCTTCACATATAATATTACAATAGCCTGTGTATTTATGGGCCCAAAGAATCTGGTAGGTTACATAGATTGGAAGCTCGTTCTTGTACCAGATTCACCCTATCTTAACAAACGGGTGTTTACTCAAAATGCAGTCAAACCTCTTATGGGTCAAACCTCCCTATGTAGCCGCTACACAAGATGTCAGGATGACTGATATAATATCCTCCCAATTAAAAATTGTGCCTTCAAAGGATATATAGTAGATCAGAGGAACCCAATTTAGTTTGTAGATGTTTCCATCAGCTCATCCAAAAATTATGTTCAACATTAAGGCTATGATTCTAAATGGGGTCCTTGTTGACACAGATCCGTCGACAGGGGTTCACTCTCTATTGACACCCTTAACTCAACGATCTCCCTGAGCACTAGCCCAGACTGTTTTTACCCTGTCCAGCAACACCTACGGAGCAGATGAGGTATCACCAAATATTTTCAAGGGAGAACTATCATAACCACATTTCCACAGTAAGAAGGAGGATTTGTGCATCTACTTGTTCCACTATCGTAGCATTACTTCACAGATTCAAGCATTGGTTCATTATTGCGGATTCATACTAACATTCATCAGATCACATAAAACCATTTAGATCGCAACAATACAAAATATATCAATCATCATAACACTATTTAAAACATAAAAGCATCGCATCATTCAGAAAGAAGAAACATATTGCAGTATTCATCCATTCACATCATATCGAGGAAAGCAGGAAAATGGAAATATGTAAAAGACACAGTGTTTCCATCAAATCCCCGTCATGTCATATTAATTCTGCATCAAAACCACAGGTTCTCAAAACAGTTCCACAATTCATATCCCGCATCAAAGGCAGATCACATATGCGCTCTTCAAGTACACCCAAGATTCAAGACCCAAGACCCCTTTACATTTACAATCCTATTTCTACTTATAGGCTTGCACCTTTTAAAAAATGGTCCACTTATATCAAATTTAACTACTTGGACCAAAAACTAAAAAAATAATGACCAAAATCTACAAGATATGACCAAAATCTACAAGATATGACCAAAATCTATAAAATATGACCAATCTGTCTTGCGTGCCATCTTCCACCTTGCGCACCAAATTTGACCTTGTGCATCATCCTTGTTGTTGCACAGCAAATTATCCCCAAAACTACCTACCCACAGACCCCCAACACAATCTTGTGGCTCGCCCTCGAGCCACGTCAGCTAGAAATAGTGTAGTCATTGATCTTAACCTTGAAATCCTCATACTGCTGAGTGACTTCTTGGACTTGCTCCTTTACCTTATCGCTAATTTCCATGCATCATGTCACTTTGTGCTCTAGTGGATGCTCAGCAATATTTGCATTGACATCTCTTTGGCCATTTTGAACTGCTTGAAGTGCAATAACCACTTTCAGTGAGAGATGCGCGCTAATGTCCTAAAATTCTTCCAACTATGTTGTGCGCCTCTGCTGATGCTCCCTTGCCATTGTGACTCACTGCTACAACTCTTTCAGCTTGACTGCTTTTGTTACCTTCACAACTAGAGGAATCACTTTGAGCGTGTCCTCAATGTGGCTAGTTGTCCCTCTTCTTCCTTCAACTGCGTGTTGAGCTACTCCAATTGCTCATCTTGGACTACACTAACCCAAAATTGTGTAGTCGCATCCATCACCAACTTAGCCTCTTTTTCTAGCTCTTCTAGCTGCGTCGCAAAGTCTTTGATGGTGCTCTTGAAATTTGCAGCCTTCTCCAATAGTGTGCCTGGGTTTACTAGTGTGTGTAAATCTTCAATGTCATGCTTGAATGTTGTAATCACTACTCTGAGCCTCTTTTTTTTCCTCAACATCCATGTCTATGGTGATCTCTAGAACTTCTTGATAGGCTACAGCAATCGCCGCTTCTAACCGCGCTCTCTTGTCCCACAGTTGCACCTTTTCGATAGTTAACCTATATTTCTCCTTCTTCAATTCCTCAATATATTTCTTTGTTGTTGCTTCTTTCTCTTGCGATTTCAAAAGATGATCCCCAACTATTTTTTCTCGATCATTAAGTTATTCAGCGGCCAATCTCTGGAGTCGCACCAATATGTGCGTCAACAACTCATTGTCATCCATCGCAATGCTTTCAAACTTCTAAAAAGTCACGTCAATATCCTCGCTCGGTGTTTCCACTGCCCTTGGCAGAAAGGGCGCTATTCTGGCCTACTTCCCTGTACTGATCTTAGCTTCCCTCTACACCATATTTTCTTTTGGTACTCTCTCCAAAATTGCATTTATTAAAGAAGTAATTTGATTCTTTACCTCTGTAAACCCCTCTGTCGATTGATGCCTCAGCTACTTTTTTATTGCACTTGTCGCTGCTGTAATTGCCTACACAATGTGGTATACTTGTGCATCTTCCATTGGCGTTGTGTCACTGGCTTCTCCCTGCAAAGGCCTTCTCTTCATTCTAGTCTCCTCATAGAGTCATTCTTCCTCTGAATTTGTCAATGTCCTCGACAATTCCTCCTTTGACTTTCGATCGTTTTCCTGCACCAACACCAGATCTATAGGCGCATCCATTGGAGGACCTGCCTCATCATCTAATACCTCTTTTGGACTCACTAACACTTTCCAGTCCGCTGGCCACTCAACCACCATAGCGTCCAAATCCTCCTCTGTTAGCTTGTATTGTGTCGATAACCATTGTTTCTGAGGGTCTCGCCACGCTTGCACATGGATAGCATGTGGACCAATAGCGAATGGAATGATTCCCCGATACTTCACCACTACTGCCTCTGTGAGCCACGAAATATTCACGTTTGCAACCTGCAATGTGTCCCAATACAACCAAAACCGTATTGTGCAGTCCTTCATCTTGTCTTCTTGACTCAGGTGCTAGAGGTTCTAGTATCTCATTCCCTTTCAGACTTGGGTGACTGCGACGTCCATTCCTTGGTAGTCCTCAAGCTCCATCCATGCAACTAATGCAATCAATATTAGCAACCAACTATAGGTGAATGCACACTTTCCCTCCTACACAATCATAGCATCCTCCGTCAACTTGTTCAAGAGATAGAGAAACTAGTTCATTTATACGCCTGCAGTGCATTGCTCAGCCTGCTTAGCACATGCAACCACCCCTGAGGTGCAGAGGGTTGACCAATTCTTCTGCACTACCTTGCTGGAAAGAATCCTAGCTACAATACACACAGCCTTCTCATTGATGTTTTCCACCACATATGCGCACCTGACGCACTCCAAGTCATACTTATTCTTGATCTTGGTGGTCAGTCGCTTGTCGTTGTATTTTCCACGGAAGTAATGTGACGGGTCGGGCCCCTACTTAGGAAACCTCATGATCTGTGAAATCAAATATATGGTAACTAGCACGGATCAATCCAGACATAGATATCCTCCATGGAATCATGCCAACAATTGCTTGGTGCATGCATTTTCCTCCGTGAGTCGCCCAAAATGGGGCATGTGAATCGGGCCTAAAACCCCCAACTTTTCCAACCCCAACACTCACTATTGTGGGGTGCGCACTATGGGATAACCTTCTTTCCCTATCCACTTCTTGAATGGTTATGTGGTACATGCAGTGAATGCTAGTAAATCATGGTCCGTGTACTTCATCTTGACTAAACAAGGCGCGATCTCAAATGTACACTTCATTCCTTTCGGAATTGTGGGCATCTTGATAGGATATTTTTGGTTCTCCATGGGAATCTGTTCCTTGGCACTAGTTTTGTGCAGGGGAACAAACCCAGGGATTTTCGTCGCGATCACCCCTACCCTCGCCATGGAGGCCTCAACTGCCTTTGTATTTTCTCTTTCCGAACTCCTTGTGGTTTGCTTCTTCTGCTGCAGAGACTTGGGCCAATTGGCCCCCCTCTTCTTCCTTGTGACAGGTGAGCAAACTGAGAAAAATGTTTATTTCCTCTCTTCATCCTTACCATAAGAGCAAGGTTCTCTTCTCTAGAGGAATAATTCTTGCTTTGAATTCTCCCTTCTTCTTGTAGATAATCATGCCAAAATATTTCAAAGTTTGGTTGCAATTCTTGACCATTAAACATGGCCAAGAATGTCTCCCATGAAAATGGGAGACCATCGACAGCAGTCTAAATGAGATCATTATCATCGATGGTTACTTCAATGCTCATGAGTTGATCTCTTACTTGAGAGATCTTTGTGAAGAACGAAGCCACAAATCCGTACTTCTTTGTCTTCAAATTACAAATCTTGTTCTTCAAGGCTCTCTTTTGAATAGGAGACTTATTCTCATAAATATTTGTCAAAGTGTCGAAGCACTCCATTACAATCTTCAATGGAGTAATCAGTGACATCAAATTGTCTTTCACATAATCATAAACTTATCCTCTTCGATTTGGATTGATTCTTCTTGAAAGCAGTTTACACAACATTAGTAGTAGGCTCTTCAACAACACTGGATATGTATCCATCCAAATCATGCTCTTCCAGGATATTCAAAATCCTGTCCTTCCAAGTATTGAAATTCAAAGTTCCTTCAAGACTATATACCGACCTTACTGAGATTGAATCCATCATTATTCAAGTATTGTGCTCAACTTTTACCACTCAGGATCAACATAAGCTCAACCTTGATTGCAAAATTTAGCTCATTCATGCACTGAGCTCTGATACCATGTTGAATTTTGTTGAAGTTTGGTATTTTTTCTTAATTGTGGAATTACTGTAGTACTTGAAAGCATTGAACAATCATAATCATAAGCATTCACATAAGAGACACAAAATTTACCCTTGGGAAACCCTCTTCAACATGAGGGAGAAACCCCAACAAATATCCCTTAGTATAATGATAGATAGCACAAAATGTCTTTACATTAAGCAGATTACATTAAACACCCCCGGTGCAATATCATAGAGAAGTACCAAGCACCCTAGGTGCAATCACAAAGAAAGAGAGAAAATATAAGTAGAGGAACCCAACTATATGTCCAACACACAATCAATTTGCATTTTCTACACTAAACCAATTCACAATTTCTAAAAACATGCACACAATAGCCTTCGATTTGCACTTCTCTTTAATCTCATCAAAGTCATGCATCAAAATTGTGCAATACGTCTCATGCTTGGCTAATTTCTTTGTCTTTTTTACTTCAGGATGAACTCGCCTCCCAATTAGATGCTAAACCACTTAGTTAAGATTCTAACTCAAGTGTCGTCATGCAAGTGCCATAACTTAAGTGTCGTCTTTTAGTTTAACTAAATTATCATCATGTAAAACACTTTAGTTACTATAGACCCTCTTTATTAACACTTAGTTAACTCTTTTAATTTGAGTCTTTCTTGTTAACACTTTAGTTAACTAGATCTTCTTTATTAGCACTTAGTTAACTCTTTTAATTTGAGTCTTTCTTGTTATCATCACTGAAGTAGACACTTTCAGTTCTTCTTAAATTAACAAAAGTATTCTTTGCTAACATCACTAAAGTTTAACAATTCAAGTTCTTTTTTATTAATTGAAGTCTTTATCATCATTGAAGTGTGCAAAACAAATTCTCTCTTATCTTATCAGATCTGATTTTTTATCTCTTAACTGATCTACATGGACCACATGTGCCAACTATCATTTATTTATCATATCAATTATACTAAGGATATTTTTCCAATTATGCGATCATATTGCTTTAATATCATTCGAAGAGGTCATATGCTAAAATAATTCACTCTAGAGGTGGTCAGTCTCTGGAGGAGACTTAATAGCTCATCCATCTCGAAGACTGTGGTTAGTAACACATCACACACCATTCACGCTTTGGCATGCAAATCATTACCTCAACACATGAGGCACCACCTCAACACTTGAGGATCTATCTTGACATACAAGATCTTATCCTTGACAAGCAATATTTTACAACATCATCACTTTGACATACAAATCACTTACCTCAACCCCATGAGGCTTAACCTTTACACATAAGGCTTAGTCATTCTTGAGTCCAACTCAAGAATCTACTCCAAGTTTCCTGAGTCCAATTCAGGCATCCTAAGGCACTACATCGACACACGAGGCCCAACCTCGGTGCACAAGATTGGCTTGGAGAATGACTTGTGATGTTATAACTTTAAAAATTAACCCCCTTTAGTACACCATGAGAGTAAATCTACTCCAAACATTGTAAAGCCTTATGAGTCATGCTTGATTCAATAAATATTGAAGTTGTGTTCCTAGGTATAAAATCGTTGCGAAACTCTTTCACAACAATAGAACTAATTTTACCAAGCATTCCATTTAGTTGTTCAAGAACATCCTTGACTTTAGAATCTGCACTATAGGTTTTTCTCATGAAGAACCCAATTCTAGAGATAATATCATTTTCATCTACATCTTGAAGTGATTTACCAGAAAACCATCTTCCAATTTCCTTAAAAAAATTCTTCCCCGCATTGTGGTTATACCATCCTAGCCACTTCTTAAGATGCAATAAGGATGTCCTTGAGCGGTTTCCTACTAAAATTCTGGTAGCATGTATAGTTTAATTTTCTGAACACCCTTCAAGCATTTGTGTTGAAGCTTCTAGAATTGTAGAATTTTGATTTTCTGTAGTTGCATGTTCCAATTCCTTACCATTGGGTTCTACACTTCCATTCCTTGTAGCTATAATTGGATTCAAAGGCTCTATAGTTTGTTGAGCAACACAAACTTCAACACTTTGATTAGATTGATTTGTAATAGCAATAACACCAATAATTGATCTATGAGGGAAAATTGGGGCCCCATTCTGCAAAACAAAGTTCATTATGTGGTACATATTTGTATTTTGTACATTTCCATTCCATTTAGTTGTAATTAGAGACAAAGACTACCATTTTTGTTGAGAAACAATCCCTTCTATACTTCAAACAGATTGATTTGTAATGGCAGTAGGAGTAAAATCTACTCTTTGAGGGAAATTTGGGACCACGATATGTGAAACATAGTTAATTCTATGTTCAATACTTATATCTTGTACATTTCCATTCCTTGCAACTATAATTGGAGTCAAAGGCTCTGTAATTTGTTGAGCAACACAATCTTCACCGCTTTGATCAAATTGATTTGTAATGGTAGAAACACCAATTGTTGATATATGAGGCAAAACTAGGGTCTCATTCTGCAAAACAAAGTTCATTATGTGGTACATATTTTATTTTGTACATTTTCATTCCCTTTAGTTGTAATTGCAGACAAATGATGCCCTTGTTGTTGAGAAACACACCTTTCTATACTTGATTTGTAATGGCAACAAGAATAAAATATGTTATTTGAGGGAAATTTGGGACCACATTATGTGAAACATAATTAATTATGTGTTAAATAATTCTATCATGTAGATTAACATTCCCCACAACTATAATTAGAGACAAATGTTGCCTTTGTCATTGAGCAACACATCCTTCTATCATTCGATCAGATTTATTTTGTAGTGGAAGAAGCATTAATGGTTGATCTTTGAGTGAAATATGGAAACACATTTTGTGAGATAGATTTAACTCTATTGTAAAGATTTCCATTTTGTACATTAACATTCCCTTCAACTGCAATTGGAGACAAAGGTTTCCTATGTTGTCCAGCAACACTGATGTTTGACAATGATTGCTTACATAGAGAATAATGAGTTTGAAAAATGGATGCTTGATTGCTTGATGTTTTAGGGAATATTATGGTCTCATTATAAGATATTGAGTTATGATTTCTAAATCCTCCACATTGTCCATAAGAAGCACGCTTAAAGGTGTTTTTGGGCCTAGCGTGAGTGAATTGAAGGACAATGTCACATGGTGGAAAACTTAGAATATTAAAAAAATATACATCATTACGTCGGCCTCTTTTTCGCGGAATATTTTGTTGAGATGACTCATTTGAATGATCCACTAATGAGTTACTCTGTAATTTCAGCAAAAGCAAGCAACATATGCATTTATTTAATCATAAATGTGTTTATAAAAAACATAGTAAATCCATTCCTAAAGGGTTCTGATGTAGGTCTATCAAGTCAAATACCATTAGTTGTCCTCATACAAGCATGCCAAAGGAAAATTATGCATGCTTAAGGAAATATAAATGGGAAACTTTCAAGGAAAACATTTAAAAATATTATAATTTAGCTAGGTGAGGAATACAATAAGTACATTTTCCACTTTGACTCACTTAGATTGACCAATAAATTAAGGTTGGGCATGCATTTTTTGTGAAGCAAAGCCATTTTAGCTAGCTTCAATAAAATGCATGCCTTGACTTCATTATAGGGCCAAATTGAATTTTTAAAGGTCAGGAACATAGATGTCTACAGTCATGATAATGCACGCTAGTCAACAAAAATGTTGCTCAATCATGAAGGAATATACCTGCTATCCAAGATGAGACTTTGGATTGCATTTTCATTAAACTAGGCAGTCATTTCATAAATACAAGACATCCATGAAGAGTTTCTTCAAAGTGTGAACTTTTTGAACCCAAATTGGAAATATAGATGTACACGAAGGTGGCAAATAGTAATCCACACTAATTCCAATTTAAATCATTGAAAAGCACCCAATAATGAGGGTTGGGCATGCATTTTATCAAAGTGGTTAAAGATGGGTCCAAAAATAAAAAATTGTCATCTAGGCAGATTGATTAAGAGTAAATGAAACATCATTTTAGGACTTTGAAAGAGATTCTTGTGAACAATGTAATTATCTTTCGAACTATGGTTTGACTTTCAATTATTGACCAATGTGCATATTGTGGTGTGCATTTTACTAAGCCCATTTTAGCAAATTTAAACTTTGTTTTTTACACAACACTATGTCAATCTATTTTTAATTTTTCTTTCCTTTTTTACACAATGCACAAATTTTGTGAAGCCTAACTATTTAATTTAGCAAAGCATAGGATCTTGGGGCCTAAATGAATTCACGATGAAAAGAAGGTTGCAGAAGAGAAGAAGAATTTAGTAAACATTGATCAATTAGTGATGGCAAATTTGCACACACATGGAGACAAAATTGGAAGAATAACATTACATCCATTAATTAGTAACTTGTATGTAATACAATGGTGTTGCAAATAGGAGAATTCGAATCTACTAGGTATGATTCGAATTCCCTAACTAGGATTGACTCCAGATGACTCTAACTGTGGAAAAACCACCACTAAAACTCACTAATGCAACTTGAGATAACTAAATCACTTCACATTCAGTTAATTGACTAAGTTAGGTGAGAAAAGTTTCCCAACTTCCTCAAATCAGGGAAAAGTGGAGCTAGGCTAACTGAAGGTGAACTAATTGTGGTTGATCAAAGCATGACTGAACATAAACTAGGGACAACTGGTGGTGATTGTCGGTGACTACTGGTGACTTCTGGTGGCACTGAGTGTGGGTTCCTAAATTACAGGGATTGCTCTCTGAAGATCCCAAACTCATGTAAATTGGTGCAACAGGTGGTAGGTGGCCCCCATATGAGCCCCCCATGGCACTAGTGAGGTGGAATCAAACTCCTAAGCTAGTAAATGGGATTTAGACTATGGTGGTCAAGGGAGGATTAATTAATAATCCTAGCACCCCCCCTCAATCCCAACTTGGACAACCTGGGCCCTGACAAATAAGACCAAACGTCACCCATACAATCTAAATGTAAAAATTAACTGCTCAATAAACTGAGGAAATGGGTAAAACCTCATGGGAAACCCCCCCCCCCCCCTCCTCAAAATAAGCAGGAAAAAACTAGGAACAATAATTGAATCAAGCCTTTACACCAAGAGAAAATTTCTTCCTGAGTAAAAAAAATTGTGATTTTTTTTTGAGTCTGCATCTATATGGATAAGTAATGCAGTGTGATGCAGTGTGATGGTCCTTGTGTGCGCTAGTTTCCTAGAATTGTACATGTGAACCTCTCCACTTTCTTCCAATTTGATGACATATTGGAGAAGAAATGTTGTTGCTTTTGTATCCAATCTTGCATCTTTTGAACCTCTTTGATAGTATGAAAGGTTTGAAATTGGAATTCAATGCCCCAGGCCTTCCTTTAGCCCATACAATGGATTCCTCATCTTGCATTTCAAGAGAGAATCAATGTACCCCTTAGGATTTTCCATGCAGATTTTTCCTTTCAATTTGTTAATCAATGGCATGATCCAATGTCTCATTATTCTTCAGTGACCAAAACTGTTGATCCGACCTTACCATCATGAAGCATCTCTCTCGGAGTTTGTAGCACCTCTCTAGGAGAAATGAATTTTCTTCGAATGGCGCAAGGATCTCATTTTGAAATTGAGATCTTGTTCTCCTCTTTCCATATGATTCTCTAGTCATGTTCCCAGTAGCCTCAATAACATTTTGAGCCCATTTAGGCCTAGGATTGGGAGTAGGGAACTCGATCTGGATCGAGATCTGATTGAACTTCATCTTCAATTCCAAAAATTGATTCAACTTGGTCCTTTGCTTCGTATTTTGAATCTGAAACATTAGTGGAAACATTATCATATGTCAAAGGTCTAGGTAGAATCAATTTACCTTCCCTTTCAAATGGCAGTTGAGATTGCATTGGATCTAAGTATGGGAGCAAGTGTGAGAATTCATATGCCTTGGAGGCATGGTTTAAACACCTTTCCTTATTAACGTCCCAGTTGAGATATCTGAGATCTCCACTGAGTCGGGACCAAATACAACTCGCTTTGGTGAGCTTGTATGAGTCATCTGATATATATACAACAAATTTGATGCTAAGGAGGGCACATAGAGGACATTCTTGAAAACTCCATTCTCTAATTTGATTGAACCCTTCCCTTCAACTTGGAGTTGAGTGTCATCTCCCATGTGAAACTTGGATCATCAATACATTGCAATGAAGAGAATGATTATTTGGATGCAACCATGTGATTGGAGGCTCTTGAATCAATTAGGAAGGCATGAGATTTTGAAAATCCAACCTTCAGTGCATGGAATCTCTCATGATATTCAGTTTTGTCTCCAGATTCATCCTTCCTTGCACCTTCAGGGAGGGAAATATTGTGTTGTTAAGGAGTCTTGACATCTGATCTATGGTCTTCTTTATACAACCTTTCTCTATATGGTTTCCTTTCTTACGGTAGGATCACTTGCCATTGTCAAACCTCTGATGTTTGTTCTTCTTAGAGCCTGAAGATTCATCTGTTGGATCAAACTCTTCTTTAGGTTCAAATTCAGTGTTCATTTTTTCCTTTCCTTTATGCTTCATCCTTGCTTGCGCATGATTTTTCTCCACAGCCAAGAGAGCTTGATTTGTGGAAGATTTTAGTGCTCCCATCTATATCAGCTTGTCTTGTTCCTGAATAAGATATTATCTGAAGGAATCAAGGGATAGAATTCACTAATGAGGAGTTGTCAATCTTTTGGAGTGAAAGGTAGATACAAACACTGAGAATTTTGGGCCAATTTTGGTCTGAATTGAGAGCACCAATTGCTCATCCTTCTTATCAATCCTGCACTACTTGCATTGCATGACAAGAGATTTGAATTTCGAGAAGAATTGTTGTGTAGTTTCAAAGTTTCTAGGCTATAGTTCTATCAACACATTTTCCAGAATATGTCCCCTCAGCTCATACTGCTTACCAAACAAGGATTCGAGCTTCTCCCATACTTCCTTTGGAGTTTTTATTCCATCAAGATGGAATAATAACTCTTTGGAGATGTGGATGCACATGAATCCAAATGCTTCATCCAGTTTGTTCATATACTTTAAATTTTCAAGAGGATACTAGGGTTCAACCTCTCTGCCCATGGTGAGCCTATACAAACCCTTGCTACACAAGACTATTTGCATATTATCCCTCCATTCAAGATATTTTGAGGGTGTGAGGGTCATGGGTGTCAAAGTTTTTGAATTCTCCATCTTGCAGCTTCATTCAACAAATAATTCTTCGAAATTCTTTGATTTACCTTCAAAAACACTTCAATTTGAAATCAAATAAGTCCAAACACTCTCCACTTCGACAGGTGCACTTTCTCTGGGTACATCACACCTAGATAGATTTCTCTGGACAGAATCATGAGGGAGCAAGGAAAGGATACCAGGAATTATGTGGGACCCAATTTATTCTGGTGCATCAATGGAAGTTTCCAAGGTTTGAAGTTGGAATGAACACTTGATCTGATATCATGTTTAATTTAGAAAAGCCTAGGATCCTTGGGCCTAAATGAATTCACTATGAAAAGAAGGTTGCAGAAGAGAAGAAGAATTTAGTAAACACTAATCAATCATTCATGGAAAAATTGCACACACATGGAGAAAAAATTGGAATAATAACATTACATCCATTAATCAGTAACCTGTATGTAATACAGTGGTGTTACAAATAGGAGAATTTGAATCTACTAGGTATGATTCAAATTCCCTAACTTGGACTGACTCCATATAAATCTAATTGTGGAAAAACACCACTAAAACTCACTAATGCAACTCCAAATGACTAGATCACTTCACATTTAGTTTGCTGACTAAGTTAGGTGAGAAAAGGCACCCAACTTCCTAAACTCGGGGAAAAGTGGTGCTAGGCTTATTTAAGGTGAACTAATTATGGTTGATCGGAGCCGCGACTGAACATAAACTAGGGACAATTGTTGGTGACTGTTGGTGGCACTAATTGGGGTTTCTGAAATTATAGGGATTGCTCTCTAAAGCTCTCAAACTCATGTAAACTAGCGCGACATGTATTAAATTGAGCACATAGATCTATGGACAAACACACAACTCACAAGATACATCACACAATTTACTCAGCAATTGAAGAATGAAACAGTGCAAAAATGGCTTGCAACGGTGAATGCTTTCATTAATCAAAAAGTAATTAGATAGTTAATTACAATGTAGTACAATGGCTAAATGGCCACATGCAATTCGAAGCCATGTGAGGAAATTTGAATTGGTTAGACTCTACTTGACTACAAGGCAACTAGGACATGTCTAAATCACCATCGGAGTTCAACAACCCAACTCAAATGTCTAATTCAGTGTTAATTGTTAGTTAACTAGTTAACTGACTGTGGTAGGTGAGATAATGCGCCTCACCTACATGCAGTCATGCAAACCTAGCGCTAACTAAAATAACTGAATGTAGAGGACTAGAACTGAATGTAACTGACTCCTAACTGAGCTTAACTAGTCACCAACTGAACTCAACTGATGGAGGTTGGTGTTGGCACTCCCAGTGGCTCCTAATTTGTAGGGATTGATCTAGGAGGCTCCTAAACTAATGCATGCAAGTGCAATCAGTGGAATTTGGCCTCAATTAGTGTTCCCCACACTTTAGTAACTAGTACATGTTCCCCAATTAGGCCAAGTGGAGCCAATTGAGTTAGTGACTAAAAATAGATTGAAAGGACTCCCGATTTAGACATACTCTCGGTTTAGACATAATTGACCAAATTGGACAAGGGAGGATTATAGTCCTCACACCCCCCTGGATGCTAACTTGGAAAATTTTTGGGCCTTGGTAACTAAGACAATAGGTCACCCATTACAACAAGTAAAGTAACTGTAACTGCTTAATACAAGGAGCTGGGGAAAAAATCAATTGGGAAAAAAGCCCCCCCTCTAACTAAGCAGGTAGAATCAGAATCAATCTGGTTCTTTTGTGCACAGGTATCCTGAGGCCTGGCATCTAAAATTCTCCATCATTATGTCTGGAGGAATCTTCCACTTTGGAAGAAGAATAATATGCTCAACTAAATCATAAACATAGACAGCTGCTGGATGAAAACTGGACCCATGTAGAGCAACTGAAATCAACTGATAAGTGAGAAAAGGTTCTTGAGGATTCAAACCATTGAGGAACACTCAATAAAATTATATGTTGCATCCATGAACATTAAACCGTGAGTGTTAAAATCAGCCCCAAGTGTTAGGAGCAAGTGTCCAGGCAGATGCAGAATGTCTTCCTCTTTACTAGTTCTGTGAGGAGATGAGCATGTGACCAAAGGTAGAAAAACCCTGGGACTGTGGAGAGTGAATGCTTGAGCTCCATAAACTAATATAGATTTATAAATAAATAATTATTCACAAAAAAAAAATATCAACAACCTCATAAGAGGAAACTAACACCAAATCCCCAACATAAAATTTGAAGAAGAATTGCGGTACTTGATTTTTCACACCGAAATTGTTGAGAGAAACTACAAGCATGACTGAAAGATCTTGGATTTTAAAAGTTGAACCAAATAATATCATATAAGAAAGTAAATCAGATCTAAATAGGTTCATATCAGATCCAAAACTGTGAAATGAAATCAAATCCCCAGTAGCAGTTTTGAAGGAGACATGTGGTACTTGTTTCTTCACAAAATTGATGAGAACAGCTACAAGCAGACTGAAAACTCATGAAATTGAAATATTGAACCAAACAATATCATATCAGATCCAAATAATATTGTATCATATCCAATAAGGTTCATATCAGATCCAAGAGTATGGTCCACCGAGATGGTAGATGCACAGTTTTATTCTTCTTCAAAATTCTGAATTTTGGTGCATGCAATCCTGCAGGAATTTGCTGGAAGATCTAGATCATGTGGAGCGAATGGATCGCTATTGTAATCTAATGTTTTTTCCAAAATATCCAAGGTATTACATATTTTCACACCAGCAGCAACATTAGAGGGAGAGAAATCAAATTCCTCTTCACTTTCGGAAGCAATTACTGGCAAATTTTGCACAGAATTCAAAGGAAAATCACTGGAGAATGTTTGCATGGAAGTGCAGCAGTATTTTTCTTCAATATCAGAGATTCAAATGTCTTCTTATGTATCATCCATATGAGGATATTAGATATCAGAGATATCATAAACTTCCGGAGCATTAGGAGAAGGAGTCATTGCAAGGAGATTGTCTTCAATTCGAATTCACTGTGTAGAAGATTCTGCTTCTTCTTCATCTTGAACAACTTCATCAGAGAGAGTGGAGGCTGAGAATTTTGGATCAAGAATGCTTATGGTTCTGGATGTTCTCTCCAGAGTGCTATTGTGATCCTCATCAATCATTCCAAAGGTTCTATCCAATCTTGTCCAAAGATCCTTTGGGTATTCAATAGATCTACTCAGGTAGTGCAAGCTAGGAGAAAGAGCTATTGTTCCAAAAGCTCCATCACAATCATTCATCCAGTCAATATCTCTCTCATTGGACTCTTCACCAAGTCCAATAGACACCTCATAGAGATCTTCTCTCTTCAGAGATGCAATCATCTTCATCTTGCATTCTGAATAGTTTATGGGTAGGGTGAAAAGAGGAACTGATGAATCCATTCGAAGTTGTACTTGCAAAAACACATAAGAGGCACCATAAGGTCGGAAAGCCTGTACTTTTGGAATTTTCTTCACACCCAACTTAGCTAATCAAGCAAGCTTGATCAACAGTTCCTTTGCTTGGGATATTAAGTGGTAAATTCTCCACTTCTGGTGCAGTGCTAGAAGGATCAATTTTTCTCAAACAATGATCTAGTAGGAGGAGATCTGAGGAGGAGAAGTGCCTTGTCGACCGAGGCTCTGATACCATATTAAATTGAGCACATAGATATGTGGACAAACACACAACTCACAAGATAGATCACACAATTTACTTAGCAATTGAAGAATGAAACAATGCAAAAATGGCTTGCAACTATGAATGCTTTCATTAATCAAAAATTAATTAGATAGTTAATTACAATGTAGTACAATGGCTAAATAGTCACATGCAATTCGAATCCATGTAAGGAAATTTGAATTGATTAGACTCTACTTGACTGCAAGGCAACTAGGACATGTCTAAATCACCATCGGAGTTCAACAACCCAACTCAAGTGTCTAATTCAGTGATAATTGTTAGTTAACTAGTTATGTAATGTCCCGTGGGGATATCAATGGGACCGAGGGACATATCATTAGCTCTCTAATGCTAATTAGATAATTTTATCACAATGGATTAGTTAATCAAATATTGAAATTCATTTTTCAATATTTGTTTCATGACAAAGTCATTGAGCCGAGAGTCTCTCTACAGCCCAGTATGGGGTAGATCTTGTAACATTATGTAACGTTGTCACGTTACGTAACGTTACATAATGTTATGTCGGCTATTAAAAAAAATAGGAAAAAAAAATTAGAAGTAAAGTTACAATGTTATGTCGGCTCAAAAAATAGAAAATTAGAAGAAGAAAAAAACAACAACTATATAAATAGCAAGAAGTATCACAAACTACATCCAAATTCTAGCTACCTTGATCCAGCAACAGCAACAACCACTGCCACAGCAACAATAAACCCAGGTAAGAATTTTAAATTTGCTAATCGACAATCAATTCAAAATTTTAAATTTGCATTATGTGGCTGATATCCAGGTTCAAATTATTTTCATATTCATATTATTTTAATTTTAGTAGCACATAAAATCTCCGAACAACTTAACATTTCACCAATTTCTGTCACCAATTTCTTTCACCGAATGGCTCAGAGATTCTCTACACAGTTCACCAATTTCTTTCACGGAATGTGATCAGATTTCCAACTTTAAAAAAGTGTAAACTATTTGCAATTCCTGTATATTAATTAATGTGACTATTTTATCAAAATGGGGCGGGTGCTACAAACAGAACTGTCTTTCAATACATTTAGCTTAGCTTTCAATATGCATAACCTAGCTTTCAATGCGTTAAGCCTTACCTTACTTACATACGCATCCATCTTTGAGGGAGGGAGGACATGCGTTTTTTCTTTTCTGTCTCGCAGATGAGTTACCTAATCGTGTCTCAGCAGAGCTCCGATATTCTGAAAATCATGGGGGTGCTTCTTCTTGCTGCAGAGAAGTCGTGAACGAGTGACTGCAGAGAAGTCGGGAACCGCCTGACTCCTCCTCCTGAAGTTGTTATTTTTAACTGTTTAAATTTTATTTGTTTTTAATTATGAAAATGAATTTAGCTTCTTCCAAGAGATTTATTGTATATAAATTATATAATTCCAATCATATATAAAATTTCTGCATGTTTCAAATTTTGAATAAAAATGACCATCATAAAATAAACTACTCTCAAAATTATATGATTCTGAACCTAGAAAACGTTCTGACGATTTTGAGATGACTGTGATGGGGAGGAGCGAAGCCCTAAAAATGTATCCAACTCCTATTTGACCAATTGCATCAGAGCTTTTCCAAGTATGTCCCTACATGTACTCATCCTCACGTCCTGTAACATAAGTTTTCTATATAGGTTTTTGGTTTCTTGGTTTTTGACAGGGTTTCATATATGAGTTATCCTAACCAGAACGTGAAATACAAGCATTGTATGTGGTTTTGTATGCGAAAGTAGCTACTGATCATACAGTCTGCATAAGACATCTTCTGAGTTAGGTTTTGACCCGTGAACGCTATGTTGAGCTCCCAATATCCTGAGTTATATTATTGACAGAATGTTGAGATCCTGGTATCGTGAGGTATATTATGGGCAGAATGGAAGAAGGTACATTTCTTTTACCCATTTGATGGAAAATTTTATTATGTGCATTTTATCACTTTCACATAAAGAACTGTAAGCACAGTTCATCAATATACAAAGATTTGCAACTCTTCACATTTTTGAAACGTATCCTCTCTAATACTCGCTACAAATACTCGTTAATACCGTACAGATTTGGGACTCTTATATGTACATGCTTTCAACGATTCTACAATCATTGGAAAATCCAAAGTTGGTAACTGAGATGCTTTGTGGAGTTCACGTGGTGGCAAATATGATTGTAACTGAGATGCTTCAGAAATCTATAAAAGTTCTGAATGGCTCGGATAACGACTTGTTGGGATCATAGATGTTCCATTAGTGAGATGCTTTGGGTCTCAACAATCGATTCCTATCCCACTTCGAATAGTTTCCACCACGAGTCTCAAAACCACTCGATGCCAAACCCCACAATCATTGAAGTAGGTTAGGTTTAAGTATGAGTTAGGACAAGGTTAATAGAGAGAGAAAAAAAAATTACTGTAATGCATAATAAGATATTTATTGATAGACCAATATCCCTTTTACTTTTCAATTGCATTCTGGACCTCATTCATTTACCTCATCTATTTTTGGCCATTCCATTGGGCCGATTTTATTCGATTTACATTTGCATTCTATAACGTTGATTTCACTTTTTTTCCTCATGCTTTACTGCATGAGGAAATAGTCTATCCGAGGCCATTCCATGTTTACAGCCTTTTGCAGTGAAATCTTATTATGATATGGGTCGCTTGAGATATATTGGGTCGCTCTGCTGTATAAAAAATAAAGGGTGTCATTAAATCAATTGAGCAAACTGAATCCTACCTTCAAGGAAAGTTGATTGGGTGTCATTAAATGAAATAGCAATTGAGAAACCAGGTATTACACTCAAGGAGGTTTGCACCACTGGAGATTTGATCCCTTTCGGCTCTTGATAGAGCCTAGGATTTGGATCTACGCTGGTTTTAATTACAAATAAATTCAATAATTATTCAAATGTCTCATCCAAGGGCTGGAAAGGATTACTAACACCTTCTAGCAACATCACATATCAATTCCAATCTAATTCAGACATAAATTCCACATCTAAATGCCATTTACTCTTAATCATTATTAATTAGTAATTAGTGTTCCAATTACGATACTTAACGACAATTAGCGCATAATTGACGGTACTTATTGCGCCGAGAGGTGCTATACAGCCCAGTATGGGGGATATCTTGTAACGTTACATAACGTTATGTAACGTTATGTAATGTTACAAGACTAACAAAATAATAAAAAATAAAAATTTTAATTATCCGCCAAAATTAATGTGGGCTAAAAAACAACCTAATATGAGGGATATCTTGTAACATTTGTTACCAACAAAATAATAAAAAATAAAAAATTTCATTATTGTCCAAAATAAATGTCAGCCAAAGATGTTGTAATGTTCCTATCTAACAAAATAATAAAAAAATAAAAATTTAATTATCGGTAAAAAAATGTGGGTGAGAAAAAAACCACAATATGGGGGAGATGTTGTAATGTTCCTAAGAGATGTTGCAATGTTCCTACCTAACCAAAAAAAAATGTACGTGAGAAAAAAAACACAATATGGGGGAGATGTTGTAATGTTCTGAAGAGATGTTGTAATGTGTCTTACCTAACAAAATAATAATAAAAATAAAAAATTGAATTATCTGCAAAAAAATGTTGGCTTTGCACATGGTTTTAAAACCATGTTCAAGGCCTCCTAAACAACCCATGGTTTTATTCTACATGTTTAGGAGGGCCTTGCACATGGTTTTAAAACCATGTGCAAGGCCTCCTAAACAACCCGTGGTTTTATTGTACATGGTTTAGGAGGGCCTTGCAAATGGTTTTAAGACCATGTGCAAGGCCTCCTAAACAACCCATGGTTTTAGGAGGACCTTGCATATGGTTTTAAAACCATTTATAGGGAGATGTTGTAATGTTCGTTCCTAACAAAATAAAAAATATTATATGTGGGCCATAAATAATATTAAATATTAATAATAAAAATATTATATGTGTACCTTAAATAAAAATATGTGTCTTTTGGTTTGAATCAAATCAATGGCTATATATAGGGCACACCAAAGTTGATAGCTCATTGAGTGCAATACCTAAGAAGAGGTTTGCACCTGGAGAGATTTGATCCCTCTCGACGCTTGATAGAGCCTAGGGTGTTTATAATTTCATTTGTTTATCACTTAACCACTGTTTATCAAGTCCAATTGCTAAGTAACACCTAATAACATGTAAATCAGGGTTAATTACCATTTTCCAATTAATTAAACATAGTAATTATGAAAATGATTCCATGAGAACTAGTTAACTAGCTGTTCAATACTAACAACTAGTCTTGCACGAATTCGACACACAACCATGCCAATAAACCAAAAAGTGAGCCTACATCCATTATACACATATTTAAGCATGCATGTACAGCAAAATAAAGTGCTTTTGCAGATCAGATCCATACATAAACAAAGGATATTTCAAGTTCAATCAATACAACTAGTTAATAAATACTGGCAGTAACTCAATCAAACCAATTGTACCGAGTTTCGATGCACACAAAGGTGAAGGTACAGATATGGAAAATAGCATTCTACAGCACAATTAAATAACCAATGACAGAGCATATGGTTGTGCATTCATCTTTTACCAAAAATAGAGATTCGAATCCAAAAACTATTTGCCAATTTCACTGCAATGTACATAGTTTTCAATTGAACCTTCCAAATGCCAAATAAAGAGAGAGATATGACTATTGTAGCTCATGGAAATCATATCAGGGATCACTTACATTCATATGGCCGTAGCTTTCCACCCATATACATTCCATTAAACAATCCACAAAATAAGTTAATTCTACTAGAATATTTAAATCCACAGATCATAGAATAATTCAAATGCAATTCCAACTCTAAATAACATGTTTTATCAGTCATAACAGAGGTATATCTCATTCTAACATTTTTTCAAACACTTCATATGCAAAGTCACGAATCTACTCAAAACAATTCCATTGAAGGAGCTAGAAATTGGAAATTGATCTAGAATTTCGGTAGACATTTCCCCAAAAATACCAAGAAGATTTATCCTCACATTCTCACACACATTTCAATATTATTTATCATATATAAACATAAAATTAACACTCAGGCATTTTTACAAACACTTCATGTGATAATTCTTCAAACTATGCCAAACAGTCCGATCGAAGAACTAGTTTTCGAATAAAAAGTAAAAGCACCAAAGAGAAGTGTCTTAAACCATTCCGAGGATACTGCACCATCAAAATACACATTATATAATGAAAAGGGGAAGAAATATCAGTTCTGTAGCAGAGGTACCAAATAATTATTTTCTCAAACAATTTGTGCACAAAATCCAAAAAAAACAGTTTCCAATTCCTTCATAAAATTTACTTGCATAAATAGATTGAATTCTATGAGAAAATTATTCCACAAATAACTCATACATTTCATCAAACATTTCATGTGCATCCATAAATAAATCATATCAGATCCAAGTAAATTAAATAAACATGAGATAAATCACTTATCTTATCAATGCACAACTGGCATCATCCGGACCACATTCCACCCAACCTTTGGCACTGCCAAGCCAGATCTCACTTTGACGGGACACCCTCTAGCTGAGGACATAGATCCACAATAGAGGTGCATTAAAGGATAACTCAAGTATCATATTGAGAATCCAAAACTCTATTCCTCACCACACACTTCCTCTTCCACCCCACTACCATGTTCAATGGTAATCCAGACCCCTTAGACCATCAAGATATCGCCATTCACCATCAGGATTTATGTGCAGGTTAAGGACAAATCCAAGTAGTGGAAAACAAGGAAAATCAAAAGTATGAACAACCATAATCAACAACCATCCAAAAGAACCATGAAAAACAACAGCCAAACCAAGGATATCAAACATGTATTTATAGAATAAATAAGGTAATTCTAACTCAATGGGTCAAAATAAAACCATGGTAAGCCAACTTGAGTCAATCCAATGGGGGGGTTAAATCAACCACAAGAGGTTAACTCTCATCCAACACAAGCAATTCAAAATTTCAAGGAGAATGATTCCAAGCCACTCCACCCAACTCAAAATTAGTGAGGTGAGGTGTCACGCAAGCCAAGGCATCTTCCCAAAATAGAAAATGGGGGTTGCAAAAGGATTTACGCAAGAGTTACACAAATATTTACATGAGTATTTACACAAGGAGTTACAAAACCACCAAAGGGGATCAATCAACAAGTGGCACCCACCCAAACACTAAGGAGGCCCACTAAATCATGAATTAGGCTCAATAATACCAACATAGGATAAATTAATCAAAATTTGGGTCATTTGTACAATGTTTGAGTGATCATCAATTAATAAATCCACTAAGGCATAAATATGGACCAAGATCAACCAAACAAGTTCTAAAGTGCTAGGAATGTCCCCATTCCCCCTCACATTATGGATCTAGGCCTCCCATACTCTTCTAGTGGTCCTCGATGTGCCAGTTGTTTTCATTAATTAATTATTTACAAAATAATAATAATGTCTCTAGGTCCTTAAAGACCCTTTTTCACGACACCCTATGCCACAATAATAATAAAAATTACAAATTACATATGTTTGGGGCTTTAACACATGGGGTATTATAAGTTAACTGACTGTGGTAAGTGAGAGAATGTGCCTCACCTACATGTAGCCATGTAAACCTAGTGCTAACTGAGTAGAACTGAATGTAGAGGACTAGAACTAAATGTAACTGACTCCTAACTGAGCTTGACTAGTCACCAACTGAACTCAACTGATGGATGTTGGTGTTGGCACTCCCAGTAGCTCCTAATTTGTAGGGATTGATCTAGGAGGCTCCTAAACCGATGCATTCAAGTGCAATCAGTGGCAGTTGGCCTCAATTAGTGTTCCCCACACTTTAGTAACTGGTACATGTGCCCCATGTGCCCCAGTTAGTGACTAAAAAATAGACTGAAAGGACTCTTGATTTAGACATACTCCCGATTTAGACATAATTGACTCATAAGCTAGGAAATAGAATTTAGAATGTGGTGGTCAATAAAGGATTAATTAATAATCCTAACACTAACAAAAACAAATACATGTACAATAAGGTGGAAAATAGTAATCCACACAACTTCCAATTTAAATCATTAGAGTTAAATTGTCATCTTGGTAGATTCATTGCGAGCAAATGAAACATCATTTTAGGAATTTGAAATAGGTTTTTGTGAACAATGTAACTATCTATAGGGTTGTAGAGCTACTTTCAATTCATGACCAATGTACATACTTTAGAATACATTCTATTAAGTCCATTTTAGCAAATTTACACTTTGTTTTTTACACAACACTGTGTAAATCTATTTTAATTTTGATTTCTCTTTTTTACAGAAAGTGCAAAGTTTGTGAATAACCAACAAAAATAGATATATCATGACAATAAGGTGGAAAATATTAATCCACACAACTTGCAATTTAAATCACTAAAAAAGACTCGATAAAGAGGGTTAGGCGTGCATTTTACTAAAGTGGGTAAAGTTGGGTCCATAAAAGAAATTTGTCATCTTGGCAGATTCATTGTGGCAAATGATCAATCATTTTGGGACCCTCAAAGAAGTTATTGTATGTAACTATCTTTAGATATGTGGCCTTATTTCAACTATTGACTAATGTACATAATGTGGCGTGCAATTTACTAAGCCCATTTTTGCAAATTTACACTTTGTGTTTTTACACAACACTGTGTAAATCTATTTTAATTTTGTTTTCTCTTTTTTAAACAATGTGCAAAGTTTGTGAAGCCCAACAAAAATTGGTGAATGTACAAGAAGGTGGAAAATAGTAATCCACACAACTTCCAATTTGAATCACTCAAAAAGACCCGACAATGAGGGTTCGACGTGCATTTTATAGAAGTGGGTAAAGTTGGGTACATAAAAGAAAAATTGCCATCTTGACAACTTCATTGTGGGAAAATGAGCAATCATTTTAAGAAACTGAAAGAGGGTTTTATGAACATTGTAACTAGCTTCAGGCATGTAGTTTTACTTTCAATTAATGACCAATGTTCATACTGTGGCATGTATTTTACTAAGTCCATTTTTGCAAATTTACACTTTGTTTTTAACACAACACACTGTGTAAATATATTTTAATTTTTCTTTCTCTTTGTTACACAATGTGCAAATTTTGTGAATCCCGACAAAGATAGATAGATATACATGCAAGTGGAAAATAATAATCCACACCGCTTACAATTTAAATCACTCAAAATGACTCAATAATGAGTGTTGGGAATGCATTTTATTGAAGTAGGTAAAGATGGGTTAAAAAATATAGCTATCTTCATGACTGCAATTTTACTTTCAATTAATGACCAATGTGCAGACTATGGTATGCATTTTACTATGCCTATTTTTGCAAATTTACACATTTTTTCCACAACACTGTGTAAATCTATTTTAATTGTGATGTCTCTTTTTTACACAATGTGCAAAGTTTGTGAATCCCAAGAAAAATAGATAGATGTATAAGAAAGTGGAAAATAATAATCCACACCACTTCCAATTTAAATCACACAAAAACACTTGATAATGAGGGTTGGGCATGTAGGGTTGGAAAATAAGGGGCGGTTGTCTTTGAGCACAAAGTAATTTTGAAGCTAAACTATTATTGGGGATTGGGAGAGTTATCAAATAACCTAACAGAGGCACCTTCGTTATAGCAACGTATATCTCAGGAAATCCACAACAATGTTAGTTCTATAACAGTTATTGGTGATACAATGATAATCATCATGTATCTAGTTTGCAAGAAGGGGCTAAAAGATGGGCCCTTAGGGGGAAAATGCACCTAGTTTACGAGTTTGAAGACATTAAAGTCTTTCGTGTTTTAAGAATATCAATTCTCAAGCAGACATGGAGGCCAACAAGGTATGCAATCTAGATCAATGTGTTCTAATGACAAATGGAATAATGGTTGGCTCTTATACTATCCCTTAAAACCTTATGAGGAAACCCGATATAGTCACAATATAATACATTTGGTGATCGAGCCATTGATTTGGTTGATAAATGTTGTGGAAGTATTTCACGATCAATTCTCTAGGTGGCATGCGACAACTATGCAAATTTATGCCAATTATTTAATGAATTTTCCAGTTCTTTGGATCAATATTTACTCTTGCATTGAGAGTAGATTTGTGTGTGTGAAAGGTGTAGATCAATCTGGGAAAGCGTATGATATGAACTTCAGTTTTGTACAATGCAATAAGTTTGATATGGTCCACAGAGATGTGCATTAGGTGGTCAGGATTGTGGATTTAAGTTTAGGGTTTAGTCTTTTTCATTCGCAAAGCTAGTGGATGAAATTGGGAATTGAAGGCGATTAGTGTAGTGAGTAGAATCAATTATTTTCATATACAGTAAGCTTTTTTTGTAGAAAAACTAGTGGTAAAGGGTGAATCATTATCACGGTTGTTTGTAATATTTCCAATTTTGTGTGGTCGATTGTCATGGGAGGTTGGAAAAGGATGCAAAAGATACTGTGAATTATCAACAACAAGATCATGAAACTCATACTTCTAACAAAATTGGGGTAATGAATTGCAATCTTTCCTTTTTTATTGTTATATCAGGTCGAAAGTATATTGGACTAGTTATAATAGTGAACACAAGATACTTCAAGAATTCGTTGGGAGTCATTTTGTCACTATTGGAAATAAGGGTATTTTATACAGTGGAAGTTTTAGAGAGGACTTTTTACTGGACATTAGGCTCCATTCTTTTATAAACTTAGAATTTTGTTCATTGCACAATTGTTATACCATGAAAGGGCACTTCTCGATCCAAGTAATGACACCATATGTGTCGTTACACAAAAGAATAATATGGATTGAAGTGACCCCAACCTTATAGATGGATGTGATCCTTGATACATACTCACTACTTCAGCATTACCCCTTTTTGAAGATAAAATTACCTTGCACTCGCGGGTTCTCTTATAACAACTTGCATGTTACTCGTGGGTCACCATATGTGCAACCCGCGTGTTATCTATAAGAATTTGTAATCATGACTTTCCTTCAGGAAACTCACAAGTCACTCGCAAGTTGCTCCACTTAAACCCATGAGTTTCATTAAGAAGAGTTTAAAAATAAAGAACATGATTAATTTGGGGCAGTTGGCTTGGTTTGGTAACCTCCCCAACTTTCCCAACCATTCTAAGCCTCGAATTCCCTCTCCCCAAATAAGTATAAAAGAGGGGGAGGGTAAAGGATAGGGGAAGTAATTTTGAGAGCAAGGTTATGCTAGGGGATTCTATTGGAGAGAGGAGAAAGGAGGACTCAGGTCTTCGTGTACAGAATAAGCTTCTCTTAGACAGGGTTTTGTAATTTTCCTAAACTTCATCAATAAAGATTGCTTTCCTTCCATCATTGTCCTGATACATGTTTTTATTGTTATGAGTTATGATATATCTTGTTACTTGTTTTAAAATGCAATTTCCATATGTTCATGTCTCTTTTATATAACAAGAGAAGATACCGTGAGGAAATATAAATCTTTGTTGCAGGTGTTGAAGATCAGAAAGCAAGGAGCATTGGAGAGGAAGAGTTAAAGTTTGGATCAACCATCCGGAATAAGGTACATATCCCATTATCTCTTATTATTTGTTATATGTCTATGAACCCTAGTTGTCTTCAAGTCACACCTACAGTAGGTTGGTGACCCTTTACCCCAAGTCATAAGGTAGATATTCCCTAACAACAAAATTGGTGACTCCACTGGGGAGTATAGTTTGTTTTGGGGTCTATTCAATTGAGTTTTATTTCCAGTTTTTGTTCTTTTTGTTTTTGTTCATGGATTGACACCATTGATTTTCAGTCAGTCTTTTCGGATCTTCAGGGTTCTTGGTTTTTTTTTCTTTTTGAAAAATTTAGGAACCACAAGCGGGTTTCCTATACTTACAGTCATGATTTCCTTGTGAACTCACAAGTTTCCTTGAGTACAGTCACAAGTGACTCACGGTCTCGTCAAATAGAAGTCGTGTGTTCATGTAGATGGGCATACAAATTATCGCTAAGGTTTTCCTTCTCTCAGCAGTTTTTGATATCCCAACTACTTTTGGGGTTGTGTCTTGGGTGTCCATTGGTATGTTATTTGTTGCAAGTCTTATTAGTTTTCTTTTGTAAGCTTTCTTTTGGGTAGGTTAGGTTGAATGTCTATGTAACACTTCTTCTAGGTTTCTCCTCTTGGAATCTTTCGTTGGAGTGTGACTAGTCTCTAAGTATTAGATATCTATTAGTACTTGTATCTGCTCATTTTTGTCTTATTTCTTTTGTCCAACTTTGCAGAGCTTTCAGAGTTTGTGGTTGTGAGATCTTAACGATTTTAGTATTATCTTACATGTGTTCATATTTTTGACTTACTTAAGTGAATTAAGTTGCATTTGGAATTTCGATTGTTGAAAAAGAAACAAAAACAAAGCATTTAGTTGCATTGAAATTCTTAGATATGCACATTGTACATTTGTTTTTTATTTTTTTCAAAAAAGAAAAGTAAAACGTCTTTGTTTTCCAAAGTTCATTAGGTAAATTTCATTTGTTTTGAAAAGTGAAAAAAAATAATTTAAATAGAAATTGTAATTTGAAATTTCCACATCTTTTATTCTTTTTCTTTCAGTTGAGTCATAACATCACAAGTTTCATCTCCACTACCCTGAGTAAAAACAAACCTAAAAAAAAATATTAATTAAAATTAACTAGTAACATTTTCTTTCTAGGAACTACACCAAATAGCTTAGGCTAGGGTCTTGGAATAGGCAATCTACAACTGTCCAATATCATTTAAAGCTCATACATATTGACTTGTCTCTTGAAAATCCAAGTTTACAAAAGGATCAACCGGAAAGCTCCTCTAACACGGGAGTTAACCACGAGGTTGTGTGAGGACTTAGTTGTGGAGATACCCCTCCAATACTTAGTTCAAACATACATCAGGATTGTTGTGCGTTTGGGGATACATCCAGTACTAAATTTTGGCCCCATGAGGTGCTGGTGTTGTTTGGATTTCGGGCTTTGCTACCCTTCCCATGCACATCAGTCAAACCTATGATTGTTCCACCAATGTCTTTTTGTAGATTTGGTAACCTTAGTATCTTGAATTATGGATCTTTAACAAGTGTCGATGGAAGGATATTTCCACTACACCTAGGGAGGACTTGGGAGGAAACCGCGTACAACAATTTGGGAGGGCGGTTTGGCGATTCAAACACTTGCACCTAGAAATATTGTAACGAGACCCCAGGTACTTTTTCTTCGATCTCCGCTGATCCGTTTTGGGCCCTTATCATCCTAGATGTTCCTTTGGAAGGTGTATCTTCTACATGCATTGGTTTGTTATACTTAGGAAAAAATTTAGTACCCCTCTTGATTGCTTATAATCTAGTCTGATATTTAGGTGTGTGTAATAAAATTCTGTAGCTGTGGAGGATCAACCTCCTCATAGGTCTCAAAGGTTGCAAATCCTTCCTCTGCTTACAGCAGTGGAGCCTATGCCACCACCTTGAATGCGGATATTGAACACAAGAGGTCCATTCAAATCAATTGGTGTCAGTGAAAGTCTAGGGAGACCTAAACTTAGATACACTCACATTAATCCTTTGTTAGTAGAAATCAAATATTTGCAAGCCAAAGAGTTTGCAAGGTACTACAACTCACCTCTTACTGACCTAAGAGATCATGTACTTGTACAAGTTTGTATGTTCAGTCCACCTAGAATTGGTGTTCCTTTGAGTTTTGTCATCTCTAATTAAGGAGAAGGTTTCGGGGATATGTCCACCCCCACTTCAACCATGGTAGATAGTGGAGTCTCTACTTCACCTATGAGTGCAACACGGCCAAATATATCTACCGCACCAATGGTATCTTTAAATTTTAACTCATCAACCTCAAATTCTCTGAGTGCTTGTGCGATTAATCCATCGAAACCTTCAAACACTACTGGTATGTCTAGTATGGTTGTTACTAGGATACATAGTGTACCCTTTCCATCTTCTCCTTTAATTCAAAATACTCAAAGTGGTCCTAGTGGTTCCATTTTCCTTGTCCAAGGTTTACCATGGTTTGGAGGTCACATCCCTCCATCCTCGCCTTATGTAGGTCTTACACCTATATATGCAGGTGTGTCATCCGGAAGCCAGAATCCTTTTTTAAGGTTCAACTTTCAAACTTATAATCAAACTTCATATGCACCACTCGGAATCTCTCCTTTCTCACTTTTTAGATGAGGAATTACAATTCTCATATCTATGACTCCAACTTCAGTTGGAATCATTCTAACACAGTATAACACACCTCAAGTTAGCAATCCTTTGGCCTTTGGATGGAATCCTTTTCAGAATATTGCTACTTGTTCACAGTTGGTGAGTGGGGGAAACCCCAACCAACCTTTTGGGAACAGTGGTGCAGGAACCTCCTCACACCAAATTCCTTAATATCAATATTTGGCTAGGCCTAGATTTCCTTTTCTAGCAATGTTAAACTTGCTAGACCTTTCACTGTTTGTGTTTGTGTTGGTTAGAATCCAAAGAGATGTCACCAAAACTTATCATAGTATGCATCATCATGTCATCATAGTGTTCATCATCATAATGTGTAGTATCTTCATCATGAAAGCGTGCAATATCATCATTGAATAAATCATAATGGATCTGCATCATTGTATACATATGTGTCTTCATTACTGTTCATTTCATTGTTGTATAATGTGTAGTATCTTCATCATGAAAGCATGCAATATCATCATTGAATAAATCATAATGGATCTGCATCATTGTATACATATGCATCTTCATTACTGTTCATTTCATTGTTGTATACATCACTACATACCACTATATTCTTTATCATTGTATACATCACTGTATACATACCACTGTATTCTTCACCACTATAAAGATGCCATTGTATATTGTTTTTCACACGTTTGACTGTATAGCATTAAACATACCTTGTATAAAGCTTCATAGTGATCAATATCTTATCGTCATCTTCATACATAAGTGTCAACAAGTCTTATCAAATTCCACTATGTTGTGCATCCCTATCATCATTCATATTAGTGCAAGTCACAGTCCAATCTTGGTCTTCTGTAGCATCAAATGAATCCACCTTTGCCTCCTACGAACTAATGTGCAAACTGCTTATGAAACCCAAGCTTGACTTCAAGGATCAAACCATCTCATCACTAGGGCTACCCAAAATTAAGTGATAGATTATACCTTACATGTTTGTATCCCAAGTTTTATATGAAGATCTGTGGCTACTATTAGGATATTTAGACACTTATGAGTTAGTTAAGATCAACTTGTGTAATATATCCGTTAGGTAAAAGTGTGTTTCTTTAGTATGCATTACTATGCATTTATAAATATTCTAATCCAACGGTCACGATATGTTCTAGACATAGAGTAATCCGATGGTTCAGCTTCTCTTAGATCATACCTACCATTGATCCATGGCTTAACACCCGATTGGTCTATGATCTCTATTTAAAGAGCATAGAGGGTCCTTGGCTAGTTGATCGATTATGAGAAGCTCATGTAACTTTATTTCTTTTGCATAATAAATTGCTCCAAGTAGCTATTTGGCTGGGGCCATGGACTGTTTCACTCTCGAGGCTTTTAACCACATGATAAACATCGGTGTGTTGATCTGTGATCTACTTGTGTGAAGCAGTTGCTCAAGGTGTTCGGCCTTTTGGGAGTACCCTTTGTACCCGAACAACTACTTTAAACATTCAAACTGGGCAAGAACCATCAACCAAAACTCTTACAAAAAGTGGGATTGTTTGTATAGTGGTAAACCCTAAGCAAGTCCAACTTCAAACTTTCAAACAAGTCCAGACTTTAGAAGACAAATTGGGACTATGTGCTTGGAAACAAACCCTGAATCATGTGTCAAATCTAGGGTTGAGTGTGTAAGCTTGCAACCTTCAACTCCATCAAATTTTGGATTGTTTTGTGTTAGGTCTGTCATCAAATTTTGGTAGGTTGTTTGTGTCTTTTGGAGGACTCCAGGACAAGTCACAAGGATGGACTGTCATAAACCAAAAAATATTGGACTGTTGCTTATCCACTGTACTCCACCGAATTTCCTCAGACAAAGTGCCTGCTACTACTGCAAATAAATTCGGGACTGTGCTACTATAGAGATGCTACAGTCAAGTCTGAATTTCCTCATACTAAAGCTGCAAAAAGATTTAGACAGTTTGACCCTTCAATGTTGCCTCATTTCCAAAATTCAAAGCCCCAAAAAAAATCCAAAAAGAAAAACTTTCAAGGTACTGCTATTGCTGGTCACCACAAAATTCCTTAGTTAATTTTACCTCAGTCAGCGAAAAATCTCAGAGCAACTTCAATTCATTCACCCTTGTCAAAATGAAAGTGTGATAGGGTATTTATACACATTTTAAACCCCAAATTTTATGAGGCCGACCTGTTAAAAATGTATTTTTAATTCTAATATTTAAAGGTCTTTATGTGTTAGTTTTTCATCATATAAGCTAGCATTATGATCTTAGGATCTTTTAACTGAGAGAATAACAAGCACCGCAATAAAACATAAGCACATCACAAGAGACAAGAGACACAAAGAGTTTTCCTGGGGGAAACCATAAAGGAGAAAACCCCGCAACTTCCTCAGAGATAGAATCAGCACCAAAAAGGTAAAACCAGAAAACAGTAAGATGATCTCCCGACAGCAACAGTCTCTCTCTCTCTCACTGAGAGAGCTTCTCCTCTCTCACTCATGCGCCCCAATGAGTGAGTGTGAATGTTGCAAGTGAGATAAATAGAGAGGCTCACTCTCTATGTATATTCTTTCATTTACTTGAAGTGCACTCCAACATGAAGGCCTCACTTAACAATTACTTACTAGAGCCGACATCTCTAGGAGTGTCTAATAACCCTAGTGCCCCACCACTTGTGGGGACTTTTCCTCCTCTGGCCAATAGGAGGGTAACACAATGGTGGGGACTATTGCCCCGACTTACAATGACTCATCTAGGGTTGACTTCACTAGGATAGTCTAATAACCCAAGGGCCCCACAACTGTGGGGACTTTAACCCTTGACCAATAGGAGGGTTACCCAAAATGACTTGACATGACTTTCTCATTATAGAAACTTCCCGGAATAAACATCGGGGTATGACATGACTCAAATACATTATAATACATCCTGGAATAAACATCGGGTTACAATACATAAGAAATACGGATGAATACATTCCGAAGTTACAATTGCATCAACATTATGGAGCCAACGTCAAGGTGAGTTGTATTATTTTATTTTTTATTTTTATTATTTTGTTTTGTCACACAATCACTCCTTTGCCACATCATTAGAGATGTTTCCATAAGTCATCAATATTAAATTGAGCACATGAATCTGTGGACCAACACATAACTCACTAGATAGATCATACAATTTACTCAGGAATTGAAGGATGAAACAGTGCAAAAATGGCTTGCAGCTGTGAATGCTTTCATTAATAAGAAGTAATTAGACAATAATTACAAAGAAGTACAATGGCTAAATAGCCACATGCAATTCGAATCCATGTGAGGAAATTCGAATTGGTTCGACTCTACTTGACTGAATGGTTAACTGACCTTCTCTAAATCATTATCGGATTTCATCGGAGTTCAAAATCCTAACTCAAGTGTCTAATTCAGTGTTGACTAGTCTAACTGATTGAGGTAGGTGAGTAAATGTGCCTCACCTACATGCAGCCATGCAATCCTAGCACTAAGTGAATAGAATTGAGTGTAGGGAACTAGAACTGAATGTAATTGACTCCTAACTGAGCTTGACTAGACACCAACTGAACTCAACTGATGGAGGTTGGTATCGGCACTCCCAATGGATCCTAATTTGTAGGGATTGATATATGAGGCTCCTAACCTGATGCATGCAAGGGAAATCAGTGGCAGTTGGCCTTAGTTAGTGTTCCCCACACTTTAGTAACTGGTGCATGTTCCCCAATTAGGCCAAGTGAACCCAATTGTGCTAGTGACTAAAGATAGACTGAAAGGACTCCTGATTTAGACATGACTCATGATTTAGACATAATGACCAAATTGGACAAGGGAGAATTAATTATCCTAACACCCCCCCTTAATGCTAACTTGGACAATTTGTGGGCCCTGGTAACTAAGACCATAGGTCACCCATTATAGCAAGTAAAGTAAAGTCATTGCTCAATACAAGGAGTTGGGGAAAAAACAAATGGGAAAAAATCCCCCCCTCTAACTAAGTTGTAGAATCAGGATTCAAGTTTGAAAAACTTGAAAATGTGTTGCTGCAATCACTATGATGTAGCAGAGCAGCATGCATGATGTTCTGTGCATAGGTATCCTGGGGCCTGGCATGTAGACTTCTCCATCTTCTCCCAAAATGATGATGGAAGCGAAGAGGAATGTAACCTTTGTCTCTTGTTGGATGAAGAGGTGTATTATCCACTCTATTCTTCTGAATGTAGTGAGACTGGGCCCTTGCCATGTAGCATCTTATAGGAAGTCTATTGCATCTCTATGAAGGAGGTAAGATTGTCTGACATAGCGCAAGGGTCTTTCCCTTCTGAGTGTCAGATGGGTTTCCAGTCATCTTCCTAGTTTCTAGTTTGGAAGTAGGGACTGGATATGGATCTGAATCACCCTGAATCTCAATCTCATAAACTGATACAGCTGCATCTACAATACTAGTGGAAACTGCAAAAGAAGTAGATGAAATGTTTTTACCTTCCCTTGCAAGTGGCTTCTGAGAGTGCACTGGTTCTGAAAATGTAATGAAGTGTGAGAACTCATATGCCTTGGAGGCATGATTTGCATCACCCTTCGCTATGATGTTCCTAGTAGAGATATCTATGATGTCCACTTAGTTAGGACCAAAAATGACTCACTTTGGAGAGCCAATATGAGTCATCTGGTATACAGATAGCAGGGTTGTAGCTAGGGAGGGAACATAAAGCACATCTTTGAACTTTCCATGTTCAAGCTTGATAGAGCCCTTCCCTTTGGCTTGAAATTTACTGTTATTGCCCATCCGAATACTAGGACCATCAAAAGACTACAAGTAAGAGAATGATTCTCTGGATGCAACCATATGATTGGAATTTTTGCTCTGATACCATGTAAGGTTTACCACTACACCAAAACCTGCAAATGTTGATGAACATTTGAAACCCGGCACAAGGCCCTATCACCAGGAGTGGCAGTTAGTCCACTTTTTTTTATATTCCCGGAGGTGCGGCGGTTATACCATGTGGAAGGTTATACCAATATTCCAACACCCCACCTCTGGTGTAGCTTGAGGGAATTGAACCTGAGACCTATGCTCTTATACCATATTAAATTGAGCACATGGATTTGTGGACCAACACACAACTCACAAGATAGATCATACAATTTACTTAGCAATTGAAGAATGAAATAGTGCAAAAATGGCTTGTAGCTGTGAATTCTTTCATTAATCAAAAGTAATTAGATAATAATTACAAAGAAGTACAATGGCTAAATAGCCACATGCAATTTGAATCCATGTGAGGAAATTTGAATTGATTGGACTCTACTTAACTGAATGGTTAACTGATCTTGTCTAAATCATTATCGGAGTTCATCGGAGTTCAAAATCCAAACTCAAGTGTCTAATCCAATGTCAACTAGTCTAACTGAATAAGGTAGGTGAGTAAATGTGCCTCACCTGCATGCATCCATGCAATCCTAGCACTAATTGAATAGAACTGAGTGTAGGGAACTAGAACTAAATGTAACTGACTCCTAACTGAGCTTGACTAGTCACTAATTGAACTCAACTGATGGAGGTTGGTATCAGCACTCCCAGTGGCTCCTAATTTGTAGGGATTGATCTAGGAGGCTCCTAAACTGATGCATGTAAGTGCAATTAGTGGCAGTTAGCCTCAATTAGTGTTCCTCACACTTTAGTAACTGGTGCATGTGCCCCAAGTAGGCCAAGTGGACCCAATCGTGCTAATGACTAAAAATAGACTAGAAGGACTCCCAATTTAGACATGACTCATGATTTAGACATAATGTCCAAATGGGACAAGGGAGGATTAATAATCCTAACAATCAAGGGTGAAGGTGTCCTACATAAGCATAAGTAAGGGTGTCCATTAAGCCACTAGGGTTTCCAAGGACATGCCATGTGCAAGAGCATACATTATGACCACGGTTTATTTGAAAATGTTTAATCAAATGACCACAACCATCATGGGTTCCTTCAAGATCCACCTTATTCAACAAGTACAAGAGGGATTCTTCAACAAGGTTATCATCATCTTCAAGGTCCATATTTGTGAGTTCAAGACCCAAGCCATCACATGCAAGGGTGTGTTTCAGCATGTCATCTAACCACATCATTTTCACCTTACCTACAAGGGTACAAGAGTCATTAAACCACCAAGTGTGGGGGTCCAAATGCTTTCTCATGCCCTAGGGCCATCTTAAAAAGTTCTAGGACTCCATCAGGCCATCAATAACCATGCGAACCACAAATGATCACAGAATGGGTCATTTGGCCCATTTGGTGTTCCAAAGGCTTCTTTGACATGACAAGGGGATTCATGGGCTTCTTCAACCACCTCAACCACACAAGAGGACCTCCAAGGGTTAAGATCCATCATGACATCACCTGTGGGGTTTCCAGGCCTTCTCCTAGGGTACCTGTTATCACACAACTTGTAGTTTCCCCACAAAATGATATCATATTAAGGATGGTAAAGGGGGTGGGCAACTAAAGAGGTGAACCACGAGTATTCCAACCCCCATGTATGGATTGTTCGTCATGCCGGCTAGGGCACCCTTATCTTTATGCCACTGATACGCCAAGTGATAAAGGGGGAGACCATGATCTAACCTAGAAGGAAATACCTAAAGCTAACACACCAAATTTTCTTAGCATAGTACGTAAGGTGAGTAGCTAGAGAAACCATAGATATGAGGAAGATAGCCATCGATAAGGATGTTTTGGACTATAAAGATTTGGATAATGTAAATGTGGCCCAAAATGTTTATATTCGGTGACCGTATAATTATTGTGTAGATATAGGTAATAAGTGCTAGTGTAAATGATCAAATTCTACTACCTTGGGGGGATTGAAGGTAAAAAATGAGAATATGCCTAGAATGATGAGTTTGATGAACAATTAAGGAGATATAACACTTGAGTACGATGGCTTGAATATGGAATTTACAATATCGAAAACACAAGCCAAAAGATGGATCATAAAGCAGGAAAATTCATTGAAAACCCTGGTAGGGCGATTTACCCAAATACCAGTGCCTTTCCCACAAGGAATATGGAGTCCCTAATGATGATGTTTCTGAAAATCCACCTAGATTTAGGGAATATTGAAATAACCCAGAAATTTTTTGCCAAAAATCCTAACATAATGACCCTGAGAATTTTTTGAAGGTTTTAATTAGGGTTTTAATTATACTTCGGGTGGAATGGAAATTAATGCAAAATAAATACTGACAGAAATACCTAGAAATATTGTAGATTCCAAGTGCAATGACACTTTACCCTAGTTTGACACAATTTCGAGTGAATTTGATGAAGTTCCAAGATAAATCGATTTTCCCAAGTTGAGCTAGTGTGTCCCTCTTACTGCAAGAGCAACCTACATCACGTTAGAATTGAATCACATAAAAAAAAACCTATGAATGTAAGATAAATCAAGAAGAATAACCAATGATCAAAGACACATTAGAAAGACACATTAGAAAAAACCCCCAATTGCCAACGTCTTCAGATGGAGAGAGTTGGATCTCTCACAAAAACGCCCCAAGACAAAACATCTTCCTACAGACAACACGACCCTCACAAAAATATATTTGGAACAAGCATAAATTAACTGGAACACCTCCGGCAATAATTTCTTAATCAAGCACAAGAACAATCTATGACAAAAAAGACACATGATTTCTCTGAAAAATATTTTCTCTATTCTAGTAGCCAAGAGCCAAATTTCCCAATGGGATACAATGAGGGGGGCTCTCCTTTATACAGCTTTTAAGAGACGCAAACCCTAACTTACTTTTTCATCCAACAGTTGAGATTATAACATAATCAATGATGGAGATTACTTTTACATGGATTAATACATGGATCAAGATGACTAAGTTAAGATGGGGGTGAATTACCTCATAAATCTCATTTTTACAACATGATAAATCAATATTTTCGCAAGTTTGACACTTAGGGGACATGGAGGGGGTCATTAGGGGTCCCCAAATACATATTTCTAAAGATACGACTTGATTTATACACTTTTATTTGGGCCATTTTGTCCAATTTCGCCCTATGGAGAAAGTTCTCCCTATGAGAGCCCCAAAAAAATAATCCATAACATAAAACTGGATGAAACTGTTGTAGATATGTTCAGAGATCCATAATAAATCATTTATAAACATTCCCTTACCATTTCCCTGACCACACAAACCAAATCGATTTCCTCGGTGATTTTCCTAGTTCATTTTTTAATGGTACATCCTCTAAAAATAATCAAAATCATCATAACTTCATTGAGGCTGAGAACTGGGGCAAACGGACTACACTAGATGATATGGAGACATATTAGAATGGTATAAGTGACTACTCATACCCCCTAGAACACTGCAATGCTCTAGGAGAACCAAACATACTGTCATTTGTAATAAAATTTGATCATTTGACCAATTATAAAATGATAATAATCACTTTTCAGGAGAACCGGTCCAAACTCTCAAAACTCAAACCGCAGTATTGGTCCTGGGCATGTCTGGAATAAATATAGACCATGTTGTTTTTTGAGTCACTTCCTTGGGAACCGTGCTTGACTTGGTCAACTGGGTTGACCAGGTCAAAGTACCCAAACTAAAGGTGAGATACTGCATCACCATGATCCCGTAAGCATCTAGGGTAAGAAATGCTCCAATGGTGTATATAAAAACCAAGCGTAAATCACTGTTATTCATAATCATGGTGAGAATAATAATAATAGTGATAAAATATACTTGTGCTTCTGAAGAATCTCATAACTTTCTGAAAGTTTGCTTGCTCATGCCATGCTTACAAAGTGTAAACAATGTGCTATTGTTGCGTGAGGATGGAAAAAAAAAAAACTAAGGCAAAGGGTAATGAATTTTGACCAATTTTGAATCTGTGATCTCTCTGAATGATGACAAATACACACAACCACAATGACATATGCATGCCATATAAACAATAGGGAATGGTGGTGTCTCACAAGTGGATGAGTTGATATGAAAAGGGTCCATTCAACTTTAACATGTCTATGACTCACATCCAAGCTAAGAATCAAGCTCTGTGAGGATATTTTCTAGGACCCTTGCATTGAGTACACAAGAAACTGTAGTGAAGAGATCTTAGGGGACACTTAGAATTAGTTTTCCTTTACTCCATCTCACATCAAAACCTGCAGGCTCCATGAGTAATTAATCATTACATTCTGGATAAGATGGCCAACAATATTTAGATTTTGCATTTGTTTACCCACTACTTTATTTTGTCCTTTCATAACTTCATTTCATAGCCCTCTTTGAGTTGTGTCTAAAGACACATTTTGCAACTTTATTTATGGGCTTGCATTTCATAATATATAGCATATGACACATAATGCATGTAATGATGGTAGACATATTGCTTCAAGTTTTAGCGGACAACTCTTCAAGCAACTAGGGGGAATATCAACAGTCATGACCAAACATCGGGGGTAACCAACCAAATAGGTCAAGGATTCAAAACCCAACTCGCCTAAGCTCAGCAACCAACACAAGCGGGTTCTCTTGGCCCAAAAGGATCAAGGCGTCAACAACTTTTGTTGCACAAATCAGAGCCGAGACACAAAACAACATGGGATCCATCATGCTTGGAGGTCAAAGTGGGGAAAATATCTTCAACCTCACAAGTCTCAAATATTCTAAGTCATGGGATAAAATCAATTTATGATACTGAATGGATGGGACAAGTGATACATGGAACCAACCTAGCACTAAGGTTTACTATTTTTATGTGCATGGCATGATCAATAGTATTCACATTAAGTTCCTGGATTAGTCGTAACACAAGTTCAAGCATTAGTACATAGAAGCATAGGTCACCATAATCATCCTAACATGACAAGCATAGGTGTTTGACATACATCATAGAGTAAAATCAAACCAAAGAGGCATGTACCTAATCTCACCATATATACCAGTCTCCAACTGATAAGGCCCCTCTGCAACTATGTGTGTCGCATCTGATCTGCTAACCTACTGGAATGAACTAGGTCATCACTGAAATCATCTCAGTGGACAAGGAGATCTCAGTCCTGGCAAGGAAATACTCTATATCCACTGCAAAATAAAGGCTCTAAATGGATCATGCTACAAGAATGATCCATGTTGTATCCCCATCAATAAGTATGGCTTAGAGGAAAAGAGAAAATATAAATGTTGCAACATGGTATCCTAGCTACAATATATGTGATAATAGTACCATGACCCCATCAAAGCATGAATGACCATAGGATGGGTCATTAATGCTTCTCCAACCCATCCAGGGCTTCTCCATCATTCACAAGGGATTAAACACCATCTCTAGGGTCTTCAGCATCATCAGCAAGGTCTTCAGCATCGTCAAAAAGGTGGTGGCTCCAAGATCCAACCTTATGGGTACAAGGTTCTTATCAGCTGGGTAAAGGTGCTTCAAGGAATAACCCATATTTGTATGGGATCCAAGTCACTAGATGTGGTGGTACTGGGGTTATCCATACCTATGCATTGCAAGAGGGACTCAGTGGCATCAATGACAACCTATGGGGCCACTACAAGTCCATGTTGGCATCAATGACAATTTCAATCAACAATCTCCCCCTTTGTCATTGATGTCAAAAACTCATGCTCCCTCTGCGAGCATTCTCCCCTTTTGTATTCATCTCTCCCCCTTTGGCATCAATGGAAAAGGGTGTCCACATATTTGCATCTAAAATCACTGAACATTGCTCCCCCTGTCAACATGCACGATCCTAGGACATGTCTGTATGCTAGGAGTAGTTGTCCTTTATCCTTTGATTTCATCCTCCAGTCTTATGAACTCAAGGTGTGCTAAGGTATTTGAGAGAACTTAAGCTTGGCTTTCCATATGGAAGCCATCCTCCCTACACTGATCAACCTCTCCTATCTATAACTACTCGATCTTGTTCATCCATACTTGCTTCTTGGAATTTGTCCTTTCAGCATTTGTTCCTTCATCTTTACTGGCTTTCCTTGAGAAACTTCTCATGGGTTATTTTTGTGTACTCCAATAGTCTTGAGCTTTGTTCCCAAAGCCACTGCAACTATAACACCTCATCGTACGGCAATATGCAACAATGTGACCAACGTGGTTGCATCTCCAGCATCTGACTGAGTTGTTGGAACTTCCAACACTTATTTGGTCAACTTCATGTCTCCATACCTGAGAGAGTCCTTGACTGTAGGCCTTTGTCTTTTGATCTTCAAATCTTCCTGCATTGGTCTTATTCTAAGGTTCATTGGTTCTTCTTGTTGATGTGTATGAAGGACTCCTCCTAGCTTTACTTCTTTGACTTGCACATTCTTGGGGTTTGTGACCAAACCCACTACAAGTTTAGCATCTCAATGTGTGACAAGTTGCGGCAATATGTCCAACTTGGTTACATGTCCAACATCTAACTTTGCCATTGGGGCTTCCGGCACTTCTTCTTCTATAGAGTCTACAATCCATAGCCTTATGACCAAAGTTAGAACAAAAATAACAATAACCATTATTAATTATGTCACAACAATCCTGAGACAAAGCACAGACTTACAAGAGATTCAAGACAAATTAGGCATAAAATGACATAATGCAACTACAATAGGAGGTTACAGCTCTGTATAATCAATAATACAATGTCATGCAAACTTGCATGAATGGAAACAATTCGAATTCACTAGAGGTCATTCGAATTGAATGGATGAGTGTAGCTTAACTGTCTATTAGACACACTGAACACACCAGTTAACCACTAATCTAGCCATAATTGACTCAACCGAGTCCTAACTGAATTGGAGTGTAATGAATGACTGAGTCTAACTGGATGTAACTCAATCTACATGTCAATCAGTAAGTGGGGGCACATCAGTAACTCCTGTCAGCTTCGATGAAGTGAATTGCATTGATATTGGTCATCAGAAGTTGTTGGAAGCACATTAACTCACTCCAGTTCACCCAAATCAGCCCAAAATAAACAATGACATGAGGGAGGCGCCTTCACAACTCATCTTAACTTATTTTTAGGTGAAACAACAATCAATTAGCTATTTGGTGCACTTATGACACCCATATCACCCCATAATTGCTCCTTAATTGAAGAAGTAACCCTAGTTAGCATCCCTCATTGAAGGAGAAGGATTAGTTGGCTTCCCTGATTGAAGGAGGGCGTGGGTGTGTTGATGTTGATGTCATGGTGTGCTCATCTGATGCCAATTCAAGTCAATTAACTTAGGATAGTGATTAATTAGGAAAAAATTCACCAAAATAGGTGTGTGGGTTGGATAATGACTCCAACACCCCCCCCTTTAAGCTATACTCAGGAGGAGTAAGAAAAATGCATGAAATGCTAGGGCCCTGGGAACAAAGGCCATAGGTCACCCTGTACATAAAGTAAGTCTAACAATGCTCAAAATAAAATGCTAAGTGAGGAAAGAGGGAAAACCCAGTGGAGACAAAACCACCCCTCAAGCGAAACGTTGAAGAAGTAACTGATCACCCTAATGAACTCACCCCCAATAGTGAACGGAGGTTAGTGAACTTTTTCTTAGTAAAGCTCTTGGTGAAGATATCTGCAATCTGCTCATCTGTAGGGAAGTATTGCAGAACTATGGCCCTGATGTAGTGCATGTGAATCTCGACATGTTTGGTCCTCTGCCTTTGAACTGGATCTGTGGAGATCTTGATAGCACTTTGATTGTCACAAAATATGACTATGGACAAATCACTACCAATCCCAAACTCTGAAAGAATGACTTGCAACCAAACATCTTGGATGCAAGCATTCACTGCTCCCCTGTACTCGGCCTCTGTTGAAGACAATGCAATGGCAATTTGCTTTTTTATAGACCAACAAATGGGGCCACCACCAAACATAAAGACATACTCAAAAGTGGACTTCTGATCTATGGAATCCCCTTCCCAATCTAAATCAATAAAACCGACCAACTCTAGCTTACAATCTACAGCATAGTGAATGTCGTAGGATCTATTGCCCTGAATGTACTGAAGGATCCTCTTGGCTGCCTTCCAATGGATTTCTTGAGGTTTTTGCATATATCTTTATATATCATTCATGGCATAACAAATCAGTCCATGAATGTGTCAAGTAAAGCAAGCTTCCGATCAGCTGGCGGTAAATTGTGGGATCCATGGGTGGAGTTGTTTTTCTCTCTTCAAGGATGATTCCTGAGAGGAAAGGGAATGGTGCAGCCTTGAAATCAGACATGTTAAACTTCAATAACAGGTCTTCAATATATTTATACTGATTTATCATTATCCCATCAAAGTCTCGTGCGATTTCAAGCCCCAAAACTGTTTCAGCAGGCCCAAATCACTCGTCTCAAATGCATCATGGAGAGCAGTTTTTTATGAAAGCAATCGAAGCAAGTGTGCTTCCTGTTATCAAGATATCATCAACATATAATACTCTGATAATAATATTACCATCATACTCCTACAAATACACATTTGGATCAGATTCGCATCTCTGGAAGTTTTGTGAAAGCAAAAAGGCATCCATCTTGGCATACCATGATCTTGGGGCCTGTTTCAACCCATATAATGACTTCTGCAATTTGCAAAGCAAAGAAGGATCTGATATATAGCCTTCAGGCTGATTCATGTATATCTCCTCATGCAGGTATCCATGAATAAAGGCACTCTTGACATCCATATGATGCACCTCCTAGTGCTTGGATGCAACATTGGCCAAAACCAGTCTAATGGAGTCCATTTTTGCCACTGGTGCAAAGGTCTCATGATAGTCCACTCCTTGGACCTGGGAGAACCCTTTTGCAACCATACTTGCCTTATATTTTCAGGTTGTTCCATCAGCACCAACCTTTGTCTGAAACACCCACTTGCATTGAACTAATTTCCTCCCAGGTGGAAGAGAAACTAGCTCCCAAGTAGCATTTTTCCGAAGAGAATTAAATTCTTCGTCCATAGCATCTTTCCATCTCGGATATTTCTGAGCATGGTAGTAGGACTTAGGATCTGACCCAATCATTAAATAACAATTATTTGACAGCAATGAATCATGACAAGAGATAGCAATACCTGCTCTTTGAAAATCAGACCAGGTTCTTCTTGGATCAGCAGGATTTCCAATGTTTTCCCTGGCGGAAGAGAATGTCTTTTTGGCCCAAGTTGGGAGATGTGTTTGCACTTCAGAATATGATTCTGAACCTGATATATCTTTCTCAATGATATCAAATGTCATTTCTACAAAATCAGAGCCTTCACTCTCACTTTCATCACCCAAATGATCAGCAGAACAGGAGGGAATTTCAGCAGAATTTTCTTCAACTAGTTCTACCTCTTGGAGAGGCTCTTCAAATCAGACACTTCTTTCAATGAAAATTTGTTTGGTTATAATATTCAAAATCTTGAATCCCTTATATTCTTCTAGATATCCAATGAACAAACATTCAATACTTTGCGGTTGCAAATATTTCCTCTTGTCATGTGGAATTCGAGCCCATGCAGTGGACCCAAAAACCTTGAAGTTTGACACATCTGGATTTTGTCCAAAATAGGCTTCAAAAGGAGTATTTCCTTTCACGAAGGCATGAGGTACTCTATTTTGAATGTTTTCAGCAACATTCATGGCCTCAACCCATAAATTTGCACCCAAACTCTTGGCTTCTAGCATGCAGGTGGTCATCTCCCTGAAGGCCATATTATTTCTCTCTGCTACACCGTTCTGCTGGGGAGTGTAGGGAATGGAGTGTTGGATCTTGATCCCACTATTTGAACATATTTGCATAAATTCATAACTGATATATTCCCCTCCATTATCAGATCTGATATATTTAATCTTTCTCCCAGAGGCATTCTCAACCAGTGCTTTCAACTCAATGAATTTTTCCAAAACTTCAGATTTCTTCTTTAGGAAGAAAACCCAAGTGTATCTAGAGAAATCACCAATGAAGGTGAGTAAATACCAGGATCCATTCATGTATGTGGTGGGAATAGGTCCACTGATGTCAGAGTGGATCAGCCCCAAGATACTTGATGCACGACTTGCCTTTCCTCGATCAAACTTGTGCTTAGGGTGTTTTCCCACAATACAACCTTTGCAAATTCCTTTGGAAGTTTTGATGGCTGGGAGGCCTTCAACAATGGAATTTATCTGAAGTTGCTGCGATTACTTGAAGTTTAAATTACCAAATCTCTCATGTCATAGTCTACTGACCTCATTTCCATGAGTCAGGAGAGCAGTGGGCTTTGCATTCGCCACAAAATGGGAAAACTCACAGGCCTTAGCATGATGGTTTGCTAAGCCTATTGCAACAAGTTTCCCGGATGCAATCTCAATTATTTCCACATCATTGGGGCTGAAAGTTACTCACTTGGGCACTCCGGTATGATTCATTTGATATACACTCAAAATGTTGGAGGCTAAGGAGGGTACATACATAACATCAAAAAAACTGCCATGTTCAAGATTTACAGTACCTTTTCTTTTCAAAATGATGGTAGAATCATCTCCCATGTGGATGGGGATGCTTTTTTCGGTGTCCAAGGATGAGAAGGAATCTCTGCTTTCCATCATGTGATTCAAAGCTCCATATTCTATGAGGAGAGCTTTGGGATTCCAGGTGCTTTCCATGAGAGCATGTCCTCTTTCTTGCTAGGTATCCCGATATTGATTATCTCTCTTCCAAACACTCTCCGAAAGATTGATATTGTTTCTCTCAAGGAGAGAAGTCATCTCATCAAGATTCTTCTTCATGCAGGCATGTTCAGGGTGAAATCCCTTCCCGCAATAGGAACACTTGACTTTCTCTTTGCCTTGGTTTCCTTTGTTCTTGTGTTTCTTTGAGCCGGAAGACTCTTCTTGCTATGGGTTCTTTTATTTAGGCTTTGGAGCATCAAATTTAGCCTTTTGATTCTTCTACTTTCCTTTACCCTTCGAATATTTTTGCCCCGAAGCAAACAAAGCTTGATCTTTTGAGGATCTAAGGATCCCCATATGTACAAGCTTGTCATGCTCATTTGTGAGGGTCTTGATGAAGGCATCCAGTGAAGGCATTTTCCAATTTGGGGTTGTTGGATTCCCAGTATGGAATGTTGAAACAAAGACTGAATAATACAGACCAATTTTTGAGATGATAGCTAGGATGAGCTGATCATCATCCTTCTCAACCTTGCACCACTTTAACTAGAGCACCAAATGCTTGAATTTTGTGAAAAAAACATTCATAGTTTTGAAGCTGCCTGGATTCAAGGAAATCAACTCATTCTCAAGATGATAGATCCGTAGATCATCTTGTTTATCAAATAAGGAAGCGAGATGATCCCAAATCTCCTTTGGAGTCTTCAATCCCGAGATGTGGAATAGAAGATATTTGGACATAGACAAGCACAAGAAACCATAAGCTTCATCCAGCTTATTCCAGTATTTTATCTTCTCAGCATCAGCATTAGGCTCTATTTCTGTGTTCATTGTGACCCAGTATATCCCTTTTGAATAGATCTGAAATCTCCATATCCTCCTTCCATTGGTGGTAATTTAAGGAGGTAAGAGGATCCAGAGAAGAAGCCATGGAGCTGCTGTAGCGAATGCAGTGAAGAACCTGGAAAAACCTGCAATCAACACAAAAAGGGCACCGTAAGGTCGAACAACCTGCACATTTCAGGTTTTCATCATGCCCAGCATAGTTGATCAACCAAGCTTAATCAACAATTCCTTTACTTGTGATATTAAGTGGTAAACCTTCGGCTTCTAGTGTAGTGCTGGAAATTTTTGAGCTTTTTCCTCAATTTCGCATGCTAGATCCAGCAAAAATCATGTTTTCTTGAAGAAAGAGCTTCATCCCGCTGTGGCTCTGATACCATATTAATTATGTCACAACAATCTTGAGACAAAGCACACACTTACAAGAGATTCAAGACAAATTAGGCATGAAATGACATAACGATACTACAATAGGAGGTTGCAGCTCTATATAATCAATAATAGAATGAAAATCAGTAATACAATGTCATGCAAACTTGCATGAATGGAGACAATTCAAACTCACTATAGGTCATTTGAATTGAATGGATGAGTGTAGCTCAACTGTCTATTAGCCACACTAAACACACCAGTTAACCACTAGTCTAGCCATAATTGACTCAACTGAGTCCTAACTGAATCAGAGTGCAATGAATGACTGAGTCTAACTGGATGTAACTCAATCTGCATGTTAATCAGTAGGTGGGGGCGCATCAGTAACTCCAGTCAGCTCTGATGAAGTGAACTGCACTGATATTGGTCATCAGAAGTTGTTGGAGGCGCATTAACTCACTCCACTTCACCCAAATCATCCCAAAAAAGATAATCACATGAGGGAGGTGCCTTTACAACTTAGCTTAACTGATTGTTAGGTGAAACAACAATCAGCTACCTATTTGGTGCACTTATGACACCTAGATCACCCCATAATTGCTCCTTGATTGAAGGAGGAAGCCTAGTAAGCCTCCCTGATTGAAGGAGAAGGCTTAGGTGGCCTCCCTGATTGAAGGACGGCGTGGGTGTGCTGATGTTGATGTCATGGTGTGCTCATCTAATGCCAATTCGAGTCAATTAACTTAGGACAATGATTAATTAGGCCAAAATTGACCAAAATAGGTGTGTGGGTTGGACAATGACTCCAACAACCATTAAATCCACTTTCATACCTAGGAATTTGGTTCCATATTGGAGTTTCTTCTTTTCTAAGCTTTCTTTGAGGAATATACCTAACTCCTTGTTGCATTCTTGAACTTCCAAAGTCTTTGTGGTCATGTGCGGTTGCATGGGGAGAAACTTTGGACGTTGATGAACCTGTTTCTGGAGTCTTGGGAGACTAAATGTTATCTTCATATTTTTCTTTATCCGTCTTGTAACCAAGAACAATCTTGTCACATGGATATATTTGGGAATCCAAGATCTTATCTAAGACAATTGAATTGTCCTTGAACTTGAAAAATGCATCACTCTTTTCACCTTTCTTCTTGAGACCAACTACCTCCATTTCCAGCCTTTGGATTGTTTGTTCCTTTTATTCCAATTGATTCTTCAAGATTTTTTCTATCCTCTTGGCTTCCTCCAGCTGAGTCTTCAAATCATGATTGGCCTTTCTAGTTTCTTCAAGCGCTTCTGAGTATTCATCAGGTTCTTCTTGTTCTTCCTTTTAACTGATCAATTTAGAATTTAGTTGCTCAACTTCATCATCCATGTCTTTCAACTGATCCCATAACTCTTTGTCTACTTCACAAGCAGCACTTTCATTGTCATGGTCTTCTGCTGATATACATTCAAAGAATCCAGTATTTTCTTTTTGAACTTTGTGAATTAACTATGGTTCATATTTACTATGTTCAAGACCCAATTTACTCTGAGATCAATATTTATCAAGGTGAGGTGTATCTCATGTGCAGTTTTTTATATCCCTTCATTATCTTCTACAAGAACCTTCTCAATTTCATCACACAAGCTATCATTACAATCAAAAGAATCCATACCTTTACTGGAGTCCTCTTCTTGCTTCTCTTCTTCTTGATTGATCTCTTCCTGAGTCTTGTCTTCTGATTCCTGATATGTCTTTTTAGTGTCTGGTCTTGCCTTTTGATACTCACTTTCCAACTTGAACCATAGGTATTTGGCTGAAGTGTACTCTCTTGCACTTTCTTTTACTGAGTTGGGAAGTCCATCCATGTGGAGCTTCAAGGTTGTAGCATTGTGCTTCTTTTCTTTTTTTTATGCAGCTGCATTTCCCTTCTTATTTGATGGACCGGGTGGATTGATCACAATCTCCAAAACACCAAACTTCTTCAGATATGCCTTCATCTTGCTCCTCCAATAAAAGTAGTCGATAAAATCAAGTATAGGTACATCATTTCTTGATGGTTGTGCTTTTTCTTCCATTGTGTGTCCATAGATCTCCTTCAATCTTGCAAGGATTGTGACGAAGGCCTGCTCTGATACCAATTATTCGACACAATGGCCACACTAGGAGGGAGGTGAATTAGTGTGTGAGCAATTTAAACCTTTTTACCTTCAATTAATCCATCAGAGTAAATCAAGCATTATGTTATCAATTACACCATCATATGCATTAGCTAAATCAACCATGAGTCATAAGCACAATAATCACATCAAGAGAGACATAAGAATATATGTAATTTTAATATTTATTTATGGTAATGGAAGACTACAATCTTCTCGATTAAAATAAGCACTAACTGATGAAAAGAGAATCAACTCTCATAACAAGACCCAACCTAATTTTCTTAGCTCCACCTAAGAAAGAGTTGAAGAGTCCAATCCTCAAGTGCAAGACTTAGCTTGCATCGATCTCAGCTCATGTACCTCTGCACTTCGATCTCTCCTGGTCAACCTCTGCTCATCACTCTTCGTAATCTACTCATCAACACTACTGGTCAATCTTCTCTTCTCATCAAAGGTCTGCTCATCACTATCGTGCCTATACAGTCAACATCATCATGTATGCATTATCAAGGTGCACAAGGCATCATCAATACATCATCATCATGGAGCATCAACTAGTATACATCATCAAGGAGTATGCTTCATCATAGTGTATTCATCAAGTAGCATTATCATCATAGGGTATGCATCAACATCATAGGATATGCATCATTAACATAGCATACATCATCATCATTAAGCATGGAATCATCATATAACTTCACACTTCACTATATATACATATATTACATATATAGTGAAATGTTCATCATCATAGCGTGTAGTATCTTCATCATCAAATATTGCAATATCATCATTGAATAAATGATTCTACATCACTATATACATATGCATATTCATTACCTTTCATTTCACTATTGTATACATCACTACATACCACTGTATTCTTCACCACTGTATAAATCACCGTATACATATCCCCGTATACATACCATTGTATTCTTCACCAATGTAAAGATGCCATTGTATATTAATGTTCATACATTTGACTGTACAACATTAAACATACCTCATATAAAGCTTCATAGTCATCAATATCATATCATCATCTTCATACAGAAGTGTCAACAAGTCTTATCAACTTCCACTCTGTTGTGCATCCCTATCATCATTCATATTAGTGCAAGTCCCAGCCCAATCTTGATCTTATGTAGCATCAAATGAATCCACCCTTGCCTCCTACGAACTGCTGTGTAAACTGCTTGTGAAACCCAAGCTTGACCTCAAGGATCAAACCATCTCATCACTAGGGCTACCCGAAATTAAGAGATAGATCAAACCTTACATGTTTGTATCCTGAGTTTTATATGATGATATGTGGCTACTTTAAACATTTAGACAGTGCAAGAACCATCAACCAAAACTTTTACAAAATTTGGGACTATTTGTACAGTGGTAAAACCCCTAAGCAAGTCCAACTTCAAACTGTCAAACATGTCCACACTTTAGAAGACGAACTGGGATTGTGTGCTTGAAAAGAGACCTTGAATCATGTGTTAAAGCTAGGGTTGAGTGTGTATCCGTGCAAACTTCAACTCCATCAAATTTGGGATTGTTCTGTGCTAGGTCTGTCATCAAACTTGAGTGGATTGTTTGTGTCTTTTAGAGGACCCCAGGACAAGTCACAATGATGGACTGTCATAAACCAAAAAATATTGGACTGTTGCTTATCCACTGTACTCCACCAAATTTCCTCAAACAAAGTGTATGCTACTGCTGCAAATAAATTCAAGACTGTGCTACTGTAGAGATGCTACAATCAAGCCCAAATTTCCTCAGACCAAAACTACAAAAATATTTAGACAGTTTGACCCTTCAATGCTGCCTCATTTCCGAAATTTAGAGCCCCAAAAAAATTACAAAAAGAAAAACTTTCAAGGTATTGTTGTTGCTGGTCACCACGAAATTCCATAGTTAATTTTTCCTTAGTCAGCAAAAAATCTCAAAGCAACTTCAATTCGTTCAACCTTGCAAAAATGAAAGTGTGATGGGGTACTTATACACATTTTAGACCCCAATTTTTATGAGGTTGGCCTGTTAAAAATGTATTTTTTATTTTAATATTTAAAGGTCTTTATGGAGCCGACTTCAAGGTGAGTTGTATTATTTTATTTTTTATTTTTATTATTTTATTTTGTCACACAATCACTCCTTTGCCACATCATTAGGGATGTGTCCACAAGTCATCAAGGGTGAAGGTGTCCTCCATAAGCATAAGTAAGGGTGTCCATTAAGCCACTACGGCTTCCAAGGAAATGCCATGTGCAATAACATACATTATGACCACGGTTTATATCAAAATGTTTAATAAAATGACCACAACCATCATGGGTTCCTTTAAGATCCAAGTTAGTCAAATGTATAAGAGGGCTTCTTCAACAAGGTTGCCATCATCTTCAAGGTCCATATGTGTGAGTTCAAGACCCAAGCCATCACATGCTAGGGTGTGTTTCGTCATGCCATCTAACCGCATCATTTTCACCACTCCTATAAGGGTACAAGAGTCATTAAACCACCAAGTGCGTGGGTCCAAAGGATTTCTCATGCCCTAGGTCAATCTCAAAAAGTTCCAGGACTCCATCAAGCCATCAATAACCATGCAAACCATAAATGACCACAGAATGGGTCATTTGGCCCATTTGGTGTTCCAAAGGCTTCTTTGACATGCCAAGGGGCTTCATGGGATTATTCAACCACTTCAACCACACAAGAGGACCTCCAAGGGTTAAGATCCATCATGACATCACCTGTGGGGTTTCCAGGCCTTCTCTTAAGGTACCATGACCCCATCAAGCCATGAATGACCACAACATAGGTCATCAATGGTTCTCCAACCCATCTAGGGCTTCTCTGTCATTCACAAGGGCTTCAACACCATCTCTACGGTATTCAACATCATCAACGGGGTATTCAACATCGTCAACAAGGTGGTGGCTCCAAGATCCAACCTTATGGCTACAAGGTGCTTCAAGGCATAACCCATCTTTGTATGGGCTCCAAGGCACTGGATGTGGTGGTACTAAGGTTATCCATAAATGTGCACTACAAGAGGGACATGGTGGCATCAATGACAACATGTGGGGCCAATATAAGTCCATGTTTGAATCAATGACAATTTCAATCAACAGGGTGCTCCCAACTACTCGATTGTGGAGGACCTGGCCCAAACCCCTTGTGCTACATCAGCCTTAGAAGTGCTACGAAGTTGTCCTTCGCAGTGTGATGCACTTTTGGTGGCTATTGGTAGTATGGAATCTGCAAGCTTGATGGTTGAGTTTAACCTATCTAATGTCAAACCATGCCTACCTTACCATGTGGCCTTTTCGATTGAAGTAGTCCATGGCGAAAAAACCATTGGATGAATAGTAATAGATGAAGGTACATCCACATGCATAAAGTCTATTTCATGTTGGAAAGATTTGGGATCCATTGAGTTAGTTCCATCTAACACTTTGTTGACCACTTTCGACGAAAGATCTTTTCATCTGCACAGTCTCCTGCCTTCTTTTGATATAAAACTAGCAGAGAAAATGGTCTTAGTAGAAATTGAAGTTGTAGATGCCCCTCTAGATTATAACTTACTCTTAGGGAGGATTTGGACCTATGTTATGTGCGTTATTTCATATTTCGAGTCCTCGTGTTCCCTCATGAAGGAAATTTGGTGACTATTGATCAATTGTCATATAATCAGAAGGGTCGTACAGAGACTTCAGAGTCTAATGTACCTTTGATTTATCAAACACACCCAGCGAATGAGAGTTTAGGAGTTGGGATTTACACATCATTAATGGGCACTTTTGATATGCCCATTCCTATAAACTACCTAGGCACAACTAGTGTAGGGAAGAATATTTGTACAGTTGTAGATAGAACTGGCCCGTGGGTTCTCCCTTCGAAAGACGAGCATGATGTTCCCTTATTAACAGCACAAGTAGCCTACCAAGCTATATTTGATGCTACTATTGATTCCATCCTGACTCCTCCCATCTTAGAAGAGTCAGATGAAACCTACTTGCTCGCATGGGCAGAGAAATCAACCTATTCATATGACTAGATATGGTTTTACCATCTGATGAATCCATTATGGAGGCTATCATAGGACCTGAGAAACTTTGTCAAGGCTTACATCACAAGTCCTGTTTCCTACCAGATCTTAGCAAGATTAAAAACTCTGAGTTCCACGTGAGACTAATTGAAGGAATTGATAAATCTGTAAACCCTTTTCCTAAGGAAGGAGTGTTTGCCAAAGGGAATATGGAAAACATTTATGCTAGTATACCGATCAATATCTCCACCAAACCTGATGTCGTGGAGAATGTTCCTATTGGAGAAAATTCTTCACATGAAGAAATTGTCAGTTATACTACCTTATTCAAGGAGTTTCGCGACATCTTTTCCTGGTCTTATGAGGAGATGTTAGGCATTGACCCATCCATTATAGAGCATGAGATTAGAACATACCCTAATGTTAAACCTGTTCGAAAAACACTTAGACATGTGAATCCGCGAAAAGCGACAACCATCACAGCTGAAGTAGAAAAACTATTGAAGGTCGGTTTCATATAGCCTATCTCTCTCATGGAAAGGGTATCCAACCCCGTTCTGGTCTATAAGAAACAAGGTACCATACATGTTTGTACCAACTTCAGGGATTTGAACAAGGCATGCCCTAAAGTTAACTACCCCACACCGTTCATAGATCAGGTTATTGATGCGTGTGCCGATAGCGAAGTTTTTTCATTTATCAATGGTTTCTCGGGATATAACGATATTTAAATTAAACCTGAGGACCAACATAAAATTGCCTTTATCTACATAGATTCGAGATTGCAAGAGGAGGATGCCATTTAACATAGGAATTCTAGCTTGAGTGGGCCCCATAGTCTCCATGTGTCTATATTCTCCATAACCATTTCATTTTTCACTTGCATTAATTTAATTAATTCCATTAAATAAATATTTATTCCTTCTAATGTCTAAACATCATTTATTAGCTCCCTTATTAACTTTCCTATGTTTCCACCAAACCTAGGGAACTAGTAGGGTTGATGGAATTTCCTGCTATGCAATTATTTGAATGGGGACATTACAGTCCTCCCCACCCAATATTGCTTGTCCTCAAGCAATTTCAGATTTGGATGCTGCAAAATATTCTCCTCTTCCCATGTGGCATCTTCACTTGGTAGATCCTTCCATTGCACCAAGTATTCTTTGATTGTTCTGTTCCTCAATCTTCTCTCCCTTGTCTTCAAAACCTTTTTCGGAATAAGTGTGAGTTGTGCTTCATCATTCAAAGGAGGGAGTGTGTCTGAAATGAAAATTTGTTGACCAATAGCTTTCTCGAGACAAGAAACATGAAATACATTATAAATTTTACTCCCTTCCAGAAGTTCCAACTCATATGCTACTTCTCCAATCTTCTGGATTACCTTGTAGGGCCCATAGTATCTTGGCTTTAGCTTTTCTGCTCCATTCCTTTTGAGAGATGTTTGTTTGTATGGATGCAACCTCAAATACACTAAATCATCAACCTGAAAGGTCCTTTCCTCTCTATGTTTATCTGCATATTGTTTTTGTTGATTTTGGGCAACCTGTAAATTGTCTTTTAAAAGCTTTAAAATTTCTTGGCTTTATTCCACCCAATCTTTAGCTTTTGGAGCTCCAAGTGTAGCCATTTTGTCCAAGCTTTTTGTTGTTCTCCCATATAGTTTTGGAGGTACCCTTCCAAAAATTTATTCACCCTCTCTATTTTTCCATCAGTTTGGGGATGGTATCTTGTACTTCGAGTCAACTGAGTGCCCACCAATCTGAAAAGTTCTTGCAAAAAAACACTCATGAATCTACCATCTCTATCACTCATAATGATCTTGGGGAGCGCATGCAATCCAGAGATTTCTTTGGAAAAAAGGTCAGCCACTTGTGCAGCACTAAAATAGGATGTAACAGCAAATAAATGAGCAAACTTAGTTAATCTATCCACTACCACATATATGCAATCTTGCCCAAATATTTGGGTAGACCGGTGATTAAATCCATCGATATACTGTCCCATTTTTGCTCTGGAATGGGAAATGGTTGTAATAAACCAGTTGGGTATGTAAGTTCTGATTTTTTTTGCTGACATACATTACATTCATTCATGTACTTCTAAAAATCTTCCTTCGGCCCCTTCCAATAGAACCTTTGCCTTAGTTTCCTATAGGTTTTGAAGATCCCCGGATGGCCTGCTAGTGGGGAATCATGTGCTTCCTACAAAAATTTGTGCTTAAGCTCTGAATCTCGAACCAAATAAATTATGCCCTTATAGTATATCATCCCATTCAAAATTATGTAGTTATCATCTCCCATGATTCCATCTAATACATCACAAGCAAACTTATCTTTGGCATATTCAACTAGTAGCATGTCTTTCCATTTTTAGCAATGTCCATGAGAGAAAAAGAAGGTCTTCGAGATAATGCAACTGCTACAGTGTTATTATTTCCTTTAATATATTCAATATCAAAATCATAAGCTTGGATCTTTCTTACCCACTTTTTTTTCCTTTCATTTAGATCCTTTTGGGTAAGGAAGTGTCTTAGACTATTGTGGTCAGTTTTCACCACAAACTTGTTGCCTACCAAGTATTGTCAGAATTTAGCCAAGGCATGCATGATGACCAACATCCCTTTTTCATATATGGATTAAATATTTTCATGAGGCTGCAAATTTCTTCTCTCAAAGGCTATAGGGTGTTGGCCTTGCTTTAGGACAGCCCCTACTCCTCCACCTGAGGCATCACATTCAACAACAAAAGGCTTAGAAAAACCAGGTAATGCAAGTATGGGACAACTACTCATTACCTCTTTCAATTTTTGGAAGGCCTTTTCAACCTCTTCATTCCACTTGAAAGCATCCTTTTTAATCAAATCAGTGAGTGGAGAAGTCAACTTGGAGAACCCTTTCAACAACTTCCTGTAGTATGTACATATTCCAATGAAGCCTCTTAATTTTGTGATGTTTTTTGGTGATGGCCATTATAAGATATCCCTGATCTTTTCCATGTGCACTTTCACTCCATTTTTCCCAATAATGTACCTAAGATATAATAGTTCTTTCATCCTAAATTCACATTCAGACATCTTAGCATAAAAAGACCGTTCTTGCAAATTTTTCAACACAATCTCTAGGTGTTGCAAGTGCTCTTCCCAAGTTTTACTGTAAATGAGAATATCATCAAAGAAGACTAAAACAAACCTTCTAAGCTACTTGCAAAAGATTCTATTCATACATGCTTGAAATGTAGCTGTAGCATTAGTCAACCCAAATGGCATAACAAGAAACTCAAAGTGACCATAATGACATTGAAAATCAGTCTTTTGCACATCTTCCTCCTTCATCCGAATTTGGTGATAACCAGATCTAAGGTCAATTTTCGAAAAGTAATTAGCTCCAAATAGCTCATCCATGAGCTCATCAATCCTAGGAATAGGATATATATTCTTGATGGTCTTCTTGTTCAAATCTCTAAAGTCTATACACATCCTCAAAGTTCCATCTTTTTTCTCTACCAACACTATTGAAGAAGCATAAGGGCTAGAGCTTGGTCTAATGAGTCCCAACTCTAAGAGTTATTGAATGGCCTTCTCAATCTCATATATGAACTTCTTGGGATGTCTATAAGGTGGTATCTGAATGGGTGAAGTGCCCTCCTCCAAAACAATGTTATGCTCAACCCCCCTATCAGGTGGTCTACCATGTGGAAGATCTCTGAAAACATTTTCATATTTGTGCAAAAGTGTCTCTATCTCCTTTGGGTGTTTAACAACTCTGATTTTTGGCTTGGGAGAGGTGATATAACATTCAACATCCCATTCTATATCACCATGCCTCAATATAGATCTCATATTATTGTAATTTACTACCTGTTTTGGGTAAGTGTGTTGCCCTCTCACAACCCTTAGTACCCCTGTTGAATCTTAAAATTTTATTTCAGGAATTTGATAATTTATTGAATGCTCTCCTATAGAATACAGCCATTGCACTCCCAATACTACATTAGTATCAGCAACATCAACCACATAAAAACTATCAACAAAAGCATAGTTACCTATGGTGACTGTTGATGTAATTGTAACTTCGAAATGTATTCACTTGTATTTCTTATGTATTGTAACCCGAAGTTTATTCCGAGATGTATTTGTAATGTACTTGAGTCATGTCATGCCCCGAGGTTCCTATTGGGAGTTTCTATAATGTAAACAAGTCATGTCAAGTCAAGGTGGGTAACCCTCCTATTGTCTAAGGGTTAAAGTCCCCGCAGTTCCGGGGCACTAGGGTTATTAGACTCACCAAGTGAAGTTGGCCCTAGTTGGGTTTAGTCAAGTTGGGAATTAGTATAAATAGAGAGCTAGCCTCTCTATTTATCACACACTCACTCACACTCAGTTGTAGCGCATAGCTGAAGAAGAGAAAGACACTAAGGCAAGGAAGAAAGAGGTTACTGCTGTCAGGAGATCATCTTACTATTTTGGGTTTCACTTTTGGTGTTGATTCTATCTTTGAGGAAGTTGCGGGGTTTTCTCCATTTATGGTTTCCCCGAGGAAAAACACTGTGTTCATTGTCTCTTGTGTTTGATTGTTATGCTTGTTGTTCTCTTAGTTAAAGATCTTAATGTTATGCTAGCTTAATGTTAAAAATATAACATGGTATCAGAGCTAACAAGAGAAGAAGACACTATTCAGCTACGGGAACTAGGGCTTCCTACTTTTTGGATCTCTCTCCACAGATTTTCAGCAAAAGTAGGGTGGAACAACTCTTCTCCTTAGGGCGCATCTTTCTGTCGAAGCATAATCCAATTCTAAGGTTTTTCAGTTTTGGACCCGACACTGCTGCTGGAAATTAGGGCTTTTCACAGAAGTGGAATTTTTCAGTGATCCTAGGCCTAGATTGATCTCCTCTCCAAAATCGAAGTTAGGGATCAAATTCAAAGCATTTGGTTGGACAAAACTCTGAAAAAGAAAGACCCTAATCTGCTCATGAACCAACACTACAGGATTTCAGCTCCAAATCCAAATCTGACATCTTGACCTGGTAAGATCTAAATCTTTTGTATTTCCATTTGAGGTTCTCAGTTAAGATGTCCCATCATACCAAGCTTGATGAAAAGCTTGAGGGAGCTGATAACTTTCAAGCCTGGAAGTATAGGATCTCCCTGGTCTTGAAAGAAAATGAGTTGGACTCCTATATCAGTGAGGAGGTTCCAGTTCCAGAGGGAGATGAGGCCAAGGCCTTACATAAGAAGAAGTTGGTTATGGCAAAGAGGATCATCGTTGATTCTATCAAGGATCACCTCATACCACATGTGTCCTCCCTCAAGACACCTAAAGCCATGTTTGATGCCCTAACCAAACTGTTTGAAGGGAATAACATCAATCATAAGATGACTCTAAGGAACCAGTTGAAGAACGTAAAGATCCAGAATGAGGAGACCATCCAGTCATACTTCACAAGGGTCTCCCAGATCAAAGAACAGTTGGAAGCAGTAGATGAAGAAGTGGAGAATGCAGAAATTGTGATGACAACCTTGAATGGCCTCCCTAGGTCATGGGATTCTTTCATCCAATGAATTTGTGCCAGGAAGAAGTGTTAGGATATTTAGACACTCAGGAGTTAGTTAAGATCAACTTGTGTAATATATCCATTAGGTAAAAGTGTGTTTCTTTAGTATGCATTAGTATGCATTTGTAAATATTCTAATCCAACGGTCATGATATGTTCTAGACACAGAGTGATCCGGCGGTTCAACTTCTCTTAGATCATACCTACCATTGATCTGTGGCTTAACATCCGATTGGTCTATGATCTCTATTTAAATAGCATAGAGGGTCCTTGGCTAGTTGATCGATTATGAGAAGCTCATGTAACTTTCTTTTTTTTGCATAATAAATTGCTCCAAGTAGCTATTTGGCTGGGGCCGTGGACTGTTTCCCTCTCGAGGGTTTTAACCATGTGATAAACATCGGTGTGCTGATCTGTGATCTATTTGAGTGAAGCGGTTGTTGAAGGTGTTCAGTATTTTGGAGTACCATGTGTACCCGAACATGGTATCAGAGCTTTTATGAAGAGCCGCTTTCGGTTTTGATCAAGATCTAGAACCGGTGTTGCCAAAACTTTGAATGGGTTTCTGGTTCTAGATTTTCTATGCATTTTTGGCCTATGGGAGCTATTCCGTTGCGTTCGGAGTGTTGTTTCCATTGGGAAATAGTTTTCGTTTCATCGAAAACCGTTTCCATTTGCTCCAGAAACACAAGAGAGAAGAGTAAAAAAAAAAAAAAACCCTTCCTCTTTCCATTATTTTACGTACTTATTACTTAATAGGTCTGAAGTTCAAGTCTTATTAAGCTATATTTTAGTGTATGCAATTTCTATTTTCAAGTTACTTTATTGTACAAGTGCATCTCACATAAATAAAATAAAATAAAAGTGAGTCACTTAAGTTTTTTAATTTATTGTTGCACTATTTAAAAGTCACATTATTGTAAAAGTGAACATCACTTATTCTACAAAAGTAAATCACTTCAAAGCAACTTTATTGTAAAAGTGATTGTCAAAGGTTGATCTTGGGAAGAGGGGGCTTCTTTTTTTAGTTGGTCGATATCTGTCACGTCACTATTGGGGACATCTTCAACTTTTTCTTTGATCAAGCATAACTTCATCATCCAGAATCAGTTTTCAGTGCCGTTTTTTTTTAAACCGCATATTTTTTCGAGGTCTTTGCATCCAGATAGTTACTTTTTATTCTTTTAGCCATTATTTTATAGTATGGCCGCCCCTTGTGATATTATACTTACAAGTTCTAACTATTTCTCATGGAAATCTCGTATGGAGGATGTTCTGTGAAGTAGAAGACTTTTCAAGATAACCTCTGGGAAAGAAATAGAACCCACTGATGATGATAAGAAAATTAAATGGGAAAATAGATGTGATGAAGCTCATGGATTGATTGGGATGTCAATCTCTACTGATTTGCGATTCCACATATCTGGAATTGATAAACCTAATCTCACTTGGGAAAAGTTGGAATCTGTGTTTAGTAAACACAATGAAATTCGGGGTGATCAACTTGAGAATGAGTTGCTTTCCTTGAATCCAAACGATTTTTCATGCATTCAAGACTATTTATCTAAGTATAAAACTCTTAGACTATTATTTGCAGAATGCAAGATTAAGAAAGAAGACAAACAATGTATTTATCATATTCTTTCAAAACTTGGACCTGTATACTCTGTTTTTGTATCTACATTCTACTCCTTGAAAGAATCCTTGAGTGCAACTAGCTATCAAGAGCCTAGCCTTGAATCCTTTTGTGATTCCTTAATTAGAGAGCAAGATAATCTCATTCATCTTGGAATTATTAACAATGCAGATACATCTGGGAAAGCCTTATTATCCCAACAGAAAGAAAAGTCCAAGCCTCCCAAGAAACATAATTTTTGCAATAATAAGCAAAACAACAAGGGTCCCAAACCCTCTCAGTCAACTCCTTCCTTAAAACATGACAAAGGATCCAAGCCAAACGGAAAGAAGACTGAGCGTCATTGCAATTTTTGTGGGAAAGATAATCATGATGAATCTAAGTGTTTTAAGAAGATGGCAGTCTTGGAAGCAGCAATGAAGAAGCACCACATCAGCCTAGATTCGTCTTCAGAATCTAACTCTCATGGACATGCACTTTGTGCTTCTGGTTACTCTTATATTGCATCTTCTTCTTCTACTTCAATTGAATGGCTCATTGATTCTGGAGCATATTATCATATGGCTAAGGATAAAGCCATCTTTCCTACTATGCATGATTGTAACACCAAACAAATATTTGTTGATGATGATAGATCTCTGAATGTTGTAGGATTTGGAACAGTTCCAGTAAAAAATGGTCATTTCAATGATGTACTATGTGTTCCAAAAATTTCCTGCAATTTGTTATCAGTCTATCAAATTACTCATTCAAGTGAAGGTAAAACCGTGACGTTTACACCTCACCAAGTTGTAATCAAGGATTTTAAAAATTCTCAAAATGTCCTTGCTACTAGAACTGTTGATGATATTACCAGGTTGTACAAATTTAACAACTTTGGGTCATCACCTTTTCCTTCAGTTTTTGTTGCTCATAGTGATAACTTCAGCAAACTTTGGCATGAGCGATTTGGTCACTTAAATTATCGCTCATTGCAACAACTATGTAAAGAAAATATGGTGACTAGTCTTCCGTTGGTGTCTTGCAAGGATGGTGTTTGTTCCGGTTGTGTACTTGAAAAACATCATGGGGATAGTTTTGACAAACGTGCCTCTTGGCACGCCTCAGTTCCCTTGGAGCTTGTGCATAGTGACTTGTGTGGCCCTCTTCCATTTGCTTCCTTTTCTGGTTTCAAATATTTCTTAACTTTCATTGATGACTACTCCAGACACACTTGGGTTTACTTCCTAAAACTTAAGAGTGGAGTATTTAACATGTTCTTGGCCTACAAGGCCCTTGTTGAAAAACAATCTGGTCATCAAATTATTAAGTTAAGATCTAACAATGGAGTAGAATATGTTAACAACAAGTTCACTACTTTTTGCACTGAACAAGGAATCCAACAACAACACACTGTTCCATATACACCACAACAAAATGGTGTAGTTAAACGAATGAACCTCACTTTAAAAGAAATGGAAAATTGTACGATCCAATCTAAGGGACTAAGTCTTCAATATTGGGCTGAGGCCATAAATTGTGCAAATTACATAGTTAATCGCACACCCACTAAAGTTTTATAATGTATAACACTGGAAAAAGCATGGAGTAAAATTAAAACAGATGTAAGTCACTTTCATGTGTTTGGTTGTGAAGCATGGGCTCACATTCCGGATGAAAAATGGAAAGCATTGCAGCCTAAAAGTGAAAAGTGCATATTTGTTGGATATTCTGAAGATGTAAAAGGTTATAGACTTCTTCAGCCACATTCTCATGATATAATCATTAGAAGAGATGTTAAATTTGATGAAAATCTCTTGGCCTGCGAGCCTAACTTGGCGGGTGTGCCATCTTTGGCCTGCGAGCCTGATTCGACGATTGTGCCTTCTTCATCTTCTTTTTCCAGCTTCCTTGACAGGTTTCCAACTCCAGTTTCTGATGATGACATTGAGGATGAAAATCCACCTCCGCCTGCTCATGTTCCTCCAATTGCACCAGCACCAATACTTCCTCGATGGGTTTGTTCAACATGTGAAGGAGCTAGTGATCTTGCCGGTGATCCTAGAGATCAACGTCGAACATGTTCCCAGTTTCAATGAGCCTCTTCTCTTTTGGCTCAAGTTTCCGAGAATCATGATCCAGAAACTTTTGCAGAAGCTTCAGGAGATCCAAATTGGGATGCAGCTATGGATGAAGAATATCATTCTTTAATGGCGAACGATACTTGGGATCTTGTTCCTCTTCCAAAAGGAAGAAAACTTATTAGATGTAAATGGGTCTACAGAACTAAGTATGTATCAGATGGAAGTGTTGAAAGACTTAAGGCAAGGTTAGTTTCCAAAGGTTTTTCCCAAATTGAAGGGATTGACTACAATGAAACCTTTGCCCCTGTAGCAAAAATGAACTCCATCCGCCTTGTTCTTTCCCTTGCAGCCTTACATAACTAGGAAGTCCATCAAATGGATGTCAAGTCTACCTTCTTACATGGTGATTTACATGAGGAAATTTACATGGAACAACCTCCTGGATATGTTCAGAATAACTCTATCCTTGTTTGTCTCCTTAAGAAATCCTTATATGGCCTTAAGCAAGCTCCTAGAGCTTGGTATGCCAAAATGGATAGCTTTCTCCTCGACACTGGTTTTTCTAGATGTCATTCTGACCCCAATTTCTATACCAAGAAAGTAGGAAACCATCTCATCATACTTGTTCTTTAAGTTGATGATCTTATCCTTACTGGTAGTGACCCTAAAGTTATAACCCATGTGAAATCCAATCTTAAGCAAAATTTTGAAATGTCAGACTTAGGACATTTGCATTATTTTCTTGGTCTCCAAGTCTTGCAAACCAAAGAAGGAATCTGTCTTTCCTAGTCTAAGTATGCTTGTGACCTTCTTCGTCGCTTCCACATGGAAGATTGTAAACCATCCCCTTCTCCCTTCCAGTCTGGGGTCAAAATTTCTACCACTTGTACTTCCCCTGAAGTAGATGCCACCTTGTATCGCCAGCTTGTTGGTAGTCTTTTATACTTGACTCATTCCCGTCTTGACCTTTCCTTTGTCATTGGTCATGTTGCCCGTTATATGCAAACTCCTCATGAAAGTCACTGGAAAGCAGCAAAAAGAATACTTCGATATATTCGAGGTACAATTCAGTTTGGGATTCATTACAGTACAGGGGGAAAACCTTTGTTGGTTGGTTTCACTAATTTAGATTGGGCCGGTGATCCTAATGATCGAAAGTCTACTACAAGTTATGTTTTCAGTCTGGGATCTAGACCTATCACTTGGGCTTGTAAGAAACAACAAGCTCTTGCTCTTTCTTCAGCAGAAGCAGAATATCAAGCCGCAGTTAATGCCAATTAGAAAGCTTTATGGCTTCGACAGATCCTTTTAGAGTTTGGATTTGAGCAGCAGCAGCCTACTCCACTTTGGTCCGACAATCAAAGTGCCATCAAGCTTGCCAAAGATCCAGTTCTACATCAACGCAGCAAACACATTGAGCTACACATGCACTTCATCAGAAATCTTGTTCATGATCGTGTTATTGAGGTGCTCTATTGCCCTACAGATGATCAAGTTGCAGACATATTTACCAAGTCTCTTACAGAAGCGAAGTTTTCTAAACTTCGATCTATGTTAGGAGTTCATGAATGTGTCCTTAAGGGGGGATAGGATCTAATGCCTTCTTCCTTCTCCTAATAGTGTCACTTTTGTAAATCCTTCAATCCTATTCCAAGTTGTTCTTAAGGGGGGATGTTAGGATATTTAGACACTTAGGAGTTAGTTAAGATCAACTTGTGTAATATATCCGTTATGTAAAAGTGTGTTTCTTTAGTATGCATTAGTATGCATTTGTAAATATTCTAATCCGATAGTCACGATATGTTCTAGACATAGATTGATCAGGCAATTCAACTTCTCTTAGATCATACCTACCATTGATTCGTGGCTTAACACCCGATTGGTCTATGATCTCTATTTAAAGAGCATAGAGGGTCCTTGGCTAGTTGATCAATTATGAGAAGCTCATATAACGTTTTTTATTTTGCATAATAAATTGCTCCAAGTAGCTATTTCGCTAGGGTCATGGACTGTTTCCCTCTCAAGGGTTTTAACCACGTGACAAACATCAGTGTGTTGATCTGTTATCTATTTGAGTGAAGCGGTTGCTGAAGGTGTTTGGTCTTTTAGAGTACCATGTGTACCCGAACAAGAAGTTAGTCAAGTTCAGTAAACAGTGGGAAGAATGTTCACAAGAAGAAACTCAGATAGCATCTCGAGAAGAAAAGATGGGAAGTGAAGATCAAGCTCTCACAGTACACCCCAGGAAAGGAAGAAGGGAAAATCATCATCATCAAGGTAAGCATTCTCATCAGAAAAATAATCCTGTAAGAAGGGATCCATCCAAACTCAGATGTTATACATGTGATGAAATAGGACACTTTGCTAGAAATTGTCCCATGAATAAGAATGGATCCAAGAAGAAGAAGAACTCCAAAAGAAGACATCATTCTCACACTGCTGAGGATGATGATCCTCCCAGGAAGAGAGTAAAACAAGAAAGTGAAGATGAATATGTTCTAATCTTCGCTCTCACGGGAACTGTCACTCATGGAAGCAAAGATTGGCTTATTGACAGTGGGGCTTCCAAACACATGACAGGTTTCAAGGAATCCTTTGAGAAACTATCCGAACATAATTCACCCCATAAGGTGAAACTTGGGGATAACTACCAATATCCCATAAAAGGTAGTGGTGAATACTCCTACAAGCTAGACTCCGGAAAGTCTATGAAGATGAAGTATGTCTTGTTTGTACCAGGACTAAAGAAGAATCTTCTATCCATATCGGCACTGGATGCAAAAGGCATGAGGGTTGCATTTGTAGATGTCCAAGTCCTCATGCGGTCAAGAGGAAAGACTATTGACGATGCAATAGTGATTAGAGAACAAGAAGTAGGATTATACAAATTGAAGGGTCATCCAGAACAAGCATTGATCCATGACACAGTAGAGCCAAATGAACTTTGGCACAGAAGGCTTGCACATGTGCATTACAGAGCACTACCACTTGCAAGCAAAGCTGTTGAAGGTCTTCCAGAAATTCAAGCAAAACATGAGGGGGTCTGCAAAGGATGTGCGAAAGGAAAGAATACAAAGAAGACATTTCCAAGTAGCGAGAGTAAGGCAAAAGGAATCTTGGAAATCATCCACTCCGATGTATGCAAACCAATGTAATCAAGTTCACTAAGTGGGTATGTATACTATGTTTCTTTCATTGATGAATTTTCTAGGAAGACATGGATTTACTTCATGAAGAACAAAGATGAAGTTTTCAGAGAGTTCAAGGAATTCAAAGCCTTGATCGAGAACCACACAGGAAAGAAGATCAAGACCTTTTGATCAGATAATGGCGGATAATTCACATCAAATGAATTCAAATACTTATGCAAAGAATCAGGGATTAAGAGGGACTTATCCACTCCATATAATCCACAACAGAATGGGGTTGCAGAGAGGAAGAATAGAACTATCATGGAAGCTGCAAGAGCAATGCTTCATGATCAAGATCGTCCCTTGCATCTATGGGCAGAGGCTGCCAGAACAGCGGTGTATGTACAGAACCGTACTCCACATAGAGTACTCGAGAATAAGACACCTGAAGAAGTCTTTTCCAACAAGAAACTAGAAGTCAGCCATCTAAGAATATTCGGTTGTCCAGTGTACATACACATTCCAAAAGAGAAGAGAACAAAACTAGATCCTTCAGGAAAGAAGGGTATATTTGTGGGATACTCTAAAATCTCGAAGGCTTACAAAATATACTTCCCAGGATTCAAGAAGATGAACATCAGCAGGGATGTAACATTTGATGAAGACACAGCTTACAACAAGTCCAAAAAGAGACCTACTGAAGATCCTGAAGAAGCAGAAGCACCCAGAATTCATGATACAACCATGAACGAAGAAATTCAAGAAGAAGATCAAGAATTTGAAGAACCACAAATATTTGTAGATCCACCTCGGGAGAAGAATCCTCACAAGAGGAAACCTGCTTGGGTACGAGAAATCATCCAAGGTGCAGAAAGATATGGGGCTCCAAAAGAGAATCATGGAGAAAGAAAGAGAACCAGATCCTGCTCCGAATATGTAGCTTTACTATGTGACTTTATCAATGAAGAACCTTCCAATTATGAAGAAGCGGTAGAAAGGAAAGAATGGAAGGATGCTATGATCGAAGAGTATTAATCGATCATGAAGAATGATGTTTGGGATGTTGTCCCAAGACCAGAAGGGAAGTCGGTTGTAACTTCCAAATGGATTTACAAGATCAAGCATGCTGCAGATGGTAGCATAGATAAATATAAGGCAAGATTTGTGGCTTGTGGTTTCTCACAGAAAGAAGGAATAGACTATGAAGAAACCTTTGCACCTATATCCAGATACACTTCCATCATATCAGTACTTGCTCTGGCTGCAGTGATGAAATGGAAGATGCACCAAATGGATGTCAAGGCTGCTTTCTTGAATGGTGTAGTGGAAGAGGAAGTATATGTAGAACAACCACTCAGTTTTGAGACACATGACAGGGATTCTCATGTGTGCAGATTGAAGAAAGCCTTGTACGGTTTGAAACAGGCACCCAGGACATGGTACGGCAGAATTGACAGCTTTCTATTTAGTTTGGGCTTTACCAAGAGTAAAGCAGATTCCAACCTTTACTACAAGGTTGAAGATGGCAACCCAGTGATGCTCCTACTGTATGTAGATGATCTATTTGTAACAGGTATGGATGGGTTGATTACTAATACGAAGACAAAGCTTGCTGCCAAGTTCGAAATGAAAGACTTGGGTATGATGCATTATTCCCTAGGCATGGAGGTGTGGCAGAATGCGGATGGAATCTCCCTCGGACAAGGGAAGTAGGTAGTAGAGATCCTGAAGAGGTTTGGGATGATGGACTGCAAGGCCATGACCACACCTATGGCATCGAACCTGAAGCTATTGAGTGATGCTTCATCAGAGATGGTTGATGCTACGATGCATCGTCAGATGATTGGGTCCTTAATGTACCTGATGAACACGAGACCAGACATTTGCTTTGTTGTCAACACCTTGAGCCAGTTCTTGACATATCCGAGACATGTTCACTTGATTGCTGCAAATCATATTCTGAGGTACCTGAGGGGTACAATTGATTATGGGCTCAAGTATGAGGCGAATCAGAAGATTAACCTGGAGGGTTATGTTGATTCAGATTGGGTAGGCATTGCCATCGATAGGAAAAGCACTTCACGGTGTTGCTTTAGTATGGGATTAGGTGTGATCTCTTGGTTTAGCAAGAAGCAAACATGTGTGGCACTGAGTACAGCTAAAGCAAAGTATGTCGCAGCCTGTTCAGCTAGTTGTGAGGCAGTATGGCTACAGAAGCTACTGTCTGATTTATTTGATCTCTAGATGGATGCTGCTTGTATACATTGTGACAACCAGAGTTGCGTGAAGTTGTCAGAGAATCCAGTGTTCCATGACAAGTTGAAGCATATTGAGATCAAGTATCACTATATCAGGGATATGGTGCAGAGGGGAGTAGTGAAGCTCCAGTATGTTGCGACAGAGGAACAGATAGTTGATGGGTCGATGAAGCCATTGGCTAGGGTGAAGTTCGAGTACTTCAGGGAGAAGATTGGTGTTCTCCATATTAAGGTTTCCTCCTAGGGGAAATGATGAGACCCAAAGCCATTCTGACATGGTGAGAGGATTGGTTCCTTCCATGGTCAGATGTAAGACTTGAGCCATTCTTTCATGGTGAGAGGATTGGTTCCTTCCATGTCAGATGTGAGTGCTGAGCCATTCTGATGTCACTGTAGGATTGGTTCCTACATGATCAGAAGTAAGCACTGAATGTCATTCTTGGAATGGAGGCACCTGGTCAATTACCAAGTAGCTTAGTCTGGGACTGTGGGCCATTCTCATATGACTGTAGGATTGGTTCCTACATGATCAGATGTGAGTGAAAGCCCTTCTGACATTGGTTGTTAGATGTAAGTGCAAAGCCCTTTCGGCATGAAGGATTGGTTCCTTACATGGTGGAATATAAGTGCTGAGCCTTTCTGACATTTGTTGTCAGATGTAAGTGCAGATCCTTTCGCATGGAGGATTGGTTCCTTGCATGGCCGAGTGTAAGTGCTGAGCCTTTCCGACATTAGTTGACGAATGTGAATGCTGGGCCTTTCTGACAGGGTTGTGGGAGGTGTTCCCACATGGTCAGATGTGAGTGTTGGGCGTGCCTTTCTGATACGATTATAGGATTGGTTCCTAGATGATCAGATATAAGTGTTGGGCAAGCCACTTTGACTTAGGGTCAGATATAAGTGATGGAAGAAGACCTACATGGAGGCAAGGCCTACAACCAGCATGAAAAAAGGTTGGCTCTGTAGAACTTCCTGTGATGAGAAGAATCATGAGATAGCAACCATGAAGATCTAGTGATGATGATCCAGTAGAGATGATCCAGATTGAGGGATAATCCAGATCCAGTGATGATGCTCCAGAGATGATCCAGATCTAGATGAAGAAGACTTGAATATAGAGATGACTTGAAGATGAAGATGACGAGGACTCGATGATGATCCAGATGATACAGAGAAGAAGACTTGTGCTAATGAATTGTGTCGAGAGAATACCTTCCTAGTTAAGAGGGAGTGTTGATGTAATTGTAACTTCAGAATGTATTCACTTGTATTTCTTATGTATTATAGCTCGATGTTTATTCCGGGATGTATTTGTAATGTACTTGAGTCATGTCATGCCCCGAGGTTCCTATCGGGAGTTTCTATAATGTAAACAAGTCATGTCAAGTCAAGGTGGGTAGCCCTACTATTGTCTAAGGGTTAAAGTCCCCGCAGTTTCGGGGCACTAGGGTTATTAGACTCACCTAGTGAAGTCGGCCCTAGTTGGGTTTAGTCAAGTCAAGAATTAATATAAATAGAGATCTAGCCTCTCTATTTATCACACACTCACTCACACTCAGTTGTAGCGCATAGTTGAGGAAGAGAAAGACACTGGGGCAAGGAAGAAAGAGGTTACTGATGTCACAATATCATCTTACTATTTTGGGTTTCACTTTTGGTACTGATTCTATCTCTGAGGAAGATGCGGGGTTTTCTCCATTTATGGTTTCCTCGAGGAAAAACATTGTGTTCATTGTCTCTTGTGTTTGACTGTGTTCATTGTCTCTTGTGTTTGATTGTTGTGCTTTTGTTCTCTCAGTTAAAGATCCTAATGTTATGCTAGCTTAATGTTAAAAATCTAACAGTGACTTGCAGCTTTGGAACCCATGTGTTGTGACCTGGAATGACAATTGTGAAGACATCGAATGGTTCACTTGGTGTCTTTATTTTCTCCACCATCTCTGCATCAATGAAATTATGTGTATCTCCTCCATCTACCAAAACTGAAGCTCTTTGTCCCAATACCACACCCTTGCATCGAATAGTGTGACAACGAGGCACTGCTAAAAGTATTGCCATTCTTGCTTTGTCTGGTGAAGGATGATTTTATTCTTGTTTTTATTCTTTAGCTACTATCTCGTATTCCTCCTCTTGATCTGAAATGTTCCCTTCTTCATCCATACCCCCTTCATACTCATCATTATCAGAAAATACTTCTATGTATTGAGTTTTTCCTTTAGCACATTTATGCCCCAGTGTCCATGGTTGGAAGCATGTGAAGCACAATTTTTTCCTTCGAAGTTCATCCTTGTTTTGTCCTTCTTTCTTATTATTTTCAAATGTATCTCTTTGCCAAAACTTCTTATCAGGTGCATCTTTTTTCCAATTCTTTCTTTCAAATCTGAAGTTAGGATTGGGAGGAAATCTTGTTTTAGGAAGCACATTTTGAAGATCTCTAGTCAAGCTCATTGCATCATTTAAGTTAGTAGGCTTGTGGGATTTAACCAAACCTTTTAAGGGATCTTCCAAACCTTCATTGAACAACAATAATAACCTTCCCATAGATACATTAGCCACCTTAACTGATAATCTTTGGATTCCAACATATACTCAAAAGGAATCCCTACCTACTTCAATTGTGCTAGTTCTTTGAAAGACAATTCTGGATCTTTTTGCTCAAACCTTTCTAATACCCTATCAACAAATTCCCCATATGTTTTAACCCGATCATGACCCAAGGTTTTTAGGCCATGGAACAACCATTCATTGGCATCTCCATCCAAATGCAAAATAGCCATTTTTAAAGCATCTTCTTCCACCATTGGATTCAGCTGAAAATACACATCCAATTTTTGCACCCTAGTGTTAGCAGAACTTTGAGATGAACCATCAAAAATAGCAAGTGGCACTTTACCTATGGCACAATTCAATTCTTTGTTTTGGTGTAGAGACTTATTTTCCTCCTTCTTTTTGAGTTTGTTTTCCATGGTGAAGTACTCCTCAAATGTTATACTTCTCCTACACTCTTCATCCAATTTAGCCCATTCTTTTGTTATTGTATCAATTTCAAATTGAATGTTAGTCTCTTCTTTGGGAATAAGAAATTTAGGTGCAGTAGGCCTTGGTGTGCTCTGGAATTCATGGGGTCTATAATGAGGTCCTGTTCGTGAGAAAATGTGCTCACCCATTGTCTTCTTTTCTGCTGATTGTGAACTACCACTATCTCCTATTATCCCTTTGCTTCCCATTTGACTGGCCATCAATTCGAATCCTTTTGTTATCTATTGGGTCATGTCTACCATATGTTGGGTCATTTCCTTGGATATTTATTCAAACGGGGGTTTTATAAGTTTGAGATACTCCATTTTCTCCTTAGTGTAGTCTTCTCCCTCATGAGCCATAGCTTTAGTCAAAGGTACCTTTTTTTCTTCTAGTTCTTCTTCTACAAGCCAAGCACCTTCCAATTCAGATTCGAAGGGTGGTGGTTTAATGCTTTGACTCCTTGTTAACACCATCAGGTGCCAATACCATGCTCTGATACCACTTGTAATGTCCCTTTTTAATAATTTTACCAAAATTCCCAATTTTCCAATTTTTTCACAATTTTGGCTCTTGACTAGTTTTAGTGTCTTGGTCTCCAAATCAGCCCAAATGCTCCCAAATATTCAGAGAAGGTGTATGAATGATATAATAACTTTATTATTATTTTTAGGGATGTATTATGGCCCTCCAATCACTTCTGCAAGTCTGTACTAAATTTTGAACAAGATAGGTGATTTTACTGGCAATTTTGGGCTCAAATCCCCCCTCGGGGTAAGTGGTAGAAATGGCTTCCCAAATGTGTAGAAACCCACTTGAATTCTTAAATTGAAGTAGGGGACGTGTATAATACATTATCAGAGACTCATATGCATAACCAATCTACCTCCCATGGCTGTTATCACTTCTATCAATCAGATATAAAAAAAAAACTAGTTTTGGACCCTTGGGGAAATGAGGTGTAGTTTGCTCCAATTGCTATGAAATTCGACCCAATGTCCAAAAATTCTTAGTTACTGAACATTAAACCCATAATATACTTTAATTGCATTCCATTTATTCATAAATCATCAATACTTTATACATCCATTCGAATCCATCAATATTACAAGAGTTTACAACAAGGTAGTGGGGAAATGGCACCGTTTCTTCATTATTGAGAAATAATACATGATATTTCTTGGCCTTTAGACCTGATATATTTATAAACTTAAATATAATTTACATCAGAATACAAAATACTGAAGCAAGAGAATCTCCCTCAAAGAGATGAATATCTCACCAAGTACGCCTCACTCCATAGAGCTAAAATATGGTGAGAAAACTTGAGATGAAAGGAAGAACAAGCTGAACTTGATATGTCCATGAGCTGTTGTAGCTTGAACCTGTAAATTATGACTCCATTGAAGCTCCTTGAAATACCTGAGTGGCCTCTCTAAACACCAAATATGATGAAAATCTTTCACCCTCGAAATTGGCTAAGGCATAAACAAGTCATCCACTAGCTCTCTCTCTTCACAAATGATCAAAAAGACCTTCTCATGGATGATCCCTGCATTTTATAAACATTATTGGTCTTCTAAGTTTCCAAATCCATCCATAAACCAATTCCAATTCGAATTGGTGTGGCTTCTCATGCTATGCCATGTGGCCTCTCTCTTCACCTTCCCTCTTCTCCCAAATTCGAGTAGGAGCCTCTTGGCCTTCTCCAACTCCCATGAGCGCCCTCTAAGATGCTATATTCATGCCTGACATGTCAAATATGTCATATGTCAGCCTTCATATCTGACTTATGTCATAAATGTCATAGAATCTTCATCATTGGTGTCATAGATGTCATAAATGTAAGGGGAATCTAGCCAAGTGTCCATGAAACTCCCATTTAGCTCTTTCTCTCCCCATGTAAGTTACAATTCATCCAAAATTCGACCTATGAAGTATATGGACAAGTATATTAACCTTATAATCCATCCAAAAACATTAGGCTTCCCATAGATTCGATATTGCAAGAGGAGGATTCCATTTAACATAGGAATTCTAGCTTGAGTGGGCCCCATAGTCTCCATGTGTCTCCATTCTCCATAGCCATTTCATGTTTCACTTGAATTCATTTAATTAATTCCATTAAATAAATATTTATTCCTTTTAATGCCTAAACACCATTTATTAGCTCCCTTATTAACTTCCCAATGTTTCCACCCAACCTAGGGAACTAGTAAGATCGAGGGAATTTTCCTTCTATGCAATTATTTGAATGGGGACATTACATTTTCCCCAAAGTAGAACTTTTCTTGGTATACGACCAGGATAAGGAACCCCTGGGGGCAGGAAAGTTCAAATCTATGTGGTTATGCTCGTATGTTGTATCCAAAGTCATAAATAAGGGTGCATATGAACTAGTTGATTATGATGGTAATAAGTTGCATGAGCCTCGAAATGGGCTCTACTTGAAAAAAAGTATTACACTTAGGCAGTATGTCTTTTCTTGTATTATAGTTGTAATTTTGTAAATGGTCATGCATGGTTAGTGTTTATTATGTAGTCTGGTGTTGTTTCAGATGTATTTGTAGTGTTTCATAGGATTTGTTGATGGCGCAAGCCATCACACTTGCAAGAAGGCTTCAACTGCTTGGGTCATTTATGCACCCACAAGACAACTAGTTTCCTCAGGAGGCGCTTTCTTAGTATTGAAACTAACAATGTAACCAAATACAGTGTTGATATTGAGCTTCTTTGGGATGTTATATCACATGGTATCACCTTCCTGGAAGTCATACTTGACTGTCAGTTAGTGGTATCTCAGCTCAATGGAGTCTATCGAGTGATACATCCTACTCTTTTACGTCCATTTTTTAGGATTAGGTTACCTGAAAGAAATTTTTAACATATTATATATCAACATATTCCAAGAAATCATAATATAATTACTAACACATATGTTAATTACATACTAGACTGGCAATTGTCACACACATTGTAAAAATAATACATGGATATACATAGAAACACATGTAAATAACCTGTTATATATGTGTGTGTGTGTCAAATATGTCCATATACATCGAATTCTAGTTCGAAGATCCAGTAAATAAGTACATCAAAATACAAAAAATAGGATCCTAATCCTCAACATGCTAAAATATATGCAGGCTCCCCAGTTTCGTCAGCTTCAGCTACCTCCGCCACAGCCTCTCGATAGCACATGACAACCCTGGACACTTTTCGAAGTAGGCATAATCAAATGGAGGTACACCCACTACATGCTCCTGCATGGTAATGGGAATCTGCTCAATACTTAGAGTCGACACATCATGAGTAATCCTCGCCAGCTTTCCCTCTACACCACGAAGCATGGCTTCGTCCTTGACTCCATCTACAAGTTGAATATAAGTCCTAGTATGTCTGTCTGGCCAATTAGGCCTAATATATGGATCATATAAATGATGACTTAGACTCGAAAAATATACATATGTATATAATACTTATGAACCAAAATTCATAAAAATTTAAATATTTGAAAAAAAAAACTCACCCATCTCTCCCCATGCTTGTCTTGCAAGAAGAACTAGCTCAGGGTCACCACGGGAATCCAAACCAACATAAGGGAACTGCTAAAAGGAAGACACATGTCGGCCCTACCATGCATAGACGTCATCGTCAAATCCACCCTCGATTTCACCACCACCCTGGCGAAGGAGCACATCCCCCCACCTCGTGAGTCTAGGCTCACATGGAGGTGAAGGCATAAGTCTCACCCTAGGGCTCAAAGCAGGCACTCTCTCTCAAAGAAGGCTACCAAGATGCTAACATTCCTAAAGTTATTCTTCTTCCCCAACTTGTATTCAGATAGTTGTTTCTTCTACTTATGACTAGCCTGAAGCACCAGTCAAATACAACACTTTACAGACATTCCACCGTTATACGCATATGGGTCTGTGTGGCCAAATGTAGTGTGAATGTACCCACCACTTGAACAACTATGCTCACAAGAAATTTGAGCAGAAAGCTTGTTATCTGGGCAATCGGTATTTGCATCCCTGACTTCTATGTGCCTGGAAGACAATATGTATTTACATAATCTTGGATGCTGAGGGGATCACCTACACACCCGGTGCCACCCAAATTTATGGGTTCCCCTCTATGAGATAAACTGATGACAAAGTATATGTCATCGATAGTCAATTCAAGTGTCTCCCCCTGAAGGCAAAACACATCCTACTCAGGATCCCATAATCGCACCAATAACTCTAAAAGTTGAACATGAGATCGCATGTTTTCCATGCGAAAAAAATTCAACAAACCACACCTTTCAAAGGACATTTAAAGTCATTGGATCCCCTAATGCTGCCCTATCCAAGTCTTCATGCTCTCTCTCCCTCCATTCTAGGACCATTATGCCTGCAAAATCAATTTTTTTGGCCATTAGATAAGTGAAAACACCCTATCTAAATGACTCACGACTGTGTAGTGGTAATAGTGCGTGCCACTCGCGGGTTCCCCATTGCACACCCGTGATTACATCGTGAACTTGCAAGTTTGCAATGGGCCACCCGTGAGTCCTGCGTGGTTCCCTTACAAACTTGCCAAAAGACCCTAAATTTGGATAAAAACTAAAAATTGAAAGCATGAAATGAAATATAAAGGAGAGGTGATTTACTTGCAACTTGCGGTTTAGCACACGATTCATTTGAAGATCCAAGGTAAAACTTGCACTATTTGTGGTAAAAACCAAATGAATTGTTTTTTGTCCAAGTTTTCACTATTTGTAGTAAAAATTTCAATATTTTTACCCCTGTTAATATAGTTTTGGTCAAATTCTTTTTATTTGGAGTTTATTGTTTTTTACCTAGATTTCCAGGTTAAGGATGAATTCAGAGCATATTTCCTCAACATATAAGATAGGATTTGGTCCCTTGCATCTTGCATCTATACCTTATCCCCTTATAAACCTTAGGATCTCCTTTCGTATCCATGGACTGCGATCTGCAACCACTTTTTAACCTTCAAACATCTTTTTTCTTCCATGGTTATAGCTTACCTAACATGGGTTACCCCAACTAGAACACTTATTTCCGATTCTAGTACCCATGTCACATATTACTAGGTTACGAGAGCATTCGTAGTTGCTTTTCACACAAAAATAAGCCTTTTTTTTTCTCTAAACTACCCGTGATTATAATCCTCTCATCATATGGAGTTATTTTCAAGCCCTGGTCTGACTCCTTAAACATGACTAGATGGTCGAGTTACTTGTTATTTCAAACTCATTAAGGGAAATGAAGGACCATCCATTATGGCTTAAGTTTGACCCTTTTCCAGACCTTATGGATTACTTACAAAAAAGGAATACTCTATTTTCTTCGGAATCTAGAAGAGTATCTTCTGGTATAGGTTTATCTCTTTTTCAGGCCTAAAGGACTAAACTTACGAAAAATGAACCTGTTTTAGCTTACATTTTCTTTTTCGTGCTTTGGATTAAACCATGAAAAAAATTCTCAGCATTCTTTATGTCATTGTCATGCTCGTTAAAACTTCAGTACAAAGCATCGAGTTTACTGTTGTTTGTCCCATTCTCGTAAATAAATGGAACTTTCTGAGTGATCTTGCCTTCCTTCACACTCGTTAAACTAATGCTACATGCTTACTTTTGAAGGAGCATCAGTTTGGTGATAGTTTAACCCATTTTTGGACCTTGCCGACTAAGTATGAAAAAGGTATACCTTAGTTCTTCAGAAGCTAAGAGAGTTCTCCTTTGGATTGTTTTATACTTTTCCGGACTCGGAAGACTAAATTTACAAAAAAGCACCCCCCTAGAGTCTTCTTTGGAATTTTCAGACTCTCAAAACTATGAAAACACCGACGAACATTCACTAATTTGGGCTTGTAAAATCCACGGATCAGTGTCATATCAAGCACTAATCTCTCTTTTCTTCAAGCTTGCTAAAAAATGAAGAAAAACTCGAGTTTAATTTCTTGTAATCGTTAAAATTTAATAAGGAGGGAAGGAAGGAAATGTACTCTTTAACTATAAGTTGTTGACAACAAGTCATCCTTGAACAAAACACTATTTTGAGTCTCTTGATACTCGTGTTTCATTTTTTCACTTCCTAGTTCAGATATCACTTTGAGTCACTAATCTTCCACTTGTCCTAAATACATGGGGAATTTGTCAATGTCTCCTACATGGCAGATAGGTCTAGTTGTTCCATTGAAAGGTTCATATGTGTCATGCTCACTGTTTAAGGATCTTTACCCTCTGTCTATTCATCCCGATCCCTATCATTTTCATCTCTAAGATCATCCTACGTACATATTCCCTTATCCAGTCTACTAGTTATTCATGCGACCTGTTGAAGGATTCATTGCCTTCCTCTTCGCAAAATGGCTTCCGATCAGTACCTCCTGCATAAGAAGACCTAGAGTTTCAAAGATAGTACCTTAGGATCCACTGCCCATATTGGTCGACTCCTTTGCATCGGTTGTTAGTACAACTTCCTAACTAACATTCCGATGGTATCCTTCCATGTTCGACTTCAACTCGTGTATTCACATGGTAGGATGTATACTGGTTTCTATGGATTTGGACGAAGACCTTGGATTACACCCTATATAACCTAAGTTGCGCAAGGTTGTTCCATGCCTTTTGACACTATTTCTAGCTATTGAAGATATGTTATTGTACTTGTGTGGCTATGATCCACCTTTGTAAAACATATGTGGCCTCAGTGCTCGTACTATATGATGTATGTGTATCTTGTAAAGGAGTTAGTGTTCCACATTATTGAACACGACATCCTCAGTAATGATTTTGTAAATGACCTTGATTTGTCTGTTTTAGGTACTTCTCTACGATCTTGATTCTTATTCTTCCAAGTTAAAAGTTTGTAATGTATTTCGGCCATCATTACCCTCTAACCTCACACATTAGGGGGCATCTGTTATACCATGAAATGGCACTTCTCCGTCTGAGTAATGACACCAGATGTGTCATTACACAAAAATATAATATGGATTGAAGTGACCCTAACCTTATAGATGGATGTGATCCTTAATACATACTCACTACTTCAACATTATCCCTTTTTGAAGATAAACTTACCTTGCACTCTCAGGTTCTCTTATAACAACTTGTGTGTTAATCGCGGGTCACCATATGTGCAACCCCCGTGTTATCTCTAAGAAGTTGTAATCGCAACTTTCCTTCAAGAAACTCGCGAGTCACTCACAAGTTGCTCCACATAAACCCATGAGTTTAATTAAGAAGAGTTTAAAAATAAAAAGCATGAATAATTCGGGGCATTTGGGCTCGGTTTGGTAACCTCCCCAACTTCCCCAACCATCCTAAGCCTCGAATGTCTTCTCCCCAAACAAGTATAAAAATAGGGGGCGGGTAGAGGATAGGGGAAGCGATTTTGAGAGCAAGGTTATGCTGGAGGATTCTATTGGAGAAAGGAGCAAGGAGGAATCAGGTCTTGGTGTGCAGAAGAACCTTGTCTCAGACAGGGTTTTGTAATGTTTCCTAACCTTCCTTATTAAAGAGTGCTTTCCTTCAATCATTGTCTTGATACATGCTTTTATTGTTATGAGTTATGATATATCTTGTTTTTTTTTTTTCAAATGCAATTGCCATATGTTCATGTCTCTTTTATACAACAATAGAAGATACTATGAGGAAATATAAATCTTTGTTGCATGTGTTAAAGATCAGAAAGCAAGGAGCATTGGAGAGGAAGAGCTAAATCTTGGATCAACCATCCAGAATAAGGTACATATCCCATTTTCTCTTATTCTTTGTTATATGTCTATGAACCCCAGTTGTTTGCAAGTCACACCTACAGTACGTTGGTGGCCCCTTACCCCAAGTCATAAGGTAGATATTCCCTAACAACAACAATTATATGGAATAAAAAATTTCAGTTGAATTTTTCAATATAGTAGGATTTCATAGTATTAAGTTATTTCTTGGCTATAGTATTTTTCATATCAAAAGTTCAGCCATAATTAGCTTTTGTTAAGTTGATTAAGATGGAGAATCAAAATGGACAGAGAAACTTGGCCAACCAAAATGTTGAAGGGAGTGGAGACAATATTCAAGATCTAGTCCGTACAGTCAATATGTTGAGAAACCATTATAGGGATCTTAGGGATGTTATCCACAGAAATATAAATATGTCTCGATATCAATTTCATTTGTTGAATGTCCACAATATAAAGACAAGGACAAAAAAAGTGATGGCTGAAGTGGAGATTAAACATCTTAAGGGAAAGGTTGAGAAATATGAGAAAGGAATTCAATTGTTGAAAGGAATCATGCAAAGTCGTGGTCTGCAACCTCCAGATGATGGTGATCTAGAACAAAACTGAACTAACTCTTTAGTTTGTAGCATCCAAATGATGGTTATCTAGATCAAAACTCAACTAGCTCTTCAGTTCACAAAAGTAATCCCAAGACCGATGACCCTTTGGCAGATGCAACCACAAAGGCAGAGTTTGATGAAAAATATTTTGATGAGCATGCCAAACATTAGGACCTCCATGAGGAGGGGAAAGAATCAAGCCTTTAATGGCCAAGTCTCTTATCTTTTGCTTTGTTTTGTTTAATATACGTGATTTTTTTGTTGTCAGGTAATGTTGTAAGGTTGCAATGCAAAGAATTTTTGGTCCGGTACTCTCAAGAGGAATTGTATACAATCTTTACCAACAATGGAAGACTTTAAAGAAGGATGCAAAACAAAGAATTTTTGGTCCGGTACTCTCATGGAGAACAATATACAACCTTTACCAGCAGTGGAAGACTTTAAAGACACAAAAAATATCTTAGATGTCTTTAGTATGCTTTTGGAACAAACCTTTATGGTCATGTTGAACCCTTTTAAATTTTGTAAATGTATTATAAGTGCATACAGTTATTAGGGGATTTCCGTAAGATCTATTCTAGCAAATATGAATGTAATTCCAGTAGCAACCATATAGTGACAAAATGCAATTATCCTATAGTGTTTTATCATAAGCTATGTAAAGACAACAAGCTATGTGAAATATTGATGTAATATCAGGATGTATGGTAAGGTTGCATCTTCTTTTTTGATAAATAGAAATCACTCGTTTTTATATACCATGACAAATAGATGGATGCACATTTTAACATTGTTCTTAATTGAAGCACTCTCTGCAAATTCATATTTTATTTTATGTCAATCTACTCTCTACAAATTTGACCTCTCTTGTTCCATTCAAACAAGAAACAAAGAGTTGTCACCCTGCAAAATTGTACTTTATAACGTATAATGTTGTACCAAATTCATTACAACGGCCAGAACCGCGGGAGTAGTAAAAATGATGCAATAAATTATTGTATGTGATGTGGAAACAAAACATAAGCATTACATTTGAATCATTTATGAAATTACTTGATTCATCACCACTGTAAACAAACTAGACACCTGCAATTTGGACCATTAAGTGAACAACATCTAAAACCGAATAGAGTTTGAACCATAATTCGTCCAAATGGAACGAATTGGAAAATCTCCTAAATTAAATATATCATGGCGTACCTTCTGAAAATATGGAATCTGGGAAGTATATTTTTTCGCTCCAAGATTGATTTGAATTTTTTTGCAAGTTCTCTAGTTTGGTGATCGTCTTGCTCCTTGCAGAAGCTTGGCTTTCTCATGCTTAGGGAGGATTGTTATCAACTCTCATTGGCTCATTGGTTGTTCTTTCTCTTGATTCGGTGTAGGGTTCTGTGATTGCAGGGCTCTCTATCTGACTCGTGGTGTGTTGGCTTTCTGCAAAACTAGCATTGGCATTTGGGTGCCCACCGGTTTCTAGTTTGTATCATTTTTCTGGCTGGTTTTATTTTTTCTTTTGTTGGGGTTGTCTCATCCTTGCTAAGTTGGCTTGTGCCTTATGGACTCAAGAAAGGAGCCTCTGCTTCCTCTCCCTCCTGATCTGGATGCATTCAAGAAATTGATTGCCTCTTGTGGGAAGAGAAAGGGAGGTCCCTCACAGAAATTTGTTAAGAAAGTAGATATCCCATCAGTAGAACTTCCTATTCAAACCTATCAAACGGCTTTGAATCTTGCTGATCGTGGGCTAATACGGCAATTTACAGGGCTCTGGCCATCTCCAAAATCCATTGATGGCTGGGTGCAGAGAAATTGGAGACCCTTAGTTTCTAAAGTAATTAGAAGCCACTTTGTTGGAAGAGGGTATTATGTATTTGTGTTTGATTATGTTATGGATCGAGACCTCATTTTCCGAAACGGTCCATACTTTATGGGCCCTCAGGGTCTTTATTTCAACAAATGGTCTCCAAACTTCGACCCTTCTCAAGATGTTCCCTCAGCAGTGCCTGTTTGGGTTAGACTCCCTCATCTCCCTTTGTATTGCTAGAGTTCAGATAACCTTGAAGCCATTGGAAATAAATTGGGTAAATACATTGATAGGGCAGTAAGGAAAGATCAGTATTCTTGTGCAAGAATATGTGTCGAAGTCGACCTTGAAATAGGTATGCCTGAGGCAATTAACCTAACTGTAGCAATTGGTCTCACACCCAGGAGTTAGATTATGAACAAATTCCATTCAAGTGCCTTTTTTGTCATGGTTACAGACACTTCGCCCGAAACTACAAGAAAAAAGTAGAAGATGAACAAGAAAATGAAAAGAATCAATGAACCCAAATTCAGAAATCAGGCCCTCCTAACCAGAAGAATGGAAAAGATGGAAAGGCCAAGAATGGAGTTCAAGTTGATGGGAATGCACATAAATCTAATAAATTTGTTGTTCTAGCTGAAGAATCTGCTATTTTAGAAGAAGGTGAAATGCATGAATCTGTTATTTTAGAAGAAGGTGAAATGCATGATGAAGAAGAGCAAATATTTGAAGATGAAGCAAACCCAAGTCTAATAGTTATGCTTGGGGCTGTTTACAATGATGTTCCCAAATATTGTGAATTACAACAAAAGACCTCTCCAAATGGTATTAAATCTTCACCCTCATACGCAAAAATCACTAAGAAGAAACCGGTGGATAGCTCAAGCTCTTCAGATGAAGACTCTATTAAGCAAACCTCCAAAACAGGTAGGAAATCCTGAAAAGATGTTAGAGAAGAAGATGCGGAGAGGTTGAAGATGCAGGGAATCCAACCCACTATCGAAATGTCAATGGGTAGGAGCAAGAGGAACGGGTCCCAAAAGGGAGTAATAAATCCCTCTCTCCCGAATAAGTAATGCGGTTTGTCTCTTGGAACTGTCAGGGATTGGGGAATCGTATCAAAGCTGAATCAATCAAAGATTTATTGAGAATGGTTAGCTCTGATATTCTCTTGCTCTAAGAGACTAAGATTGATGAGGAGTCACTTCTTCTCCTAAGTAATTCAAAATGGAAAATGAGTGTTGGCAAGGCAGTCAGCGCTAGAGGCACCTTCGGGGGTCTCACTACTCTTTGGTGTGAAGGAAATTTTCATCTCAAAAATTGGTTTGTTACCCAACATTGGATATTTACTGAGCTATTCCATATACCAAGTAAGATTGCTATAGCTCTATTTAATCTCTATGTTCCAGTCAATTTTTTGGAAAAGAAAGAGTGTTGGAATTCATTATCAGACTTCTAATTGGCTGCCAACTCTCCATCAAATGTTATTTTAGCAGGGAATCTGAACATAACATTGGCCCCAAATGAGAAAAAGGGAGGAATTGTTGGAAAGGACCATTTTCAAGACTCGATTGAGGCACTAATTCAGACCTGGGATCTAATCGATTTTAAACCAAAGAAAAGCCGCTTCACCTGGTCAAATAATAGAACAAGGGAAGCCAACATAGCTGCATGACTTGATAGATATTTGGTGAACAGGTCTTTGATGGATGGGAACGTCATAACTTAAAAAATTCTTCCCAAATTCAATTCCGATCACCATCCTATCTCTCTCTCTCGCTGGAAAAGGAGGAAGACCTCGGGCCAATACCCTTTTGTTTTAGTCCCCTTTGGATTGAATGAGAAGGGTTCTTGGACACTGTGAATCTTGCTTGGTCACACTACGTAGTCAGCTCTCCCAGTTTCATTTGGGAGCATAAGCTTAAAAAGACCAAGATCGCTTTAAAAAATTGGATAAAACAGCCCCAAAAAACTCCATCTAGCAATAGAAAAGAAAAAGCCTCTGAGTTAGCAGAGTTCCAATTTGAAATGGAAGAAAGTGATATCACCATTTCTCAGCTTGCTCATGAGAAATCTGCTCAATTCATTTCCTTTCAAGCTTTCATACAGGAAGAGGAAGCATTCAGGCTGAAATCTCGGAGTCTATGGTTGAAGGCAGGAGATAAAAATTCAGCTTTCTTTCACAGACAATGTAGGGACAGATTGTCTAGAAATCACATCTCTGAAATCTCCACAGCAGAGGGGGATATTATCAAAGGTAATGCTAATATAAAGCAAGCTACTAGAAATCATTTCCAACTCTTGCTCCAGGAGGATGGGATCTCAGATGAGGAAGTGTCTGCAGAATTTTTGGCTAATATCCCTACTCTTGTCAGCATTGAGGAAAACAAAAACTTATTGAAATCATTCTTTGAACAGGAAGTCTTGAAAGTCATCTGGGTAATGGAGCTAGATAAAGCTCTAGGGCCTGATGGCTTTTCATTTCACTTTTATAGAGCCTGTTGACATATTATCAAAACTAACTTGATCTGCATGGTGTCTTCCTTCCAGAAAAAAGTTAAAGTTGGAGGGTGCACTAACTCCACTTTTTTGGCTTTAATCCCTAAGGAAGCTAATCCCTCTTCTTTTGACAAATTTAGACCCATTTCGTTGTGCAATGCCTCTTACAAAATTCTAGCTAAGCTCCTTGCTAACCGATTCAAGCCTTTGTTAGGAAAGCTGATCCCTCCACTCCAAGGAGGTTTTGTTAAAGGTAGACTTTTAGTAGATAATGTCATTTAGGTTCAAGAAGTCCTCCACTCAAGCTTCCATAGAAAGGAGAAAGGAATGCTCATTAAGTTTGACATGAAGAATGCATTTGATAGAGTAAAGCTACCCTTCCTTTATAGAGTCCTCCTCTCTTTTGAATTCAATCTAGAGTTTGTAAACTTGATTAAAGCTTGTACTGAAAGCCCCTAGATAGCGCCATTAGTTAATGTAGACCAACTGAATTTTTTCAAGCGTCAAGAGGCCTTCACCAAGAATGTTCGCTATCTCCTTTTTTAGACATTTTGATGGTTGAATCCCTCAGCAGAAAACTATGAGTAGCAAAGGAAGCAGGATTCATTCCTGGTATTAAGATTGCTAGGGGGGTGGACCCTATAAATCATGCCCTTTTTGCTGATGACTCTCTTCTTCTTGGAGGGGCCTCAGTTATGATTGCTTGGGCCTTCAATGATATACTTTAGAAATATTGCCTAATTTCAGGAGCACTAATCAATAAAAATAAAAGTATTGTTTTTGGGTGGAATGTTGATCATGCTTCAATTATTCGAATTGCAAATATCTTTGGATTTTCTGAATTTGATCAGTGGGAGAAGATAAAATATTTGGGACTGCCCCTAACTCTAGGATCTAGTCATCCCTCTCTTTGGCTCGATGTATTAGCTAAGGTTAAAGCTAAAATAGCTTCGTGGGGTGGCCAGTGGCTTTCCAAGGCTGGGAAACTGATTTTGATAAAGGTAGTCCTCTCAGCCCTTCCCATTTCCAATCCTCCCTGATTCTTGCCCCTAAATCTATTTCATCTCATATCTCCAAAATATTGCGAGACTTCCTATGGAATGGGGGAAAAGGCAGTCAGTCTAAGATGCATCTAGTAAGCTGGGACACTCTTAAAAAACCAATTTATGAGGGTGGATTGCAAATTCGAAACCCTGGGTTGTCTAACTTGGCTTTAGGAGGAAAATTCCTTTGGCAGTTATATGTTAATAAACATCATCCTGTCAGCAATATTTTTAGGCTAAAATACCTCAAGGGAAGCCCACTGAGAAATTTAACTTCTTCCTCCATTCCTTTAGGCACAACTATTTGGAATCTATGTTGAAAAGGAATTGATGAGTTCAAGCAACATCTCTATAGAATTCCAAGTAATGAGAATAAGATTTGTCTATGGGAGGATAAAATTTCAGACAATAATCCCCTTTCCTCTGGTATTATGTTCGAAGAGTTAAAGATCTGGCTGAAGAACAAAGGTTTGCTCCGGTTGGCATATTTATGCTCTTGGGATTGTAATGGTAACTAGATCGGCTAGGTCTTCCCCGAGCTCCCTGAAAATCTCATACTTCAAAAAAATATTTTGCTTTCTGGGCTTACTAGACTAGCTCCTGTGCATAGATCTTCCAAAGATAAATGGGGTTGGGGTAAATCAGGCTCATATACAGTTGCTAATGGTTATCTGGTTTTTCAACCACTCCCCCACGATTCTTGTCTCCCCCCTGCTATATGGAAATCGATTTGGTCATCATTCTGCCTTCCTAAAGTTAATTTTTTCTCATGGCTGTGTTGAGGCCCAAAAATTCGCAGGCAACAATAGTAAGGGATTCTCCCCAGTCAACGTTCCCAACTAGCCCGTGACTGTTTGGTATGGGGAATCCGTCCGGTTTGCGGTCCGGCTACCATAGGTCAAAGTAACAAAAACAAAGGCTTTACCGGTTGCGGCCCGGTCCACCGTGTATTTTTTACTTAAGTATGATATGCAAGTGCCTAATTAACCATGCAGGGTGATAAGATGCAAGGATCAGTCACAACGTGATGCACAGGTTCTTACCTCTCGTCTTAGCATTCACAAGCATCTAAATCACATACAACAAGAAATTAAAACTAACTACCTAAACTATCCCTAGGGAGCAGGATTATCATTCATTGGTGAGTAATATATTTTGTACATGCATTATGAAGAGTTACAGATAGCTGATACTTCTTTCAAGACACATGAACAATTTACAGATATTTGAACAACCAGATAGCCAATTGTTTATGAACAACATTTATTACTCACAGTGGAAAACATCACAAAAATATACTGAAGAACATTCAACAAGAACATAGGTTCAGGAAGTTAAACACTCTCACAGCTAATGAAACATAGCTGAAAACGAAATAGTTCCCTTCAACATCGTTCATTTAATCACATTGATACATTCCACATTTCACTTTCTCCAGCAGGCAAAAGTTGCAATTTCTGATTGTAAAACGAAATAGTTCCTCCTACAAGCCAATGGTGTACAAGTTTTTCCAGGGAAAAAGTCCTTGTCCAAGTTCTACTTTCAACTATTTAAACTATAACTGTAGACCGCTTGGGCTGCCCTCCAAACGTATGACCTTTCGATTTCTTGAACGTTTCGCATCCCTCTCTTCATCTTCTGTTCGTATGCTCATGATCAGTTGGGTAACTGCTGGATCTTTCATATCTGTGTCCATGTCACTATTCATTTCGCCCCTTGAGTTCCTGTCTCCCATCTGTATCTTCGCGCCGCAGAAATATGAGCAGTCTTTTGGATTTTTCTGCAATTGATCAATCGTGCATCATTCACCGGGATTGCATGCTAAAATGAAACGTCAAATTAAATCAATTAAAGCGGCTAATCCATAAGAAATGGCCAGGTGCATCACTTATACTACTTCGTCCACCTACAGGTTCGACAAACCTAACCAATGACAGTCAACAGGAAACTCTTCGGCTGCTCAAAATACTGACGTCGGAAGGGTAGACCAATCCGCTGTTGGGCACTTGGGCAGACCCGGGTAATGCTTTACTCGTCGCACCAACAAAAGACCCACTGTGTTGGCCCTTTCGGCAACAACCTGCGCGCAGGTTGCAGTCTCACCCGAAACAGCAATGGGGTGCCGCAGAATCAGGTTTCTGCATGCAGAGAGGGGTATTACTGTACCTTAGCCTTTCTAGATAATTACTAATTAACTTCTGATCAGCTTATCATTCATTCATATATATTTCACAGCATACTAAACAAACCAAACTTGCATAACCCACTACAGGGAATTCACAGCGCAGCTTAGTAGTAACAGAGATCTTAAATTATCAGATATATTCAGTTAATGCATGGAAATAACAAAACAGGAACAACACAACAAAACCACAACACCAAATATAACGTGGTTCACCCCCAGTGTAGGGGCTACGTCCACAAACTGCGTTTTATTCCTCTTTCCTCAAAACCACAGTTTATCTGCGCACTTAGCTGCAGATTCCTTCTTCCTCTTGACAGCCGCGCACACAGCAGCAGGCTTCTGCGCACACAGCTGCAGAGGTCGTCCACGCACACAGCTGGGACTTGTTCCTTCCTTACAAAATCCGACCTTACTTTACCTTGTCTTTCTTACATCAAAAACCTAACCTATCCATTTTCCATAAGCGCTTATTTATACTGCGCAGCTTTACAAAAACCATGGTCTTAAACCATGGGCACCCACAAAAACCCCTAAACCCTGGATTTAACCCATGGGTTTATTACAAAAAGAGAGGGTTTTGACTTACCCTGACACCCCTAAGACTATTTTGACCCAATGCTTCCTTTATAATTTAACCGCGGAGTTACCCCCTATGGGGTATGCGCTCCAACATCCGCCGGCGAGAAAACTTTTAAATCGGAAACCGGAACGATAATAACTTCGGAAGCCAATTGGTTCACACAGCCACAACGGCGGGAAAGGAAAAAGAAAATGAACAAGTGACTTGCATCGGCAGCGGAGCGCATTTCACTTCAGGTGGCAAATTGATTTGGGAGCCGCAGCGGCGGAAGAGACAAGGGCTAAAGACACGCGAAATGCAGGCGGGAAAAGCTTTAGTCGGAAGTCGGAAGACATCACATCGGAAGCCAAATGACTTTCCCAGCCGCAACGGTGGAAGAGAGAAGGCTACGGGTAGGCGATTAAAAGACTAATAAACATCGGCGGTCGGAACACTTTATACTTCGGGTGCTAAGCCGCTTTGGGAGCCGCAACGGCGGACGAGAAAAAGACAACAGTCGTCGATCAAACATACTTTCGATGCCCGATGTATAAAAATGATTCAAGTGTTTTGGACAGTTCTCAAAATTCAACAACGGACAAAAAATGGCTTCACCTCTGAAACGGCGACCCAAAACAAAGAAACTTGATCCGATCGACAAGCAAATAAAACTGCGACCTGCAACAATTTCCATCATAGTCAAATTTGAAAACCAGGGCGAGAGTTAATCTTTAGAATCATCCAAAAATAATCATGGCCAAAAAATTCAAAGAATCCAACGATTAAATCATGAGGAGGGGCCCAAAATTTAAGAAATTTGGGGGGGAAACATTGTAGTTGCAACACGCTGCTAATACAAAATAAAATTTTGACAGGAGATAATCTTGAAAAATGTGGCTTTCTCGATCCATTCAGGTGTTGTTTATGCATCTCAGCTAAGGGAATAGCTGCACATCTTCTCATAGCCTGCGATTTCTCAATTTCAGTCTGGGAGATTGTCCTTCACGGTCTCTGTCCTGTTCCTGTTCAAAATGAAATAATTTCACTCTATCAACAATGGGCTGAGCACTGTCCATTCTCATGTGGAGCAAATAAAGACGTGGTAAACATTTGGCAGCTAATTCCTAAAGTTTTTTGGTGAAATATTTGGCTTACTAGAAATAATTTGTTATTCAACAATATCTCTGTGACTCCTCAAATTGTTGCACCAAAAATCAAGTGCCATGTTACTGAATTGGCTGGAAAGATCAATTCCCCCTCCACGCTACCAACAGAGATTGCAAATTGGCTTGGCTCTATTCCAGCGCAGGTGCCAAAGGTCCATTGTATCCGGCCAACATGCCATTCCCCCTGGCATATTAGGAAATTAGGTGATGGATTTTATTCATGGTGGATTAATTCTCCTTCAACTTCTATTTTTTTCGACGGTACTTCTAAAGGAAACCTTGACATCTTTGGAGCTGGGGGAATGGTGTATTCTTCAGACAAGCTGTTAAAAACCATATTTAGTTGGGGCCTTGGCTTCATGTCCAAAAATCAGGCTGAAAGCTATGCTCTTCTCAAATCTTTCCAGATAGCTAAGGAGCTTGGTTTTAAGACAATTCAAATATTTGGCGATTCAGAGCTACTGATTAAAATATTAAACTCAGCAAATCAATTTTACAATCTAGAATTAAATAATATCTTACAGAGAGTTCGGAATCTCCTCAAAGATTTTGACAGGGTTTAGTCTTTCCACATTCTCCGAAATCTTAACAATTCAACTGATGATATGGCAAACAAAGCCTGCCAGTTGGCACAAGGTCAACTTAGCATCGATGACAAATCCAACTGCTTTCATTCTATTCCTTAATTGTACTCAATTTTGTTGTATTTAGTCTTTCTGGCTCTTATTTCCTTAACCTATAAGAGGACTTGTAACTTCTTATTATGGTGAATAAGGCTTCCATATGAGCATTTTGTAATTCGTTGATTGGCATTTGTCATATCAGTCTAGCATTCTTTCTGAAAAAATTAAAAAAAATTTACTTGTTTTAGTTAAAAAAAATATATGGAATCTAGATCAATACACTTTAAACTTGACTTCGCTTGTATGTCATGAAGGCCAAAGGTAATAACTAATATGGAATACAAAATATTTGGTTGGTGTGACATGCCATGATCCTACCAAATTTCACAGGAAGCCTAAAACAAAAAAACATATTAAAAAACATTCTCCCTTTTAATTCAATCCATGAATATTTTTTTTAAAGTACCCGCTACAAAAACATGAGTCCATTTTTTTTCTAAGTTACCCACCAAATTATTGGATGGATTCTCAATTTTTTATGGAAGTTACGCACTAGCTTAGTGGATAAATTCTCAATGCGGCTCTTATCATAACTGCTCCACCCTCATCTTAACTACGTATAAATTAAAAAAAACAAATTACTAGTAGGTTTTACTCTTGATATAGTGGTGGTTATTTAATGCAATTTACAAATTTCAGGTGGTTAACCTACGTTAAACTCACCATTGTTTAGAAAATTCCAATAGTTAACTCATGTTAAACCTGATTAATTTTAAAAGGCGGTTGGTTCACTCATAGTTTGATGCAGGAGAATTTGCTCTCATTTAAAGTTCTAAATAATGATCAAACCATGAGGTCTTGATGTTAGCATAAGAAGGGGTTGATTGTAAATTATTTGTAAATATATTTGAATTTCCTCACAATTAGAAATCATAGATTTAGAAGGTTCCAATTTGTGATTAGGTTAGTTAAAGTACTGAGTCATCAGATTTAGGGTAAATGTCGATTGAATAATCATTGTAACCGAATTTGCATTAGCAGGAAGAGTTTGATGAAGGCTAAGAAGATTTTATTTGTGAGTCATAAAAGAGGGCAAGGAAAAAAATTATATTCTTAGAAACAATTGTAGATGCTTAGGAGTTAGTTACTCACTGGTTCAAAAAATTAACCAAGAATCATTTGGTTGACCTTTGAGGGAGAGGTTGGTCGATTGACCATAGAGAGTAGATCAGGGTTTGTTTATGAGCATGTACAAATGTTCCCATTTATAAATGGAAAAGGAAAATTCACCAGATATAGTGTGTATGACTCTTGGTATTATTGTATGTTATTGTTGAATGCATTGAGATATGATGAATATTAACTAATAGTATGATTAACCAACCTGTGCATGCAATCTTGATAAGGAGACAATCAGTCTATGTGAGTAAATGACTGTAAGTGAAACAATGAGTTGATAACTCATTGAAGTGTAGAACAAGGAAGCTTGAATCGATGGTAGAAAATCTTCTGGGTTCTAATAAGTGATGCAACCAATTGAAATGAGTTTTGTGAGGAGATGGGAGAGATCTTGTAGTCATGACTTCAGGTCTGGAGGCTACGTTGAAGTTCATTATGTCTTTGTCAAAGGAAACGCTTAGATCAAATCCAAACAATGATGAGGAATTACGAAACAATGGAACCTCGGTGATTCGTATTGAGGTAAGTAATTTTGGCATTAAATTAAGAATGTGTCGGTTACACGATTTCTTGGAGAACCGTAGTTCCTTTGAAGACAAGATGGAATGCGTCTGGGCAATCCTACAATTTGAATGTTGATTTGATTATGAAGGTGTGGTGCTTTGGGTTTTTCTTGTACATTCAAATAGATGAATGGATCAAATTGAGTTGGTTGTTGAGGCATATAAACTGGGATTTAAACCAACATGTTGCATTCCTTGGAGAGAAGCAATATTATTGATAGATCATTTGAGTTTTAGATAATTCCATTGTTGTTGACATTCAATGTGAATGTTTGCATCATTAAGTTTAAAATCTATGTGGATGGTGCTATAATTGGTGGAAGTGCAAAGGAATTGCTAAAGTTGGCGGGGTTGTCAAAAGTGCCATCGAATTTGATAAAATCTATCAACTTGACGAAGTTCCAGGTTTTGTTGGAATAGAGCATAAGCCTTAAAATATTTTAAATTCATGATTATGAGAATACTGTAAGACAGATTGGAAAGAGAAGATCCTATAAACGAAGTTTCAGTGGGAAAACTCGCACCATTCTTGTCATCAGAGCACATGGTTATGCTCTTTCGAATCATGTGTGTTTCTTTTAAAATTGACGCATAGAGATGAACAAATAAATGTTATTTGGAATCGAGAATGCATGCATGTTCTTTGAAGATATGGAGCAGTTATGTTCTTTGAAGGAGAAATTAGAGAGCAAGGATAAGCTCTTGGGAAACAAAAAATAGGGTAAGAAGGTTTTACAGTGAAAGCATCAATTGATTTTGCAATAGATGCTTTACAGACAAAAGAAGAGTTTAGCAGGAGATACCAAACAAAGTGGAATAATTATAGCAGTGCAGTGTGCATCGAGAGTATACAATGTTGAATAGAGCAAAGGAAGCGTGGACCAATATTACTTGAGAAATACAACATATTCAAATAGTAAATTCAACCTTGGGTTGGGCGTTAATAATGGAGGAAAATCTAGCAAATAATTAAATCTAGAGGCATGGCTAGGTTTGCAAGATCCAAAGGAAATACAAAAGTAATTTGTGAGTGCATGCAAACTTGAAATGCTCATGTATACTCTGTTGATTTAATGATGGAATGATGCCAATATATGTGTGTGAATTCAATAATGATGAATGCATATGTACTTGGAATATCTCTAACAAAGTTTCAGTAAGAGGATGAATTTCTCTGTTCACTAGAGATGAATCATATGCTTTGAAGATATGTTTGAGTGTATGTTAGTAGAAATAGAGTAATCAAATTCATTTTCAAACCCAAGTTGATATGTATGGAACGACACTCAGGTTATAGATCTTTTAGATCTATGGGTTAGATAAACAAATATTTTGTTTCCCATTCAATCTGGAATATAATTGCTTTTATTGAATGCATGTAATAAGCAGTGGACATGCCAATCTGGAATAAATTATGGATTGTGTCATTCTTAAATAAATCCATAGTAACTTGTATTAAGGTTTGTTGGCGATGCACCCAACATGTAGTAAAATCAATGTGTGAATTCTACCAGCTCGTGGTGGAAGTAATACATCTGTACATCGATGATTATATCAAAATCTTCAATCGGGTTAAATGCTCTTTGGAATTGGAATTGTAGGTATTGTTACAATTGGAATTGGAATTGGAAGTGTAGAGTAACTGGAAGAAGAAGGCAAGGCAAGAATTTGAAATTCCTTAGTATTGATTTCAGGGGTTCTTTTGGAGAATTTTAGAGCTAGTGTGCTCTTGAATGCGATTGATGCAGAGTTATTATATATAGAAGTCATAAGTATGAAAGAATAAAGAGTTGAGATTTATTCAGAGGATTAAATCAAGGAAGGAGAAATTTTAGAAGTGAAGATCATGAGGGGATTTTAAAGGTATTGACTGATTGATGTTTTATGTTTACTCTGGTTTTAAGAATTTGTGTTTGTAGGTAGAAGCAGACAGGAAAGGTTTGATAGCAACAGATAGCTAGGAAAGCTATAACAAGGACCAAATGTGTTCCTAAATGCATGAGGAAAAGCATGTGAGCTCTAGGAGGAGAATTGTGGCAAAGAACCTTAATAGTTCTAGCTGAGGTTGGACAAGGATGACAAATTGAGTGTTCTCAGAGAAAGAAAGTGGATAACTGCAGAAGCCTGAGAAGAGTATAGGTGCTGTTGGAGCAGGGTCCCGCAGCTACAGAAGAAGCTGCTAGTTTTGGCGGAATGATAAGCTTTAGCGGAAAGAATTTAAGGCAGAGCTACGACGCCGTAGCACGTGTCCAACTGGAGAGCAGAGCCAGAAACCGTGACTTTTTGAGATACGAAAGTCAAAGAAGGGCAATGGTACCTGAGCAGCCGAGAAGGGAGAGCTCACCCACTGCATTGAAGGCAGCGGCGGAAGACAGGAGGGCTCAGCGACCCTCATAAAGAAGAAGGAGCAATGAGGCTCAAGCATTGAAGGCGAAGGACAGAAAACAGAGAAGCGGTGCATAGTACCCATGGTCAGTACCGGGAAGCATGGAAGACTGCAGAGAGCTGTGGTGTGACAGGAAGCGGCTACCTCAAGGACAGAGAGGACCGACTGTCACTAATTAGGGTTTGGGTTACTGTTGGGACAGGCCCACAGTGTTGTAAATGCAAAACCTTCGGGCTACTTATAAAAGAATGTAATTTTGTATTGAAAAAGGTTAGCTAGTTGGTTGGGTAGACAGTAGACAGTCGTGATTAAAATAGGCAATAAGGAGAAGTAGACTGTTGTAAAAGCCGAGCTCTGGTTTTGGTCTTAGCTGTAGCAATCTTACTGAAACCAGTAGCTGGCTTATAGAGCATGCATGTAACGATCCGCAGGGATCAACTGAGAGGGAAGAGTATATTGTAAGAGAGCGATATAGAGAGAAGAGAGATCTAAGAGAGAAGATCTTGAGCTGCATATGCGGTGCAGCAGAACTGTGTTTTACCTTCCCCTTGAGCTATAATAGAAAACACAGTTCTGTGGACGTAACTTCCATCCTGGAGGTGAACCACGTTAAAACCTGTGTTATGTGACTGGGTTATGTGTTATTTGTACTTATGCATTGCTTAGTTATTTCATGGACTTCGTTGTATTTTAATGGATGAATGTATTAATCAATTCACCACAGCACAGAAGAATAATCATAAGTTAAAAGCCTTTGGCATGTCGTATGTGTTTCATTTATGTTTGCGTAAACAGCTACTGGTTGCAGTATTGAATAGCTTTGTATGCTAAGTCTTGCATGTCGACACAAGCAACGCTAAGTGCGCTAAACCGCGGAGGTAGGATATCACAGAGAGGTGATACCGCACCGACAGAGAAGCTGCGGTGTTCGATACCGCAGGTTGAGGACTTCGCGTTGGGCAGGAGCTGCGTGTCGCACGGTGCGCGGTGTTGCGGTAAGGCTGGAGATACCGCAAGACAGGGGAAGTGCGCATCGTAGAGAAGGACCGCACGGTGGTGTAAAGGAACATCCCACAGCTAGAAGAGCTGGGCGACAGCGGGATTGCACGACGTGAGCAAGAGGTTGCGCGACGCACAGACACAGAGGGAGATCTTGCAGTCAGAAGAGCTGCGAGCCGCAAGTAGGACTGCGACAGAACCTGGTCCAAGACGCTTGAGTCCTTGGCCAACCCATTAGAATCACTTCGGGTGAGACTTCAGGCCGCTGTGCGGCCTGTCGCCGAAAGGGCTAGTGAGCTAGGGGTGCTGTTGGTTGATTATAGTAAACCCGGGTCTGCCCATGCAATCAACAAATGGTTCCGTTGCCGGTTTGAACGACTGGGAGTTAATGTTCTGTTGGCATCCTACCAGAGAAGAGTTTCACCAGTGGCTGGATTCAGACTTAAGGGAGTTTGCCAAGAAAGAAAATTGAAGCCCTAAACTGAGCACAGAGGCCTGGTTAGAAAAGCATATCGCTTCAGATATACATGCTATATTTTTTGCAACCTATGGAAACGAGCTTTTCGACTAGTTATCCAAGTTGACAGATAGGAACACATTCAAGAAGAAAAGAAACATTGTCTGGACACCGGAGTTGATTCAGACTGTGCAGAACCTTGACAATCTGATTACGAGAGCAGTGGACTTCTGGCTTACCAGTGTGCTAGACGGCTTCGTTACAGAATTTGCAGTTGACCAGAGAAAGAGCTTCAGCGAAGCTGAACGATACTTCTTCAGAGGATATCGCGGTAAGTACCTAAGATCTCTAAACTTGTCCCTTAAGATGCTGCTATACGAAAAAGGAACAATGGATCTAGTCTCAGATGAATAAGTAAAGATAGTAATGTCACAAGAGTTTGAAAGTGATTTTGATGACATTGGACGAACACGTAGTGGAAAGAAGTATAAAGTAGATTTTAGCTCTCCTGTATTTGAAGACAGTCCAGAAAGTATTAGACAACAGAGCCCTAGCACCATAGAAGAACCAGAGGGGGGTATCCCTTACCACCCCTATACTCCACAGAAACAGACAGGGACTTAGAATAACCCCGCAGGTACTCCATCTAGTAGTTCACAGACAGTACCTACTTCTGCTACATCACCTTTACCTACACCGCTGAGTGGTAGTAACCCAGTTAGTCAGAACCCACCACAGAGAAATAGAATGGGAGACGACATGAAGCTACCTATTTTTAAAAGTACAGGAGCAGAAGACCCGGAACAGCATTGGTTCCTATGCGAAGCCATGTGGACCATTAAAACAATCAACGATGATAACCTTAAACTTGTATAGTTGGTCACCACACTCAGAGAAAGAGCCTTGACATGGTACATAAAGTATACTACATTGCCCAAGACACTTGCCCAGGTCAAGAACGCCATGATCAAAGAGTTTAAAAAACCTAAGTTTGAGTCTAAGTGCATTACAGAGCTTAAGGATATTAAGCAGCTACCATCAGAGTCGGTATGGGACTTTGACCAGAAATTCAAAGCTCTTATAGACCAAGTAAGTTTTGAGTTTGTGCCAGAGCAGCATAAGGAATGGTTTATTGCAGCGTTGCTCCCTCATATCAGAATGCCACTAATGCAGCAGAAACTCACTACTCAGGATGAAGCGCTGGAGATGGAAATGAAACTAGAGGCTTCACCTTTAGCAGAAACCAATACAGGCATGACAACTCTACAGACCCAGTTGGCCAACCTCACGTTACAGATACACGAACTTAAGAAAGGGAAAGAGGCTATGCAAGACATATGGTGCATAAAGTGTAGATCACAGGGTCATACTAAAGACAACTGTCCAGTCTTTGCATAATATTTAGCATCAAGAGCTCCTAACCCCTTACCACGAACACAAGGGCCATGGTGTGAAATATGTAAAACACAAGGACATCCACCTCAGCAATGCCCTTTGCTTCAGAAGTATGTACAGACACCTAAGAATCTATACTGTGTCTTCTGTAAATCCGTCGGGCATGATGAACAGGACTGCCAAGCCTATGATCTCATGTTAGATAGAAAACATGATGTGTACAGAGTCCAAGCAGACACACAGGGTCCAGTAGCAGGACCTCAGCCGGATCAGGATTACGGAGGACGAGGAGGAGGATTCAGAGGATGAGGCCGTGGAGGAGGCTTTGCACGTGGAGAAGGCTTTGGCCGACGAGGAGGTTTTGGCCAAGGTCATGGGCCAATCACTTGTTATAATTGTGGAGTTGTAGGACACTATGCTAGGGACTGTCAGAACGTCACTACTACTTGTAACTACTACAAATATTATGATCATACTATAGAGGAGTGTCCTATCTTGATAGCTAAGATCAAAGACCCTAAACCAGCCGCACACCAGAACATCCAACTTATCGTTGCTGAGCAGGTAGAACCAGAACCAAGAGTCAATATTGTGACTCGGAGCGGTGCTTCCACCAGTGGCACATCGCAGGAGACCGGAAAGAACACAAGTCAGGGGTGGGTGCGCAGAGCTCCTAGTAAAGCAACAGCACTCGACCTACAGCAGAATAAAGAGATCTTTCATGAAGCCAAGGTTTCCTTTGATGAACCTACACTATCAGGACCGCAAGTATCGCCGTCTAGGAGAGTACCGCAGCAAACACCTTGTGGTGATAGCCCTGAGCAGGCACAGCAGGCTACCACATCGGGAATATGCGACGAGGATGAATCGACAGGAAGTGTACAATCCTTCCTGCACAGCTGCTTGAAACTCCTGAGAAATGACAAAGCTGTCGGTGAGCTACAGCGCATGATAGATCAGTGTCAGCAACCCTCTCTCTCGGGCAGTGCACACCGCATTGTCCATAATATTACAAGACATACAAGGAGAGGAAGAGAGATGAAATTCACAGCGCAAATTGGTGAGTTTGAAATGGATGAGGTTGTCTTAGATCTAGGATCAGAGGTGAATGTTCTAACTAAGCAGACATGGGAACAGATGGGTAGTCCTCAGTTAGCCCTATCGCCTATCCACCTGAGATTAGCTAATCAGCAGCGAGTATCACCATTGGGTTGACTACCGCAGGTGCCAGTTGATATTGACGGAGTTCGTACTTTTGCGGACTTCGAGGTTATAGAAATCATTGGCGACAGTCGACCATATCCAGCACTATTAAGTATTGATTGGGCGATTGGTAGCAAAGTTGTCATTGACCTAAAGAGAAGACAAATGACCTTTGAGGATGCGTAGATCCGGGTCATCGCACCGCTGGATCCTTACCAAGGTCCTAGATATATTGAACCTATCCGAGCAGAGGAGGAGGCACATAACATCGATAGTCTCTACCAGATGACTGCGAACCAGAATGACTACATTAATTCAACCGCAGAAGGGAACATTAGTTGGCGATGCGACAGCTCATGCGCATCGGATTCTAATGTTGGTCTAGAAAAATGGCAGAATAGACTTTACGAAGTCTCAGCGCGCAGATGTGCGTTTATCAGTAAGTCACTGCGGTGGATTGGCACAGAGACCGCCGAGATTCCATCATATCATGCTCTGACGGATATCCAGGATTTTTTGAACAGTTTGAGCAACAAATTCCTCATGAACAGAGGATCGCAGCTATGGACCTTGCAGTTCGAGCTACACCTGCAAGATGGTGGTATGCGCATAAAGAGAATATCGCATCATGGGATAATATAAAAAGACTGATGGAGATCAGATTTTCTGACGATAGAGAGTATGTCCAGCAGAAGTACACAGGAGAAACTGACCCCAGGGTACACATTCAGACATGTGAACAGAACTGGTCGAACATTCCAGAGGATGAATGGGTTCACAGATTCATTCACACATTGGACACAGTTCCAAGGAATTGGTATACAGAGACCGAGCTGCGCAAGGGAACGACCACATGGTCACTTATGACAGACAGCTTCCTACTCACCTTTGCGTTTGAATCAAAACATCCGAGTGTTGCTCAGGCCCTAGACATAATCAAGATCAAGATATTTGAGGACCGTACCATCTTAGTGCAGGCTCAACCTGAGTGGGCCACCCAGTTGCAAGATGCGCTAGAATGCTATAACTTCGCAACAAAGCCAGACAATGAGGAGGAGGATGAGGACCCTCGCAACACCAACATTCCGGAGTCAGAAGGGAATCGCGATGTGGAGGGACCACAGTTAGAGATTCCAGCAATCAATGAGCCCATCAAGATTAAAAAGATCAATATTGGCACAGACGCAGAACCCAAGTTTGCCTCTATTGGAGACTACTGGAACGATGAAACAGTCGGACAGATTGCAGATCTGCTACATGACTATCAGGACCTATTTCCCACCAAGTTCACAGAGATGAAGGGAATAGTTGGAGACCTGGGAGTCATGAGGATACCATTAAAGGAGGATGCTAGACCAGTTAAGCAGCGCCCATATAGATTGAATCCGCGCTACAAAGAAAAAGTAAAGGACAAAATTGATAAAATGCTAGCAGCAGGCATCATCGAGCCAGTAGAGGAAAGCGAATGGATTAGCCCTATGGTAGTGCAAGAGAAGAAAACAAAAGGGGACATCAGGATCTGTGTTGATCTGCGAAAACTCAACGATGCATCACTTCATGATCCATTTCCAACACCGTTCACTGATGAAGTATTAGACAACGTGGGAGGACAGGAGGTCTACTCCTTCATCGATGGGTTTTCAGGCTACCATCAGATCAGAATACATCCAGAAGATCGATCCAAGACCACCTTTGCAACAGAATGGGGCTCGTTCCAGTATACGGTAATGCCCTTTGGTCTTAAGAATGCACCAGCTATATTTTCTAGAGTAGTAGTTGCTGTCTTTAAAGAATACATCCATAAGTTCTTAGAAGTATATTTTGATGACTGGACTGTATTTGGGCTAATCGATAAGCACATAGGAGATCTAAGACTGATGTTAGAGAAATGTAGGCAGTACCAAATTTCTCTAAACTTGAAGAAGTGTATATTTTGTGCACCATTTGGTATTTTGTTGGGCCGCATTGTTTGCAGACAAGGCTTGATGGTAGACCCCGCGAAGATCGCTATCATTGTAAACCTTCCAGCACCCAACTTAGTCAAGCAACTGAGGACAGTACTTGGTCATACCGGGTACTACAAAAAGTTCATCAAGGGCTACGCAAAGATTACAGCGCCGATGGAGAAGTTGCTAAATAAAGATGTAAAATTCCTATGGAATGAGGAATGCCAGCAGAGTCTCGACATACTTAAGGAGAAGATGGTTACAGCACCCATCCTAGTATTTCCCGACTGAACTAAGCCATTTCATGTACATGTGGATGCATCCGGCATCGCATTAGGAGTCGTCTTGACACAGCCAGGAGAAGGGGATCTTGACCATCCCATCGCATATTCCAGCAGAAAGCTATCAACAGCAGAAAAAAAACTACACCACAACAGAAAGAGAGGGCTTAGCTATGGTATATGCTCTGCAAAAGTTCAGGCACCATCTATTGGGCGCCTCGTTTAAAATGTTTACTGACCATTCCGCATTAAAGTACCTAGTCAATAAACCAGTGTTAGGGGGGAGAATCTGCAGATGGTTACTCCTCTTCCAGGAGTATGATTTTGAAATCATTGTGAAACCAGGAAGACTGAATGCAGGACCAGATCATTTGTTGCGATTAGACTCAGGGGAAGAGCCTAGTAACCTAGAAGACAATCTACCAGATGCGTCATTGTTTTCCATACAGATCGCAGATGAGTACTATGCCGACATTATTCAATTCCTCACCACAGGAGTAGCACCTGACGAGTTTACTAAGCAGCAAAAGAAGCAGTTGGTTGTTAAAGCAGCAGACTTCACCCTCATCGCAGGACACCTATACAAGTTAGGTCCGGATGAAGTTCTGCGCAGATGCGTGATGTCGCACGAAAAAGACGCTATTATCAAAGAGGCCCATTCAGGAACCGCAGGAGGACATTTCGTAGGAAAACCGACTGCGCAGAAAATCCTGGAGGCAGGATTATGGTGGCCTACATTGCATAAAGACACCAAGGACTTTTGCAGATGCTGCGATATCTTCCAAAGGGTAGGAAAACCCTCGCGACGCGATGAAATGCCGCTGCGACCGCAGGTCACGTTGCGCGCATTTGACAAATGGGCTATAGATTTTGTGGGTCCTATCAACCCACCAGGAAAGCGCACTGATGCGAGATATATTATCACTGGAACAGAGTACCTCACCAGATGGGCAGAGGCCAAAGCAGTAAGAAATTGTGATGCTGCTACAACTGCACAGTTCCTTTTTGAAAACATCATCAGCAGGTTTGGATGCCCAGTAATTTTGATGAGCGATCAAGGCACACATTTCGTGAACAGTACTATTGAGGCATTAACAGAAGAATTCCAGATCCAGCACCATAAGAGCACTCCCTACCACCCGTAGGCTAATGGTACAGTGGAGGCCTTCAATAAGATTTTAGAAAATGCTCTTACTAAGATCTGCAATAGCCAGAGGAATGATTGGGACCTCAGAGTTAACGCTGTCTTATGGGCGTACAGGACCACATGTAAGAAACTTACGGGACACACACCTTTCCGCTTAGTATATGGACAGGAGGCTGTTATGCCTATGGAGTATATTCTTCCCAGTTTAAGAATCGCTCAGATTACCGGGATGACTGATACAGACACAGTTGAAGCAAGGCTACCACAGCTGCTTTCCTTAGAAGAAGACAGGTTCATCGCCGGATTCCATCAGAAAGTGCAGAAGGCCCGAGAAAAAGCTTGGCATGACAGACACATTAAGAATAAGACTTTCCAGATCGGAGACCTGGTGCTCCTCTATGACAGCAAATTCATCAAGTTCCCAGGGAAGTTTAAGACACATTGGCTAGGGCCATATCAGATACAGCAAGTCACAGAGGGAGGTGCCGTTCAGCTCAGCCAGCTGAACGGGGAGCTTTTGCCCACATGGATTAATGGCAGTAGGCTTAAGCCCTATAGTGATAACCACCCCACCTCTTAACCAGCCGCAATGGTGTAGATGTCCAGTGTAGTTGAAAGGAGGCATCGCACCAGGAATGAGTCTACACCGGTAAAAAAATTCTAAGAATGAGGAACGAGGAGTTGCAAAAAAAAAAAAAAAAAATTATTTTTGACACTGTTTGTTCGTGCAGGTGATGCGGAGTTGCATCGCAGCAGTAAGATGTTTTCCCCTGCCACATACTCAGTTTGCAACCGACAGTGGGCTAGTCAAGTCACTGTCTGACAGGTAGTTAATGAAGAAATGACTGGTATCCCCTACCGTAGATTTGGCAACAGTATAATAAATTTTTTCGGATGTGGTAAATCTCTGACGAGACTGGCGCATGTACACACACGGCTCGAGGAAAATTCTATCAAGATTTTAGCATTAATTGAGGATCGGATGGCGGGCCTGGTCCTATCCGGGTAATTAATATGACCGGCGCACCCAGTCCAGACGACCGTTATGTCCGGGATTGTCGTATTTGACATAAAAGCAGAAAGTATTCAATTGGGACGGTTACGCTTGCAGAAAAACCGAGAGCTGGAGAACAAGTGTTAAGCATTCCCTGTGTCGAGCTAAGTTGTTACAGAGTGCTATGATTTTCAGAAGTTGCAGCCATTGCACGTCCGCCATTTTATGCTGAGTGGGTCCTGTCTGAGGACGAGCCTCTGGAAAAAAATTTGAGAAGATTTCAGCGTCACGGCCTTGCAGGAGTTATGGCGTCGCCTTCTACAACTAACCCACCGAGCTCGTCCCGAACCAGAGAACCACCAAAGATGAGAAGCCATTCCCAGCTCATGGAGGAATCCAGTTCCGAGCAGGAAGATGAAGTTCGTAGTGCAATGGACTACCTCATACCACGAGTTGAAGGCGCCCCAGATATCAGACTTTCCAAGAGCGGTAAGCTTCCTGTGCCCATACCGCCAATAGATTCTCGAGTAAAGGAAAATGGTGATTTAGTAGGATATGCTGGTGTTGTCAAATTTATTGATTACAACCTGGGGGACGGTAAGACGTACCCTCACTTCAAGCCAGATGCGTATCTTGTGCTTGAGAAGAATCCAAGGACAGGTAGAGAAGAATTCGTCCCCATGCCACATGTCCAGGTTCTTGAGCGTTCAGGTCTGCTCAATGTGTTGAGACTTCCCCATTTTGGACGTAGCGCAGAGGTTAATGCTGTGGTGCGTGTCCTCCTCTCGTGTGTACATGGAGGCTATCTCTGGCTAGGTCACAAAATCGACCTCAATGTCGACTTGATACACCGTGTTACCGACCTGTCTAAGACTGGTAAAGATCCCGAGATACAGATAACAGGAAAGACCAAGGACTCCAAACTGCCAGCAACATTAGTTAAAAAGTATCAGCTACAACGAGGAGGTAGGGCTTATGATATCATGAGTTTACAGAATGAGACACTCAGATTCACAGCCAGTCTGCTTGCAGGCAGACTGCTTACCAAGGTCCGACCGAAGGAAGTCACGGGATCGGTGATCAATCTGGCCATACAAGTTACCAAAGGAGAGTAGTTCAATTGGTCGTTATTTTTATTAAACATGTTTCAGGAAGATTGTTTGGCAGCCCAAGATCAAGCCAACCACCCTTTCCACTTCTCGTGGCTACTCATACTGTGTGCATTCGTCGCATGGAAGGAACCGCCCAACAGCCAATTTCCACAGATCGCAGGAGGAGCGCCCAGGGGTGTGCGCTATGCCAGTTTATGGGACACCAACAGTCAAGCAAGGAAACAGGTTAACACGATAGTATTTTATGAATACTATTTGATGTTGAAGAACCTTATCCAGCAATCACCAAGGATCAGTACAGAGACTGTGGACGCATATGATAACCAGCTTAATTTTATGACGGACAGCCATCGAATCTACCTAAGGCCTAAAAGGACTAAAAGGGACGACTGGGCTCCCGGCTGGTTCATAATGACAATACAGGACGTTGAGAATGTCATCAAAGGCTTTGATGACCAATGGCGACAAGAATACGAAGATACCACGCCACTACCAATGGAGACCGACCAGACAGACCCACCAGAAAAGGGCAAAGAAAAATTGGACACCCAGGCACAAGGTACAACAGAAGTGCCACCACCACGCGACAAGAGAAAAGACCTACCGGAAGGATCAACAGAGACACCTACGATAAAGAATGGAAGCCAAGGGACCATAGAGACACAGCAGAGAAAGAAGCAGAAAACCTCAAAGCCAACCCTGAACACAGCACTGACAGACGATGACTATGAACTCATCGCAACAAGGACGTGCGATACATTGAAGGACTCACTTGACGCGATGAAGGAGGTGCAGGAAAAGAGCCAGAGCATAGTCGAAAAACAACTTCTAGAATTAAGAATGATTACAGAAAAAACTGCCATGAGGTACATTCCACCCGACAAGACAAACACTGGAGAGACTTCAGCACCACCGATGTCCCGCGAAGAGAGCTTAGCAACGAATCGCCTCAACACTGTGTTGATTCCACCAGGGAGTATCCGATTCCCTGCGACAATGAAGGACCCCCCAGTTCAATTGGGGCAATCCATTGAGGTTAACCTTGCGGAATTCCACATTGACCAATTATACATGATCCAGCAGCAGCTAACCGCAGAGCTCAAGGGAAGAGAGCTCGTGACTTACAAGCAGAACACGCAGCTAAAGAAGCAGAATGCAGCACTCGCTACCAACTATCAGAAAATGGTAGCTGAGTTAAAAACATGTCAGGACAGGGATCAGGAACTCTCTCAGGCACTACAGAGTATTGCCTTGGAGCTGCCCAAATGCAACATTGAGTTCGCATTGCCTACCCCCCAAAAGCTAAGGAGAGTAGCAGACAGAGCAAAGGATCTGAAAGAAACTGTGGTTAGAATGGATGAAGAGGTGGCCAGGTTGAAGGCAGAACACAAAGTACAGATCGCTGAGATTGAGGCTCGTATACGAGACACCGCTGTGGCAGACCAGAAAGAACGAGTAGAAGCTTTTCGACTCACTTTTGCGCAGGTGAAATCTCACATTGAAGAAGCAGTGTCGATACTCAAGGAAGCAACAGACACATGGGCCGAGTTAGATGATTTGCCGGAGAGGGCAGAAATCCAACAGAATATTCAGTGGGTAGAGGCTACTGCAATGGCCATGAAAGAAGAAATTAAGAGCTTAGCCGCTCTCCAGAATATGAGGAAGACAAAGGAGATGAACCAACTGCAGCAGGAAGCGCAGCGGCTAAGAACACAGGAGGTCCACATTAGCGACCTGCTTCAACCCTATCAGGAGCAAATCACTGAGCTGGTCGACGTAGCTGAGCAGAAAATGAAGGAATTCACCACTGTAAGAGAAGAAATTGATCAGACCGATGACTCCAAAGTTGATCAAGCCCTGATTGACTCGGCAAGAGAACGTGTCGAGGTAATGAAGAAAGAAGTCGAAGGACTTCGGCAGAAGTTGCAGAAGACTTTGCAGGAGGCGAAGGAGAAGCTACAGCAGGAGAAGTTACATCAGGAGAAGCCTGTTGCAGGTGGCTCGAGGACGAGCCACAAGTAAGTGTTAGGGGACTGTTGGAGCAGGGTCTCGCAGCTACAGAAGAAGCTGCTAGTTTTGGCGGAATGATAAGCTTTAGCGGAAAGAAGTTAAGGCAGAGCTACAACGCCGTAGCACGTGTCCAGCTGGAGAGCAAAGCCAGAAACCGTGACTTTTTGAGATACGAAAGTCAAAGAAGGGCAACGGTACCTGAGCGGCCGAGAAGGGAGAGCTCACCCACTACATTGAAGGCAGCGGCGGAAGACAGGAGGGCTCAACGACCCTCATAAAGAAGAAGGAGCAACGAGGCTCAAGCATTGAAGGCGAAGGATAGAAAACAGAGAAGCGGTGCATAGTACCCATGGTCAGTACCGGGAAGCATGGAAGACTGCAGAGAGCTGTGGTGTGACAGGAAGCGGCTACCTCAAGGACAGAGAGGACCGACTGTCACTAATTAGGGTTTGGGTTACTATTGGGACAGGCCCATAGTGTTGTAAATGCAAAACCTTCGGGCTACTTATAAAAGAATGTAATTTTGTATTGAAAAATGTTAGCTAGTTGGTTGGGTAGACAGTAGACAGTCGTGATTAAAATAGGCAATAAGGAGAAGTAGACTGTTGTAAAAGCCGAGCTCTGGTTCTGGTCTTAGCTGTAGCAATCTTACTGAAACCAGTAGCTGGCTTATAGAGCATGCATGTAACGATCCGCAGGGATCAACTGAGAGGGAAGAGTATATTGTAAGAGAGCGATATAGAGAGAAGAGAGATCTAAGAGAGAAGATCTTGAGCTGCATATGCGGTGCAGCAGAACTGTGTTTTACCTTCCCCTTGAGCTATAATAGAAAACACAGTTCTGTGGACGTAACTTCCATCCTGGAGGTGAACCACGTTGAAACCTGTGTTATGTGACTGGGTTATGTGTTATTTGTACTTATGCATTGCTTAGTTATTTCATGGACTTCGTTGTAGTTTAATGGATGAATGTATTAATCAATTCACCACAGCACAGAAGAATAATCATAAGTTAAAAGCCTTTGGCATGTCGTATGTGTTTCATTTATGTTTGCGTAAACAGCTACTGGTTGCAGTATTGAATAGCTTTGTATGCTAAGTCTTGCATGTCGACACGAGCAACGCTAAGTGCGCTAAACCGCGGAGGTAGGATATCACAGAGAGGTGATACCGCACCGGCAGAGAAGCTGCGGTGTTCGATACCGCAGGTTGAGGACTTCGCGTTGGGCAGGAGCTGCGTTTCGCACGGTGCGCGACGTTACGGTAAGGCTGGAGATACCGCAAGACAGGGGAAGTGCGCATCGTAGAGAAGGACCGCATGGTGGTGTAAAGGAACATCCCGTGGCTAGAAGAGCTGCGCGATAGCGGGATTGTGCGACGCGAGCAAGAGGTCGCGCGACGCACAGACACAGAGGGAGATCTTGTAGTCAGAAGAGCTGCGAGCCGCAAGTAGGATTGCGACAGAACCTGGTCCAAGACGCTTGAGTCCTTGGCCAACCCATTAGAATCACTTCGGGTGAGACTTCAGGCCGCTGTGCGGCCTGTCCCTGAAAGGGCCAGTGAGCTAGGGGTGTTGTTGGTTGATTATAGTAAACCCGGGTCTGCCCATGCAATCAACAGGTGCTCAAAATAGGTACTAAGAGGTAGATGACCAAGTATACCAAAAGGTCAAGCTCAAGGGGAATAACTTGATGAGGTATGGTGAGGCAAGTATGGAGGCTTACTGAGAAAGATGCTTGAGTGCAATCTACAAGTGGATAAGGTAAATTTCACAAGGGAGATGAAGACAATGGCCCCCAATGGTCATTACGAAGGTTTAGGTGAAAACCAAAACAAAAGAAAAGAATATGTCAAGGCAAAGGACATCCGGAGTAAGACAAGAGATGAGGAGTTTGATAGGGAACTCATTGGGATAAAATTACAACTATATGTACTAAAGGAGTTGCTACAGTAAGATGCGGAAGAAAAAAACTCGGATGGGTTTTACGGAAGAAGGTGAAGTGGCATAAGTTGCAAATAAAGATGAAGCACATATTGAGTACTCAACAGAGGAACGATGAGCTCATAGGAGCATAGATTAATGTTTGCATTTGTGAACCGAAACAAGGGCCATTACTTGGAGAGGAGGAGGAGGATGCTGATAAGAGACTTGTTGAGAGTCTCGTAAATTGTTTCGAGAATGAAACATCATATAAGTCCACAAAGCCTTATGATTTTAAAACTGACAGAATGTGTGTGATTGCAATTTTTAATGAAGATGGACATACACCCAAAGTTGTTATGGAGACGGACAAGACAAATTTGGCCACCGAGTATAACTAAGAGAGTTGTGAAAGACAATCAGTGAACACTGTCATGCAAAGTGAAAAGACATGTTTTTTATAGACATGAAAGTAGAACATAATCAAACTTCTTTTAGAGAAGATGGGCAATTGTATCTCATATTAAAGAACCTGTCATTGATATGAACAGTAAAATCTTGGATCTTGAAGTTGGCCAAAACGAAGATGAAGAACAATTACTAAAAGTTGTTATAGAAAATGAAGAAGATGGCATCGATGTTGCAAATAAGATGCCTCTAGAGAAAAAGATACAATCCTTAGAGGATTGGATGCTAGACGACGCAATTGGTGAAGAGTGTGTGGGGACTTCAAGTACAATTCCAAGTGAATTTGTTGATTTGTGTGAAGAGATGAATATTATAGAAAGAAGGTTTATAGAACAAAATGCTCAAATTCGGTATGTCAAACTGAAATTCAAAGAAGAGGAAATTGTTCTAAAGAACAACAGAGAAAGAGAAGGGAACGATGAATATGATGTTTCGAACAAAGAAGTAGAGTGTAAGTTACTCTCCAAAAACAAAGTTAAAATGCAGAAACAACAAGAGAATGCTGAAGAGGGATACGTCTTAAAGGGCATTAAGGACAAAGAGGTGGCAAAAAGAAATCAACAGCTTAAGAGCAAAGGAGAGGAGGACATCCGGTTTTATATGCCTAGCATTTACCAGCAAGGTGATGAACTGGATAAAGAGATATATGAGGTTGAGAAACTCATGTTGAAAGCACATAAGAGAATTCACAGTGAAGAGTAAGAAACAATCCATTTTAGGATTTGTTTGACTATGATAAAAGTTAAGAACAATAGAGTTAAAGAAAGATTGCAAAACAAAATTTGGAAGCCTAGCAGATTGAGCACAATAGAGGAAAGACAAAATAACAAGGCTGATGACCAACTACAATACAAAGTATGGGATCATGTAGGTTCCAAGTTATCAAATACTTATGACCAGGAGGTCATACATTTTCCAATTGTGGGACTCTGATGCAAGAGCATCTGCTCTCATTTAAAGTTCTAAATAATGATCAGACCATGAGGTCTTGATGTTAGCCCAAGGAGGGGTTGATTGTAAATTATTTTTAAAGATATTTGAATTTCCTCATAGTCAGCAATCATAGATTTAGAAGGTTCCAAATTGTGATTAGGTTTTTGTTAAAGTAACGAGTCATCATATTTACGGTAAATGTCGATTGAATAATCATAGTAACCGAATCTGCATTAGTAGCTAGAGTTCGATGAAGGCTAAGAAGATTTCATTTGTGAGTCATAAAAGAGGGTAAGGGAAAATTATATTCTTAGAAATAGTTGCAGATGGTTAGGAGTTAGTTAGTTTTTTTTGCATGGTTCACAACCTTGGCAATTGTGTTTGAGGCTCACTACATCCACAATAATAATTCTAGGGGGGCCACCCGAAGTGGCCTCGCCCTATTAACTCCAGTTTTGGGAGCCTAACCCCGAAGGACCCAAAGAATTGGATTCATGAGAATTGAATCTCTGACCTCAATATCTACAATCTTTGGACTTGGATCTCCAACCAATTGAGCTACCCCTCGAGGTTATGGTTAGGAGTTAGTTACTTGCTAGTTCAATAAACTAGCCAAGAATTAGTTGGTTGGCCTTAGAGGGAGAGGTTGGTTGATTGGCCATAAGATCAAGGTTTGTTTATGAGCATGTATAGACATTCCAATTTATAAATGGAAAAGGCAAATTCAACAGATAGTGTGTGGATGACTCTTCGCATTACTGTATGCTATTGTTGAATGCATTGAGATATTGTGAACATTAGTTAATAGTCTGATTAACCAAGTTGTGCATGAAATCCTGATAAGGAGACAATCAATATGTGTGAGTAAATGACTATAGGTGAAACATTGAGAGGATAAGTGCATAACAAGGAAGCTTGAATCGATGGCAAAAAATCTCCAGGGTTCTAATAAGTGATGCGCCCAATTGAAATGAGTTTTGTGAAGAGATGGGAGAGATCTTGTTGTCATGACTTCAGGTTTGGAGGCTACATTGAAATTCATTCAATCCTTGTCAAAGGAAATGCCTAGATCAAAGGCAAACGATGGCGGGGAATTACGAAACGACGGAACCTCGGTGATTCGTATTGAGGTAAGTAATTTCGACATTAAATTAAGAGTGTGTTGGTTACATGATTTCTTGGAGAACCATAGTTCCTTTGAAGACTAACTGAAGTGCGTTTCGACAATCCTACACTTTGAATGTTGATTTGATTCTTAAGGTGTGGCACTTTGTGTTTTTGTTGTACATTCAAATAGATGAATGAATCGAATTGAATCAGTTGTTGAGCAATATAAACTGAGATTTAAACCACCCATGTTACATTCCTTGGGGATAAACAATATTATTGGCAGATCATTTGAGTTTTAGATAATTGCATTATTGTTGACATTCAATGGGACTGTCTGCATCATTAAGTTTGAGATCTATGTGGTTGGTGCTATAATTGGCGGAAGTGCTAAGGAATTACTAAAGTTGACAGGGTTGTCAAAAGTGCCATCTAATTTGATAAAATCTATCAACTTGACGGAGTTCCAGATTTAGCCATAACAGAGCATAAGCCTTCAAGGCTTTTAAAATCATGGTTATGAGAAGGCCATAAGACCGATTGGAATGGAAGATCATGTAAGCAGGGTTTTAGTGGGAAAACCTACATCATAGTTTTACCCAAAAGTGGTATGGATTTTGGATTTTTATGGCTAGACTTCTTTCTATTGGTTGACCCACCCACTTACTTTACAATATAAAATAATATTTCCAAAACAACTCCACCAATTCTAGCCAATCAAATAAAGCATATTTTGACATATTTTATATTCTATAATTTTAGCCAATTAAAAAAAATATATTTTTTAAATTTTTTTAAGCAATTTTAATCAAATACAGAACATACTAAAGTTAGATAAAATGTTATAAACCTATATAAAAAATCAAATCTATTGGTCCAACCCCATGCTAATTGACACTAGTGCATGAACCATGCCTATTACCACATACAAAACATTAACATAAAGAAAGAAACCACATAAAGAAATGAGGAGAATCCCACCACTAAAACTATGCCACAATATTGCATTAGAATGGTAAGCGACCCTCAATAAAAGTAAAGTCATGGCTCCACTCTCATCCTTGCCACAATCTCCTTCCCCAAGGCACCAACTTACACCTTATGGTTTGTCTATGAAACATTAAGGTTTGCGGCAAACATTAAAAGGGTTATAGGGAAAGATCGATGCCTCACCTCAATTTTTATAATTTAAAGAATTTTCTCCTAATTTATATATTATCTTTTTATCATTTAAAATAGAGACTCTCACAAAATAAAATGCTAACATAACTTCAACTACCAAAAGCAACTTATTAAAATCCATTTACAATACCCCTGTTTTAAAACATAAAATTCGCCGCCTCCAAAATAACAAAAAATAAATAAAACACAAAACTCGCCCCTCCGCCGTCCCCAAAATCAAAAAAGCAAATTATTGATTTTCTCCTATTTAACTCTTAATTTCCCTAATTCATCACCAAAGAGCCGGTCTATAACTCGCGTTCAAACTACAAGTTAACTGACCCTCAGAAGCCGGGGGTGGGTTTGCGTTTTCTGTATTCCTCTGCCCTTCCTTTTCCTTCTTCTTATGCTGTATAGTTTCCATTGTTTAGAGGCGTTCTCTGCGAATCTCTTGAAGAATCGGACTGCTATCTTTGCGTACAACGCGCCCATTTCTCTCCGCAAAACGTTACAAAGCTTAAATCCTGAGAAAAAGTAGTTCAGATCGGGGTTTTCTAAGGTGTCTTCTGGAGAATTTCAGGTACGGCACTTGACTAACTTCCTCTGATTTAATTAAATGTTTTATCTAGTGTTTTATTGCGCTGATTTGATTCAAGATCATGTGTGTATGGCTTTTTAGGGCCATCGGATAACATTCCAGTTTTATTGATAAGCACTGGGTTTTGTGTATCAGGATCGAATAATACCAGATTTCACAATGTTTGGATCAAGTAACCGTATGTATTACATCTCTTTTAATCTGTTCAAGGGCTTATTTGATGAGTTAGGGTTATTTTAGGTTTAATTTTGATGATAGATTTAGAAGAGTAGTGGGGTTTGATATCTGTAGATTTAGGGCAAACGTTACTGGTTTTTCAATGAGGGGGAATTTGTTCTGTCTTTCTATTATTGAAACATTCATGGATTGGGGAATTTTTGACTTGCAATTCAATTTAATGCATGTTTTTCATTATTTTTATGATTTGCAATTGGCGTTTTTCGTTGCTCGCAATAATCTATGTGTTGGTGTGATTGATTTAAATCCTTATCGGGGCAGCATTTGGGCAACCGAGTTCCAACCCGTTTGGAGCACAGCCAGCATTTGGGCAGACCAACACAGCAAATTCTAATCCATTTAGCCCGAGGCCTTTTGGCAGCACAAGTCTGTTTGGTGCGCAGACTGGCAGTTCAATGTTCGGAGGTACAGCAACTGGCGTTTTTGGAGCCACACAGACTCCCTCGCCATTGGCTTCCTCAACCTCAGCGTTCGGCGCCTCTTCGACACCAGTTTTTGGTGCAACTTCAACACCAGCGTTTGGCGCCTCTGCGACATCTACTCCATTTGGTGGGTAGCTTCTCCTCTTTTCATTTTTGAAACATGCTTCTGGATTTTGATTAATGGAACACAGTCGTATACAAAGTATATTGCACAAAAAATGTGGCAGATAGGCCTAAACAATGAGGTAAAATGGCAGGTATATAAAAAAACCCCGATAGTCTAGATCCTTGATTAGAAAAAAACATGAATTTTTGTTGTTACAACTCCATTTGAGATATTTTGACCCACGAGAACCACAATTAAATAGGAAACTTCATAACTGGGATGTTCAACCATAGCAATGTAATTTAAAAAACACAGCATTATGATCAAAATTTGATTAAACTCTGATTAAATTTGAACTGTGTTGTCGTGATTCTAGGAAAAGAGGTCCTATAAACCAGGCAGGTCTGAGAGGACATTAAAAGAAGAACTCAAACAATAATTATTTGTAGCATACAAAATCTGCACAGGTCATTAATCAATCTCATCACAATGTCCAAACATAATGCCTCGAAGTGTTGCTACTTGTCATTTGAAGTTGGGGAAGTTTACAATTTAGTATTTTATCTTTTTCCTTGCAAAGTATTTGTTCAATTGTGAATAAAACCTATTGAGATATTTTGTCAATTTTTTCTGTCTATGACTACTTCTGTCGGAAAATTTTATTGTCTATGACTACTTTTGGATTGCAAAGGATACTAAATAAATCATGGAACAATGAATGGATGTCCATTTCCCTTCCTCTTCCTCCAACGTTTAATTCTATCAAGTAGTGCATGAATTTTTGGATACTATCCTCATTCTATTTATTCTAATTTATTCACAGGACAATCCATTGAGTGAGTGAGAAGAAAATCCCTGTCAATCACTTCTTTGTTATATCTATGACCTAAAAGCAAACTGAAGCATACCAGCCAACGCCATTAAAGGAATATACTAAAATCATACATGAATTCTTTCAGCTACTAAGGAAAATTTGTTTCCTTTACTTCGTTTTTTTTATGTGACTGAAACAGGAAACAAGTCAAATCACTAAAATTATTAAACCTTGTAAGAAATATGACCATTTTCAGTCACCTAATTTTTCTTCGCCTACCTTGAATAGCCTATGGAATCCATAGAAATATATCTTGAGAAAAGCTAGAACTGTATATTTTCTACTTCAGTGAATAGGCTTTATTTTATTACGAGTATCTCATGTTCATAGGTTCTATAATTTATAGATTTCAACTGTTACAGACATTTCACTGATGTGATTACTGAAAATAGTTATATTTCTGACTCGCAAAACAAACTTATCAAGGCGTTGGTTGAAACATCAAGAGAAAAGAATCAATTTAACATTTTCGCTCCCTTGCTTTCTGAATAAAAATATGTTTTAATAATAAGTCCCTAATAATATATAATTTATAAAGTATTTGACTGTTTCCCATGTTATTTTATCCTTGACTATATTATTTTCTTCTAAAATGTAACTACATGATCTACCTTGAGATTTTTCAATTAAGAATTTCACCATTCTCTTTAGAAACCTCACTTAGCATCCCTTGTGATAGCCGTTGGATTTAATTTTTTTCCATTTCTCATTTCCATCTAGTTTCATCTAATTTGAATTATTGGATAAGCTAATTTAATGAGTGTGTCAGTGGTCGCTGGTTGCGTCGAAGAGGTGCATTCTACAGCCCAGTAAGGGGGGAGATGTGTAACTCCTTGTGTGCTCATCCTAGAGCTGACACATGTCTTTTTTATGAAAGATAATAAAATATACTAAAAAGTAACATGTCCACCCAAATTAGATTTAAAAAATTTAGAACAGGATGCACACACACACAAATTAGATGAATTAAAACCATAAACATTGCATTACACACTTCCTCAACATTTGTACTCTAAAAAAAGGTTTGCACTGGAAAGATTTGATCCCTCTTGGCTCTTTCTAGATCCCCTTTTAAGATGGATCTATGCTGGTATTTTTTTAAGTCAGGATCATCATTATTTATTTCTATCTTTTGACTCATTTTAATTTTATAATATTTTATTATTATAATTTCTCCCCCTTATGTATGTACTGTCACTTATGGTTCTTATCTAGTATCAATTTGAAAGTGTATTAAACTATTTAGTGAAATGATTAGAAGAGCATTCTGTTCTTCAGAGCTGGAAAGCTGGAATTTTCCAGGATGGAATGAAAATATGTCATGCATGTTGTTAGTATGTGTATAGTATATACTTGCAGTTCATGGCAGTTGAGCTTTGAGTAGATTACAAAATAAGTAATTATAAATTATTGCTCTGAATTACTACCTCATTTATTAAGACAGTATTGTAATTTTTCTTGACTATAATTTTTCATATGCAGGAGCATCTGCATTTGGACAAAAACCTGCATTTGGAGGATTTGGAACACCAAGTCCTGCTCAATCGAGTCCATTTGGAAGTACTTTTGGTCAGACGCAACCAGCTTTTGGTGGTCAGAATTTTGGTTCAGGCAGTCAGCCTGCTTTTGGTGCAACTAGCACACCTGCATTTGGATCTACTTCAACACCTGCATTTGGTACCACAACACCTGCATTCGGGTCAACAAGTGCACCTGCCTTCGGAGCTTCCAGTACTTCAGCTTTTGGGGCTTCTAGTACTCCAGCATTTGGGGCTCCTAGTACTTCAGCATTTGGGGCTTCAAGCAGTCCTTCCTTCGGTTTTGGAAGCACTAACACTTTTGGTCAATCAGCTCCAGCCTTTGGTGCAGCATCTACTCCAGCATTTGGGAGTGGCACAACATTTGGAAGCACTCCATCCCCATTTGGTCAGAGCTCAGCTTTTGGTGAGAGATTTATGGGAGCCCCTTTTTGGATTATATTTTTTGGATGCCCTTGTTAATGCTTGAATATTTCATGTTTTTGATTGAATTCGTTGTTTGCTGTTGATTTAATAAGGTAGATCTACATTAGATAGGACATAGATACTCCTTAGTCATGTTGTGCCATGTGGTCGTTCGTACCTTTTCATTCAACTGCATTTGGTCATATTTGGAATTTCTTCTACAGATTCTTACTTTTTGTTCATTTCCATTCTACAGGAGCTCAGTCAACAACTCCAACATTTGGCAGCCCGGGCTTTGGACAAACATCCTTTGGTGGGCAACGTGGAGGTAGTAGAGTGGCACCGTACACAAGTACAAATGAGTCAGATACTGTAGGTGGTCAGGCACCTGGGAAACTTATTTCCATTTCTGCTATGCCACAATACAAGGACAAAAGTCACGAGGAATTGAGATGGGAGGATTATCAATTGGGAGACAAAGGTAGCAGAAAAATATTATTTTTTTATTAGTATTATTATCATCTGCAAGAATGTGGTTTTAGCATGGTCTTGCTCTTGATTTATGTACTAATTACTAATAAATTATTGAAGTTGTGTTTTTCAGGTGGCCCAAATACTGCAAGTCAACAACCTGCTGCAGGGGGAAGTATATTTTCTCAGCCAGGACAGTCGAATCCCTTTGGACAAACAACACCTGCCTTCGGTCAAACAACACCTGCCTTTGGTCAGACGACTGCCTTTGGTCAAGCATCTGCTGCAAATCCTTTTTCAGCGTCATCGTCTTCTAGTCCTTTTGGTAATAAACCAGCAGGATTTGGTGGTAGCACATTTGCATCATCATCAGGTTCTGCATTTAATTCACCATTTGGGGCAACTTCCTCATCCTCCCCTTTTGGCACTGCTTCTTCAGCTCCATCTCTTTTTGGATCTTCAACAACATCAGCCTTTGGAGGGCCATCTTCTTCAACTCCTTTTGGAGCATCGAGTACACCTGCATTTGGTTCATCACCTTTTGGTCAACCATCTCAACCTGCATCTCTTTTTGGTTCAACCCCATCGTTAGGGTCAGCTCCTGCATTTGGATCAAGCACACCTTTTGGAAGTTCTCAGTCATCTGGATTGTTCCAATCTTCCACATCGGCTTTTGGGCAATCCACACCAGCGTTTGGCCAATCCACACCAGCATTTGGCCAATCCACACCAGTGTTTGGACAGTCAACTCCAGCTTTTGGCCAATCCACACCAGCGTTTGGACAGTCAACACCAGCTTTTGGCCACAGCACACCTGCTTTTGGGAGCAACCTGTTTCCTAGCAGCACATCATCATTGATGTCACAGAGCAAACCAGCAGGCCTTGTACAATCAACGGTATGTTCATGTTCTCTAATACTGAATTGCAGTTTGAAATCTCATTGCTTTAATTAGACAGATGCTCAGAGCATTTTTTTCAGTTTACTAGGCATTCTGGAATGTGTGTTTATTTCAGTGTTAATTCTATATATCAATTCTTTGTTGTATTATGTGATGTATTTTGTGGACCTTGTGTTTTTATATTTGATTGGTATGAACTGCAGCCCTCCTTGTTCAATGGCTTTCAAACATCCAACCCTGCCCAGACACAGGGTGCGTTTTCTTTTGGTAATTTTGGCCAGTCGCAGCCAGGTATGCTAATGATCATTATTACTAACTATAGATATTCCAATTCTATTAGTTGGATTTATCTTTCACTATCAATGGAATTTGTATTAGGTTACAAGATTTGACATGGGATGTGTATCTTTTCTGCACTTCATTAGCTGCTTCTGGTGGTTTTGGTGGCGTATCAACTCCAGCTTTTGGGCAGAGCACCTTTGGGCAACCGTGAGAACTGCAATTATTTCCTTGCTTCTATTTCTTATGAATATGAGATTCATGTCTTTAGTGTTGTTTGCTCTTCTAACAGAGCATCTCCTTCCTTTTGTTGCAGAACTCAGCAGAATATAATGGTTACAACACCTCAACCTGTAACAAATCCCTTTGGAACTCTTCCGGCAATGCCTCAGATGTCTATTGGCCGAAGTGGGGGATCCCCTTCCGTTCAATATGGAATATCTAGCTTGCCTGTGAGTGTGGAACCAATGTTTTAACCATTATTCAGATGTGCGATATATCTAGTTTTTAAAATAAAGTTGCTTTATACATTCTGTAATATTAACATATGTTGTGATTTAATTAATTTTTATTGCTGATTTTGATAAACTGATGTGGGTAGGTTAATGAAAGGCCTGCTCAAGTAAGGACAACATCTCTGTTGACTCCAAGGCATGTCACTCAAAGGTCAAGGATCCGCATGCATTCACGCAGATACAATCCTAAGAAGGATAGTCCCAAGGTTAAGTGACAGCCGTTAATGGTTATCACAGCATTTCTTTTTTCACACACCTACAAGATAGTTCGAAATTCATAAGGTTTCTAGTTTGCACTGTCTGTTGGTTTATTCACCAATTTGGTTCTGTTGCTGCAATGTAGGTATCATTTTTCAGCGACAGTGAAGAAGCACCTAGCACTCCAAAGGCAGATGCCATGTTCATCCCAAGAGAAAATCCAAGGGCACTTTTTATTCAACAGCCTGATCAATCTCCTGCCTCTGCTGCATGCAAACCAACAGCAAACATGAAGGAAATGGCCATACCTATCAATGATAATGGTGAGATCTCAGGATTCACTTTCAAAATGTAGGTTGTGGTTCCCATTAGTTTTGATAGTAACTGGACTGTAATTTGTATGCTTCTTAATTGGACTGACAATGGGCTTGTAAATTGGATGGTGGTTAAGCTTAGCCTACTATTCTTGAGGTGTAGTTCACTGTTAATTACTTGGTTTCGATCAACTTATCAGCTTATTAAGGATCAAGGTGCAGTGACAATATTGCTACTGTTTGAAATGTGTCCACTATCTGAAATATTTTGTTCTTTATGTCAGGAACGACAGCAGATGATAAAAATGGGCCATCATCATCATTTGAAAAGGCATTTACACTAGAACCAGAAGGTAACGACTCTAGCTTTTATCCTTGTATTCTTATTTGACCTCGTTAACTTTTCTTTTGGAAATTTACAAGTGTGAGATGTTTAGTGACTTATTTTCCTATTGGATTCTATTGTTTTCCAGACAACGTAGACGACTGGTCATGCGGTGGTGAGGATACAAACCTCCGGAATAACTCACAGTCTTCCAAGTCAGTTGATGCTAATTTAAAATTTGCTTCAAGGCAGAATGGTCTTCACGAGGAGCATAATCACAGAGGAAATGGTTATATCTCAATTTCTGGTCATAGAGCTGGGGAAGCTGCTATAGTATATGAGCATGGTGCAGACATTGAAGCCCTTATGCCTAAACTTCGGCATTCAGACTACTACACGGAACCAAAGATACAGGAATTGGCTGCCAAAGAACGTGCTGAGCCAGGTTATTGCCGCCGGGTTAAAGACTTTGTGGTTGGTAGGAGAGGTTATGGTTCTGTGAAGTTTTTTGGGGAAACTGATGTGAGGCGTCTAGATTTAGAGAGTGTTATTCAGTTTAACAAATGCGAGGTTCTAGTGTACATGGATGAAAGCAAAAAGCCACCTGCAGGTCAGGGGCTTAACAAGCCTGCAGAAATAACTTTGTTGAATGTTAAATGTGTTGACAAGAAGACAGGTCAACACCATACCGAAGGTGCAGAGGTGGAAAAATTTGAGAAAAGGCTCAAGAGAAAAACAGAAGAGCAAGGGGCGGAATTTGTTTCATATAGTGCTGCCAAAGGAGAATGGAAATTCCGTGTGAAGCATTTCAGTAAATACTGTCTTAATGAATCTGGTTTGAAAGAAAAATTGTATCTACGTATTCACAATCTTCTCATATCTGAATGATGATTAGATGAGATATGATGTGAGCCTCAACATCTCTGGTCACTGTTACCATCTCCATATTGTTTTGTGTACATGTCTATAGGCCATTAGGAATGGCTTCTGGGTTAACCTGTATGCCCTTTTGATGTATTGGTTTTACGTGATGTTTATAATATGATGGATCTCTAGGAATGTGCTGTTTACGCTGCTCGTTTTGTTTGACCGAATGGTCGTTACATGATCCGTTATTTGATATGTAAGACCCATGGCCTAAGAATATAAGCATTTATCACTATTTTTAAAGTCATTTTGTTATGAAATAATATTTTTTTGTGGGCTGTTAACATGTTATGAGTTGTAAATTCCATTTGCATTTTTGTCTTTTGATATGGATGGTATCTTTCAAGATTCATCAGTTTATTAGTTGCAAAATTTGGTAGGCATTAGGCATGTTTAAGTTCGCTACGGAATGCTATATATTGAAAAAGACATGTTTATATGCAAATCCGTTTTTTCTATGAACAGTTCCAAGTCAGATATGCTGTCTGTTTGTTTGTTGCTTTTAAAAAAATCGTTCGCCGCGATGGTGATTGGTTCAGCTTTCTAGTTTGTACAACTGTTGGACCTTAGAGTGTCCATTAGTTTTTAGGGGTTCAAGAATGCAGTGAGCTTGCAAAAAGCAGAGCTTTTACAGTTCACTTTTTTATTCTCACATCACATTGGTTTGTTGAAATATTTTTAGGGGTTGAAGAATGCAGTGAGTTTCTATAAAGGGGATTTTTCCCAGTTAACAGTTTTATTCTAAAATTGAGGTCTCTTAAAAGGGGTTGTTGATCATCCCATTCCTAAGACTAGGCTTAGCAAAATGGACAAAGTTAACTAAAATAAGGAACTGCGAACATTACATTTTTTAGCTTCGGTTCTCCTCTTTAGTAACGGTAAAGAAAACGTGCAAGCTGGTTAGAAAAGTCGTACTTGGATTTCCATTGCTACCAAAACGGGCGCATCTCCAATAAGAAATAACAGGTAAATGGTATTTTTGCTGTGTTGAGTGAAGTGTAAATATAAATTTAAGTATTTTTGCATGAGACACAAAATGCAAATATTTATCAGTAAAAGAAACCGTGCAAGCTGGTTAGAAAAATCATACTTGGATTTCCATTGCTACCAAAACGGGCGCATCTCGAATAAGAAATAACAGGTAAATGGTATTTTTGCTGTGTTATGATTTACCTGGTTAGAAAAATCATACTTGGATTTCCATTGCTACCAAAACGGGCGCATCTCCAATAAGAATTAACAGGTAATTGGTATTTTTGCTGTGTTGAGTGAAGTGTAAATGTAAATTTAAGTATTTTTGCATGAGACACAATACAAATATTTATCAGTAAAAGAAACCGTGCAAGCTGGTTAGAAAAATCATACTTGGATTTCCTTTGCTACCAAAGCGGGCGTATCTCCAATAGGAAATAACAGGCAAATGGTGGCTGGTAAGAAAAATCGTACTTGGATTTCCATTGCTACCAAAACGGGCCCATCTCCAGTAAGAAATAACAGGCAATTGGTATTTTTGTTTTGTGTTGCTTTAAGTGTAAATATAAATTATTTAAGTATTTTTGGATGAGACACAAAATACAAATATTTATCAATAATTAATGAATTAAGGAAGAATGTATTTTGTTTTGTGGTAGTATAGGGGAAGTTTTTCCGTAGTCAATCTCGGGAATTTGAATGCTTTTTTGTGGATGATTTCCAATAAACTTGTCATCATAAACAAGTGTTTAACATAAACTAGTGTTTAACTTAGGGAGATTCAAATTGGTGACATGCTGGATATTACTTGTATTTGCTTCCCAAAAAAATGTAGAATATGTCCTCATAATGAAAATTTTGACTATATGTTAGTTAACATCAAAAGTTGTTACATCCTATTTGATGTTATGACTTGTTTTAGTCATCATATTGGGCATATGCCAAATTGACTCAATTTTATTATCTGCAGGGTAACTCCATAGGGTATGATATGTTAGTTAACATTCAAAGGGGTAATTCCATAGGGTAACTCCATAGGGTATGATATGTTAGTTAACATTCAAAGGGGTAATTCCATAGGGTATGATATGTTAGTTAACATTCAAAGTTGTTACATGATGTTACGACTTGCTTTAGTCATCATATTGGCCATATGGCAAATTGACTAAACTTTATCACCCATAGGGTAACTCTATATTTGCTTCCAAAAAAAATTGTAGAATATGTCATCATAATGAAAATTTTGACTTATGATATGTTAGTTAACATCTAAGTTGTTACATCCTATTTGATGTTACGACATGCTTTGGTCATCATATTAGGCGTATGCCAAATTGACTCAACTTTATCATCCATAGGGTAACTCTATAGGGTATGATAGGTTAGTTAACTTCTAAAGTTGTTACATCTTATTTGATGTTACAACTTGCTTTAGTTATCATATTGGGCATATGCCAAATTGACTCAACTTTATCATCCATAGAGTTACTCCATGGCTACACACTGTAGGAAAGTTGTTACATCCGATTTGATGTTATGACTTGTTTTAGTCATCATTGGGCATATGGAAGTTGTTACATCCTATTTGATGTTTCGACCTATTTTAGTTATCACTGGGCATATGAAAGTTGTTACATCCTATTTGATGTTACGACCTGTTTTAGTCATCATTTGGACATATTATGCCAAATGACTCAACTCGATCATCCATAGGGTAACTTGATCATACATCGGGTAACTTCCATGGCTCCACACTTTATAAGAAAGTGTAGACCCTAAAGCAATTCTTGTGGAGCTGTGAAACCTACCTTATTCAACATGGTAAGAAGTTTTAAACAACATATGAAATTAGTATAGGTTAAGGGACCAAACAAGATTAGTGTCAAGTCAATATAGGTTAAGAGATTGAACGAGTTCAGGAATTAGACATGCAAGCAAGCTGTTTGATGCTTATTTGCTATTTGGCTATTACAGTTGGAGATAAATGGGAAATTATTTTTTTTAAGGTCCATTTAGGTTGTTTATGATAATACCAATTTTTATAACGAAGGGAGGAAATGGGACACCAATTTTATTTGAAGGCCCATTTAGGTTGTTCATGATGGTACAATTTTTTAAAATGAAGGCTTGGGTTGTCCATGATAGTACAATTTTCTACAATGAAGGGAATGGGCTCTAGACTTGGAACCAAATCCTATTATACACTTTGTAGCAACTTTTTTAGACATATACACAATTCTGATTTTGATTCTAAAGAATTAAAAATATTTTAAAGAATTAATAATATGTTTTTTAGATTACTACATAATGCGTGTAGGAGTTAAGATAACATTCTGATTCATGAATGTCAATTTTTCCATTTTTGTTCAATATGAGATTAGGTGGAAATTTGAGTGCTCAGTGTATATTGTAAGCCAAAAAAATGTTTAGAAGAAAATATTTTACATTTGGACGAGAATGTTACTTTTCAAACTTTTTCCTCGAGTTAAATACCTAAAGCTCAAGTGGGACCTTTTTCATAATGGAAAATATCTTCACTTAAAATTGAAAAGTCTATGTACAAGATAGTCCTAGGGAGGGAAATCCCCTCCCGAGAAAAAGTCCAAAAAGACAAAAAGTGCCCAAATAGAGACTAAATCTGGTGCATCTAGGGAGGGAAATCCCCTCCTGAGAAAAAGTCCAAAAAGACAAAAAGTGCCCAAATAGAGACTAAATCTGGTGCATCCATCAATAGATCAAAAAAATGTCCATAGTCCACATAACAGCCACCCCCACGATGGTCGAGCATACCCACAATAAATGCAAAATGGAACAACCGGAAAATGTCCACGAAGCCAAGACTATTCTTGACCCAAAATTGCAAAAAGAAAGAGAATTTTTCCTGAACAACAACTAGCAGGCCCTAGAGCAGCTAAGAACAATTATAGAGAACCATCTGATCCATAGAAAGTAAGAGGCCATTAGCCTAAAATTCTAGGTGGATAACACCTTCTGGACCGGCAAGAGAATGCCCAGATAAAGAGTCAGCATGATCATTGAACTCTCGATAGATATGGATAAATGATAACAGGGGAGAAACCTTTAGCCAACTTCTGACATCTTTTTGCCAAGATGAATTAAGACATCTTTTAGTCAAGTGGGACCTTGGATAAATTAAGAGGGATTGCCAGTGTCACCACATAAGCCCTCTTTACACTTTAGGTGGCTCTCTTATGGCATAAGGAGGTCTTCCCTAGAATATGATTACTAGAATTATAGGCAATGAATCGCAAGGTGAAATGAAGCTTTAATTCCATCCACACAATTTTATATGATTATAAAATTGAAAAGATGAATGGATAAGAGACTAGTGTCTTTTCATTGGGAAAATAAAGTCATATCAAGGCTTAATGGAAGGCTATTCTATTGAGATGTAATGGCCGTTTAGGTTGAAACATACAAGCTACAGTAGTCTATCTCCTTGCTGCCATAAACAATATAAATATAACTAAGGATATTACTAGAGTGAATAAAATTCAATACATAATAAGATTATGGTGATAAGGAATATGCAATCTGACCAAGCATAGATATAATGTATCAATAAACTATAATATATTGATAACTGTAATAGAAAAAGGAAGGGTGCTACCTAATTCATTACTCTACAAGCACTCATCAAAATAATTTCAACAAAAGAGGATAGCATTATGGTTTAGAAAATATTCTCATCCATGAAGCACTACATTGATATTTTCTACTAAGCTCCAAGGGGTCAAGCCCATATTCAACATAACAACAAATGGAGAGAGCAAACCTTTATAGATTTGAACTCCATGTTCTAAGAATAAAGAAGTATTTTTTTTCCTTAGATCCATGAAATTCTTTAAGGAAATCAATACTATAATATAAGAAGATATTACAATAATGTAGAGGTGGGCTCTCCAAGAGAAAAATGGCCATACAAAAATACTCACAAAAGGAGGCCAAATAAATGTTATGGGACACAATGCTCTGAAAAGAATTGCCTCCAATACAATATTATAATTTCAAGTCAACAAGGTGAGTGCACCCTCCGATGATGTCAAGTGTAGCTAAAAGAATGAGGGTTCTCTCATTAAAACATAATTTTTTTGACCTTTAAATAGTGGGAGAGATGTGCCCTAGAATAGTAAGTGTCATTCCTTAAGAAATAATAATAACAAAATAAGCTTTATGTGAGGTGTGCCCTATGAAGTTGTGCCATTCAACGACTTTGATGCATTAATAAAATATTCTTCTATGAGAGGTGTGCCCTTAAGGATTGTGCATTGTAGTCACTCTGAATATTCCACAAGCAATAAAAACAACCCTTTTCCACAAGTGCACCCACTAATCTTGAAAACAATCAAAATTTCATACATGTAATGAACCTCCCAAATGACACATGTGGCTTCCAATAATTTCCCAAACATGTTCAAGGGATTGCACTCCTCAATAATACCTCAATAAGTGTACCAACCCACTTGCAAAAACCACATGCATAGCCTCCAAATATAGCTTTGTCCCATCAAGTGTGCAATGAAGACTTATCTTGCTTGTGTGGACATCTCAAAGGTGGATTTCAATACCTCATTTTTGAGCCTAGATCGTAAATTTTCATGTAATGATCAAGTGGCTAGAAGCAAGACACAGATGGTTTAAGAGAACTAAAGACATGGTAATGATGTAAATTGACGTATAATATAAAAAAATATGACGATTGCAAACTAAAAAGGACAAAAAAGAGATCAAAAGGCTACGATTTCAAAAACGGGGTAAGTGAAAGTAGAGCCAAGGGGAGATGACCATATTGAGCTATCAACTTAATACCTCAAGCCTTGTTATAAACCTTAGAAATATATTCTAAAGTCCCTAAACCCCTCTTTATGAAAATTTATTTATTTTTCCCTTGTTTTAAATTAACTTAAGCTTGGGATTAAAGGGGAAAATGTGGAGTTCTCATGAAGACCACTTGGAGAGTTAAGAATTTGGGAGCTTCACGAAATAGATAAAGCATTCACAGATATGATTTATAATCAAACATTCGATGGACAAATGGCCCAGATTATCAACAATGCTAAAAGATGGGACCAGTGCCTATGGAGTCAACTTATCAGAGATGCTTTGAGTGTAAATATGTGAATCCCAAAAGATGCCAGTGAATGTTAGGTTTTGCAAGTGCTCTTGGTAAGTTTTAAGAGTTTTTTGTTTGTGATCTTCACTTATGGTGGCTGGATGTCCTAACCGGTAATACCTTCAGTGGCTCCGTTTGAAGACATGACGGACCTGTCTGGGGTCAAAGGTAAGTGTTCAATAACTTAACTACCGGTGCCCAGATTAGGTAGCTCGGCGCCCACACTTGGAATTTGCCCACATGCCTTGGTATTTATCGAACAACGCCGGTGCGTTGGTTATGGGGAAAAGTTTTAGTTAAGTTCCTATTGTGGGGTTTAGAGATCCAATGCCATTTCTGGGTATTCCGATCGAAGATCGGTCAGAGCATACTCCGGTAAGGAGGGAAGGGGGTGAATTAATTAAAGGGATATGAATTGCGAATTTTATTAAGTTAATTAATTAAAACTCTTCGATAGAGAGCGCTCTTGACCTCGTCTTATGACAGTGGTTCAAGAGACTTAGCCAATCTATATGCTTGATGCAAGAATATGCAGTGGGAATGCTCTCCGATAGAGAGTGCTCTTGACTTGGATTACGGCAAGTTCAAGAGACTTTCAAGATTAATTGATTGACTTATTAAACAATGAAAAGACAACTCTCCGATAGAGAGCACTCTTGATCTACAAAGTGAGATTCAAGAGATTTCTACTTTAAACAGTTGAATTACTTATGAAAGATACAAAAAACTAAAAGATGAAGTAATCAACCTAGTTAATGAAACAAAATGAGCTAATCTAACAATTAGTATCTACTTTACAAAAAAAAATGAAACTACTCTAAGTACTCGAAATAAATCTAAGCTAAGAACAAAAAGCACTCTTCCCCAAATGGGGAAGAAAAACCAAGTATGGGAGGCCCTATTCCACTTAACATTGTTTTATTAATGAAGTACAAATGCCTTTGGAACTTAATCATTGTCAGGACTTTGAGAAGTAACTTAAGTAAAAATGAAAAACTCTTATGAGTTTGTACAAAGGAAAATGACTTCTTTTTTGGCTTTGGATCCTTGTCTTTTGATCTAGTTCTGCTTGCTCTTTCTTGTTTGGTTTTGCTTTTGGTTCACCTGTGGATAAGAGCTCTAAACAAGGACTAGTGAGAGTGTTAGGAAACCAAATTTAACCTGTGATTCGAAAATATTAAGTGGATGAGAAGACAAGTGCCTAATGAGATGAAACAAAAGATCAAAACAATGGAATGAGACCCAAAATCAAAACTTGGAAAGGATCATGCAAGCTCACCGTTTTTTTATGTAAAATGCACGATTTTTGACGAAACGACTTGGGACTTTTTGCGAATTTAAAATTAAAGATTTTTTTACATTTTAGGCTAATTTCCAGAATCTGGAAAATAGCAGAAAATTGCAGAAAATCAGTAAAAAAACAACAATTACAAAATGGCACGCTTTTCGAGAAAAAGTAAAAAAATTAATAAAATTTTTTTTTGAAAATTTTCTGTTTTTTTAATGAATTTCCAGAATTTAGAATTAACAGAAAAAAATAAAAAATCAGCCCAAAAACAACGAGCTTGAAATGGCACGCTTTTCGAGAAACAGTCAAAATTAATTTTTTTTTTTTTGAAATTTTTTAAAATTTTAATGATTTTTTAATGAATTTCCAGAATTTAGAATTAACAAAAAATACAGAAAACCAAGAAGCCCAAAAAAGGGAAAATTTGCACGTTTTTCCAGAAAACTCGTGCACGTTTTCCAAGGCAAAAAGAAAGATGAATTTAAAAAGGAAATGAAACTAGATCTTTAAAAATGGACCTTTAGAAAGATGGATCTAGCTTTGAAAAAGTAGATCTAAGGCTGGAAAGCCTAGATCTAACTTAGTAGAAGCCAAGCAAGCTTGAAATAAAGATTTAAATGACTTGATAACTTCTACAAAAGTGGAAAAGAGGTAGGATAGAACTTTGAAAATGGAGATCCACTTGTAGCAACCAAAGTAACCAATAGATTTTTTTGAAGTTTGTGGTTTGATGGATGAGGCAAGCAAGCCCTTCGCTTCTTGATTTCTTAAAGTAGAAGACTCCCTTAGGCACTTGTAGAATGAATGCATAAACCAAACAAGAGCTCTTGTGTTTGAGAGAATACCTGAAAGTCACAAAACTTAAGAGAAAAACATAGATCAAATAATATTGTGCTAGATTGTTAGCCTTCTAATCACAAGATCATATACTTAAGAATCAAAAGAAATGAACTAAGAATGGTATCACCTTGAACAAGATGAAGCATGGCACAAAAATAACTCCCACATGGACTTCCAAAGTCTTCTTACTTTATTCAAATTCAAAAGATATTACAAATTTTTCCAGAGTGTACTTGCACAAATTCTCCATCCAATAGAGCTGAAAGAGCCTCTATTTTAACAAATGAGAGAGTGCTAAAACCCTAAAACCAAAAAACCAACCCTAACCAGCTTAGCCACCTAACAAAGAGCTCAGACCTAAACCAGAGAACCGGGAGTGAGGGGAGGCCTCCACCCAGGCAAGGCGCCCCCACTCCAAACCTGTGCACTGAAAACAAGCCAAGGATGAGGCCACACGTGTGATGTAGGTAAGCTCATTCTTAGGTCTGGCTGGAGCCTTCGTTAGGTTTGGGAAGCCCACTGATGGTGCAAACTTTAGTCTTCACCTCGATCAAATCACCGGACCAACGGGTGCTCTCCATCTCATCTTTAGCTAGAGATGACATGTCTACTAACTGATAATAAATTAATTGCTCTCTTAATGATGACTGAAGCTGAGTTATGATAACTCCAATCATCATAAGTGCTCCATGAGATGTCATTTAGTCTTTTATTTGATTGAATTTGGATTAATTTGGAGAATTTTAGTTTTCTCCAAAATAATCATCTTTTTTAATAAAAATCATTTTTTTAATAAAAATGATTTTTTTACTGAAAATCATATTTTTTACTCAAAACTGACTTTTTTGAGTAAAAAAGCATTATGTGTCCGATTGCTAATCTGAAAGTTGGCTCTGACTGGCTAGCTGATCAAGAATGATTTTTGGCTTAAGGTTAGAGCCTTCAATCACTGAATTTTGAGTCCGAATCACGAACGAGTTTTTTCCATTTAATTTATGGAAAAATTAACCCAAAAAACTTAGGAAAAGTAATTAAAAATTAAAAAATTAAAAAAAATAATTTTTCATTGTTCGAAAAAGATTTTTTCGATTTTTTTTTTATGTGTCCAGATGACTTAGGACATGACCATGATCTATCTAAATAATGTCTAGTAGGCTTATAACACTTAGTTGGGCTCTAATAACCCCCCAAGGCCCAGAATTCAACATCGGGCATTCCAGCTTTGGAGGAAGTAGGAGAAAACCTTGTCCATTATACGCGGCTGAAGGCAAAACATAATTGTCAGGGGCAAAAAACTCCCTGGAATACCCTATTTGAGATTCTACGTCTCAGGAGACCGAACCACTCAAAAATATCCTACTAGCACATTTTATTACAAACCCCGCGGGGCCATGGTCAAAATTATTCAAATAAAAAAGTGACTAGCCAATATTGGCTAGACAAGCAGACGGATCAACTGATACACTGGAATCAGACTTTGAACAAGTCTATCAACCGGCGGCTCCTCAGGTAACCCAACTATGGTACAAAAAAGTTGGTAACAATGCATTAATAAAATATTCTTCTATGAGAGGTATGCCCTTAAGGATTGTGCATTGTAGTCACTCTGAATGTTCCATAAGCAATAAAAACAACCCTTTTCCACAAGTGCACCCATTAATCTTGAAAACAATCAAAATTTCATACATGTAATGAACCTCCCAAATGACACATGTGGCTTCAAATAATTTCCCAAACATGTCCAAGGGATTGCACTCCTCAATAATACCTCAATAAGTGTACCAAGCCACTTGCAAAAACCACATGCATAGCCTCCAAATATAGCTTTGTCCCATCAAGTGTGCAATGAAGACTTATCTTGCTTGTGTGGACATCTCAAAGGTGGATTTCAATACCTCATTTTTGAGCCTAGATTGTAAATTTTCATGTAATGATCAAGTGGCTAGAAGCAAGACACAGATGGTTTAAGAGAACTAAAGACATGGTAATGATGTAAATTGACGTATAATATAAAAAAATATGACGATTGCAAACTAAAAAGGACAAAAAAGAGATCAAAAGGCTACGATTTCAAAAACGGGGTAAGTGAAAGTAGAGCCAAGGGGGGATGACCATATTGAGCTATCAACTTAATACCTCAAGCCTTGTTATAAACCTTAGAAATATATTCTAAAGTCCCTAAACCCCTCTTTATGAAAATTTATTTATTTTTCCCTTGTTTTAAATTAATTTAAGCTTGGGATTAAAGGGGGAAATGTGGAGTTCTCATGAGGACCACTTGGAGAGTTAAGAATTTGCAAATATAATGCTTGGAAATTAGGCATAAATCATTCATTCTCGTACAAACTATGGTGAAGAAGGACGGGAAAGGACGAGTATTCCAAGGATCGAGGGTTGTACTTTCATGTAGGTTGATGCCATTACCAATGTAATTGTTATTAGTAATCATTATCATGCTACTGCGAGAGAAAACACCTAGCCTATAACCAAGAATACCTGGAGTCCCAATAGAGAGATTCCTTAGCCAACTTGTTTGGAAGCATTGGAAATGAATTGAGATAGTCTAAGGCCCTTTGGTCGTAGAAGAGGGAATCTCATTCCTAGTGCTGTGTAGGTTGAGGGGGAAGATAATTGATTGATTGAGATAATTGTAAAGGGGGTTTTGGCACCAAAGTTTTTTTTGGGTTGTTGGCAGAGCAAGAGGATTTAGAGCCAAAACTAACGAACTTCACCCTTGTGGATTGATAACCTCAACTCGAGGGTGGCCTTTATGACATAAAGATTACGTGTGACAAAGAGCATAAGGATGGGAGTAGTGCCCTTTGTTTGCAGCTAGTTGGAGGAATTATTTCCCAAAAATTTAAGTATTCTAAATGTGTCTTGAAAATCCATGTTTTATAATTCTGTTATGCATTTGATTGTTTTCTAGATTGTTTAATTCTCTTTGTGTGTGAATTTAAATAATCATAATTATGGATGGATGCATGGTAAAACTAGATTTATTATCAGTATTCAACTTAAATTATTAATATTGTTGTAGCTTGCTTTCACTATTAATATCTACATTCAACTATTAAAAATGTCGTTGGTATTAGAAGACGAAATTCTATGGTGAAATTGAGTACCCAAAGCCTCTACAATGTATGAAGGTTAACAAGCATGTGACAAAGTGATATTAAATATTAGTTACAACACTGTAGTTGCATGGGCCAAAAAACCAGTTTGTATGGAAAGTGTTTGGCATAATTCTCTCATGACAAAATTGGGACAAGATCATGAATTCGGAAAAATCCAAAATAGGCAAAATCCCCAATTTTTGATGAGGCAATGACATCAAATTCAGTGAAATTCATATACAAATTATAGGTATGGAGATGTTGAGTTTGAGAAATTATGATGGCCACCAATTTGATTAACATGCGCATGTGCGCGAACACACAAAATTTTCAGAGAAAATCTCAAGAATGAAATGGACATTGTACAAATTACATGGACCTTGGTGAGATAATGTGGACTACTGGTGTGCCATGGAGGTGGTAGGTGATGCCAGATGGAGTCATGGGGTGCACAGGTGGAATCCATGAGGCAAAGTCGAGGCTATTGTGGACAAACAATTTGTGGAGGTTGGGGAGGCAATTTTGGAGAGGGGATTTTTGCCTCCAAGGCTGTAAACTGGTTGGGGAGTTTAGAGAGGGTGTTAAATAATTACACTTTTGCACCTTGCAACTTATATGAATCGTTGAATAGAGATCACACAAGGGGAATATGTGTACTAAATATCAAGAGTCAGAGATGGAACCCACTTTTTCACTCTGTCGCATCAACCAATGAGATTGCATGAGGTGGACAATCCAAAGGATAAATAGGATATGAGGGTGGCCCACAAACTATAAATAAAGTGGAAAAGAAGAAAAAGGGCTACGGGTATTTGACATAGAAAGTAAAGAAAAAATGGAGATGACATGGTAGATGTAGGTGTTTACACATAGGAATCCATGATCACATTAGCAACATGCCATGCCATGTCAATGAGTTTTATTATTATTGTAATTCAAAAAACAAAGTTCGGAGCCAATTTTTTTTTCCATCGAAGAAGCATATTAAGTCAGGATTTTTTAAGGGTAAATTTGTAGTGTTGAGGACTACAAGAGAGAGAGCGAGTGAGTTGGAATATATACTCCAGATTTTCAGATATTGGTTTTTGAAGACCAGTAGGGGAATTCATTGATAGGAGTTATATTAATGATGAAATTTTTCCAGTGCATATTATAACTAGCTACGAAGAAACTTGGTGGAGAATTTGGCCACATTTCAAAGGGTTTTGGGTGGATCTATAGAAACATATCAAAATCCAATATCCCAAGAGACGTTTTGGTGATTTCGGTATCATTGGAGGAAGCAAAAGCGACATATGATGTCAAAAATTGATTTTTTTACCTAACAATTATTTTCTCAATATTCTAAACAACTTTGTTTAAGTAAAAAATTCCCAATTCTGCTTTATTTAAAAAATAGTAGTTCTTACAATAAATTCTAACTCTAGACAGTGTGGAAAAATGAAAAGTGGATTGTTCCAAAATTATATAGAAACTTATTGAAGACTTGGATTGGTGATTAGTACTCAACATCATAAGTATTAGCAACCTCCAATACCACTTTTTTCCATTTTCTAAAATTCTAACTCTAGAGAAAGTGGAAAAATGAAAAGTGGATTGTTCCAAAATTGGAGAGAAACTTACTGATGACTCAACGTCATCATAAGTATTAGCAACCTCCAATAGATTTGTTTTTCATTTTTTTTCTAGTTTTTCCCTTATAGGTGACAAAAGTTGGTCTATGAGATTAAATGCACTTAGAGAAAAAAAAGGTAGAGATGGGAAAAATGGGTAAGTTTAGAGGCTTGTAAATTTCAACTTGGAGCCCAAAACTGAGTATGGTTAAATTTTTTGGAAATATAATAAATAGGATAATATATATAAATAATAATTACATCTTGAAGAAGTAATTCATATGTTTTCAGATTTGGATATTAAATAGATCAGAAATAGAGTCTATCTAACAAATTTAATTGTATGAACACCTTGTAGATAGGATATTTTTTATAACAAAAATGGTTAAATTTATATTGATAAAAAAAAGAAAATCTACAACCCAACTAGACAATAATTACATCCACAAAAGTCTTGAGCTTCTTTCCTCACTTTTAAGGTTTTCCTCCTCCCTACAAGATTTGTGGAGGAGGTCACCCAAAGCTTTTTCCTACCAAGTCCCTTTATTTCAAAAACTTGAACATGAGTATATTCTTACATTTTTGCCACATAATAGAATGCAAAAATGATACATGACTAACTTGGATAACATGTCCGACTTCTTGTCTTCATTGGTTGGGTAGCCAGGGTAGTTTTCTTATGTTTTGTTGTTTTCATCCTATCCCCTTTTTTGGAATTTCTTTGATTTTTCTGATTGAATGTCCGAGTTCATTTTGGCTGATTCCTCTTCTCCTACTTGATCTGCCTAATTATGCTTTTCGAATGCTCATTAATCTAAGATAAAACCTCTTGCACGATAGGATCTAAGTTTGGTGTAACTAGTTTTTTCTTTGGAAAGGGTGATGCATGATCTTTCTTCCCATCTCGTAGGGGTGGTTCGCTAGATTTTTCCTTGGTCGGTGTTTTTGATGGTTTTGTATGGGGTGGAACTTCTTTCTAAATTAATTCATGCTCTCTCTTTGTACCATCCCAACATGTAGGTTTAGAGTGATTCTTTTTTCCTCTATTAATCTTGAGGCTTTTGGACAATGAAAAGCTAAACGCCCTGCTTTATATCTAAAAAGAACATGTTCATAATCCAATTTTTGGGTCCAAAGAACATGTTCATAATCCAATTTTTAGGTCCAAGGATAGTCCTTACCTATCAATTTATTTGTGTTGGAAACCCTTTACTAAACTCCATTTCCATTTCCATGTATATTTGGGCATATGTTGTTGTTGAGACAGTATCCATTTCGGAACTTCCATAACAGAACTTTCCAAGGAAAATGTAAAGACAAGTTTGGGAGCCTAACCTAACCTAAATTGACGTTGCTTGTAAAATTTGGCCGGTAAAATACAATTTTTTATGTTTAAAATTGACAATATAACAAATTATTTTTTGAAAAAAAAAAAAAACCTGGTCAACTACTATATGCAAAGGCTGAGCTGTCCCAAAACCAAGGGTCAAAGTTTAGAATACGATCTCTGTCTTCAGCAGAGTCAAATTCCACTATGAAAAAACCTTTCACGCAGGGATGAATGAATGCTTCCTCCTATGGGTCTCTTAAGAAGAAATCCAGTTGTGCAGATCTACCAAGTGAGGCCAAAGGCCAATAAATCTGCATACTAAATCATGAGATATGAGGATGTCTGCTTGATCTAATGTGTCTTGAACGATTGGAATGGAAATCGCCAGGGATTCCTGAACCACAAAGTGATTTGTGGGAGGGCCAGAGCCTCCATCGAATTTTACTGCTTCACAAGAAGAGGGTTTGGTTGTGTGAGGCTCGGAGGGAGCAGTTGTGGGAGAAAAAATGGGGGCCGATGTCTGCATTGAAGTAGTAGAGGGTGCTGTCAATGGCAGGAACGTGGAGGCCTAAATCATTAGCCGAAGAAGGTCGCAACAGGTTGCTAGGGAAAAACCCTAGTCGTACTCGTCTTCGTGTACTTGAGAATCCCAACGCCGTTTTGTATTTTTTGTTTGCCTATATTAGTGTACAACATTCAACGACTATCTCACCTTGTAGATGCAATATTGTATTAGAAATAACTAACAATTGTATCTAGGGGTGCAATAAAAAAAAAGCGTTTTGTAAGCTAAGCAAGGAGATGTGGACATATAAAACAAGAAAGACAATTTGAAGTGTTGAACCATAAATTTTAGTAAATAAAATCTTATGGTTGATACAATAATTTAAAACATTATATTCTTCACATAATTGGCCATTACATTATCGGAATTTCAAAAGTAATAATGAAAATTACCCATTGAGTTCTCCTTGACCTCGATATGAGACCTTATTTTTTAAAAACTTCTAGTAAAAATAATGAAGTCTACATATAAAAATAATGAAGTCTACAAGTAAAAAAATCGATTTGAAACTCATAGAAGAGGGTTACCATGAGGCATATTACGTGAATAATTAATTACCATGTGAAACTATAACCCAGGGAGAGCCAAGTGGTGGCTAGTCTAATATCACAAAACTCTAAACTATCAAGCATTGAACAACACATTGTAACTATCCCTTAAGCATGGACTAAGTTGCTTTGCAACTATTATCTTTAAAAAAAAAAAATATTTTTGAAACATCTTTCTCTGTCATAACACATTTATTGATGAAAAAATGTGTGATAACGTCGTTGTCTGGTGGAGTTTGGGATGGGTTTTTTGTTTCGGTGCAGAATTTGATGATTTTTATTTTAGGTTTTTCATTTTGACGAACCAACAAAATTGGAATTGATACGCAAGTGGATGATTGTGGGATCGATCTTTTCCACATAAGTTGAATAGACATTATCTTTACAAGGATGCAA
>LPNX011042219.1:0-98155 GCA_001517045.1 Pseudotsuga menziesii | reverse complement strand
TTTAGTTCATGGCATCCGCATACTGATAATTTGTTTATGTTTTGTGTAGAAATGGGAGAGAAACCTAGATTACTGATACTTTATGCTTTCCAAACTGGCAGTGTGCAAGATGTTGTGTTCTCCTTATAGCCCAGAATTTTGCAATTGTAAAACGCACAACGATCCCCTAAAACCCTCAATGCTACAACTTGATCATCCTCACCAGGTTGGCCCATACCAAATGAATTATGCGTTCGAATTCTATTTTATAAATCATCTCATCTCATATAATCATGATATTATAATAACTTATAATTGATTATAATTTGATCGAGACCATCTCCTCTCGCTGGTGTGGAAGAGGGTTCATAGCATTAAATCCTTTTTGTATGCAACTGGCCAGCTTCCGTTACTGCCCCTACCACCAACAAGAAATAGGTGGGCGATGAGTGATAGGTGTTGGATGAGTCGAGTGATAGGTGTTCGATGAGTCTTGAAGTTGCCAAGATAGACACTCACAATATCGTAAATTGATTTCACCAGTTCAATAAAAGTGTATGTATTATTCTATAATATTTCAATGCAGTGAACTATTCACTTCGAATTCATATATGAAATGCAATATATCAATGCAGTGAATTGTTCAGTTCGAATAAAAGTGATTTGAAAATCATTCTTTTCAATAATGAAGGAATATTACAGAATTAGAACAGAAAATAAATAAGATTTGGTTATTCAAAATAAGACATAGAAAGTATTATAAAGTAATACGAAAAAAGAAGCAAAACTAAATAAAAAGTCATGTTACTCCAATTGAGTAGTCAAATGAATTTACAAGTATAACTACCTTGGGATGCTTCATATATTGTACAGGATGAACAATAGTTACATTAGAGAGTAGAATATTGGGCTAAAAAACAAATAATCAGGTTCAAAAGAGTTATGTTTATGATCCCTTTAAATTTTCTTCAAGACTTTAAAGTTTATGGATAGAGAGTTGTTAAATACAATTTTTCCAGATCCAGTATTGATTGTCCATGTCACATGATCACTGACAATCCCTAAAAAAGGATACCTTGTGATTAATATAGAACCTCAGAAGTTGTTTGCTGCCCTGCAATTTCCTGATTAGGGAAGCAGACTGCAATAGGATAATCCATCTAATGAATATTCACAGGATACACAGGCTTTACCCAAAGAAGACTGATTGCCCCTTAAAATGTCCATTGTAGATCCCTTCTTCCTTGTTTCCAATTTAAGCAATTTTCCAATCTCTATTTTCACAGACTTCAGATATGGATGGCACTATCCCTATTTAGAATGTTCCTACTCGCTTAAACTTTTACCACTATCAAACCACTTAACTAACTGTGCCTTATTGCTATGCCCCTCACTTGTTGTGTGCACAGTGCTTCAGGCATGAAAGAATAAATGCTTATGCGAGTGAACGAGTGTTATGGTGTCCCTTCTTTTGCTTCGTCTTGACGGGTGGTGAAGTGCACAGCCTCATTCATCCTTTGGATGTCCCAAGCATCAGTGTGAATATCAATATTACTATTATTATAGGGTTACCTACTCAATTTCTATTTTCAAACATAGAAACTAAAATAATCGATTTCTAGATGGCTTAAAAAGATAATATGTAAATTACGACTATAGGGATGTTTTTAATTATCAAACATTTCACAAACCCATCACACCATGATTTTGCATGCCTCCAGTTGTCCATGCAAACCCGTTCCATTTTTTTTGGTATTTAACAAAAAGTTTTTGCATGCCAATCTGGGAGGCACTTGTCAATGGACATGAATATTCCAGGAAAATTAATCTGGCTTATCTCACACAAGTGGTTGAATGCATGAGATTATATTTGGCGTGGGGACACACAACATTCAATTGATATTGGTTATGGTTCCAACCTGCCTCGTTATGTTTCCAATCCGCCACGCGCCCAGGGACATGCAAATTTCACTCTCCTATGCAGAGTATAATAATGCCTTGACGTCCCATTATTGGAATTGCTAAGATTTGGGATCAAATTGATTGCAGAGGTAGTGGGAGTCCCAAAAAACGATAAAGTAGTTGAAGAAAGATTTTTCCTACAAAAAAAATTTGTTGATCTGTTTACCATTTGAGATTGATGCCATTCCTGAAACAAGAGAGAAGTATTGTGAGTATGATTATTGTAGTTAGCATGAGGAGTATGGTGTAATTTCATTTTCCTAAAAAGGTGGAAAGGGAAGATGAGAACATCACTCCTGAACACATACTCAAATTTGAAGTAAGAGAAAGTCTCTTCAGGGTGGTTGGCTCTTCACAGGTTACAGGGTTCGACAGGTCCGGGGTGCAAGAAAGTCGAAGAATCGGAGAAAGTGTATTCGAAACAGAGCGAGAGATTGTGTGTTGTTGGCCTACTATCGTTGAGCTAACTGAACAGGCGACACCAGTCATCCATGGGGCTGAAACCTACGAGAGTTTGAGCTCTTTGCTTTGCAATGATCAACGTGATTTCTTGATAAAAAACGATGGACAGAAGGTATGGTTTTTATTTTTATTTTTATATTCCAATTGTGGTTTCGTTCATTCTGGTCGAAAATTGCATTCATGAATTGAATCCAATGTAATCAATAGGTGAGCGTTAAAGAACTGGCAGGGAAATATGTATCTCTGTACTTTTCTGCCCATTGGTGCCCTCCGTGTAGATATTTCACCCCCGTTTTGACTGAAATCTATAAAAAGTTATTGGAGAAGGGGGACTTTGAGATCGTCTTCATTTCCGCAGATCGTGGTGAGAAGTCATTCGAGGAATACCACCACACAATGCCATGGCTTGCCCTGCCATTCTCAGATGAAAATACAAGGAAGAAACTTAATCAAGCCTTTCAGGTCAATGGCATTCCGTGCTTGGTATTTTTAGACAAGGAGGGCAAAGCTATAACCACTGAAGGTGTAGAGATCATTGAAGAATATGGTGCTGAGGGATATCCATTCACTGCAGAGAGAATTGATGAGCTGAGGGCCAGAGAGGAGGCCCTAAGGGCTGCACAGACTATAGAGTCTTCTGCTGTCTGATGAACGAGATTTTTTCCTTGGCAATGGAGGAAGAAAGGTGAGTTCTTGCCCTTTATGCTTGTGTTTTACTCTGCCTCGAAATCTGGATATGGTTTCTTTTTATGAGAATGTAAGAAAGAAAGCATGTATTGAATTGGGCGATTTAGTTTCCTGCAATTATTGGATTTTTTAAGGGTTTAGCAATAATAGGTGCAGAAATTTTATTCTATGATGGTCTCATTGCCAATTTGGGTTTTGCCAATAGGTTATAGTAGCGGAGCTTGTGGGGAAGATAGTGGGTCTATATTTCTCAGCCCACTGGTGTGGTCCCTGCGGGTCTATATTTCTCGTCCAGCCGACCAAGGCACCGTCCGGGTCCGACATGGCGTTACTGAAATGTATGTTATTGCTGGGCTCTCCAGATTATCGCAGAATGAGACTGGGAGGAACTATCGCAGAAAAGATAGTACCAGCCAGCTAGGATCCGCCATGGCTTTTGGTAATACATTTACACACAACACTTAACTTCTAAATGAAAAGCTATTTGATTTTTCAATTTCTGCAAGTGTTTCTGCAAGTGTACCCAGACCAACTGACATTAGTTAATTTAAAGCACATATCTGGTTATATTATACCAGTGCTGAACTTGATGGTGTTCCAGATGTCAGGCTCCTTTTCCCTGGAGAGATCTATGCATTTGGCATAACAACCTCCTTCAATATTAGCCATGCCATTTTCACTCCAGCAATGTTCATCATCTCCGATCAGGAACCTGTTATGGTCCGTTGACAGAGTGGTCTTACCAGTACCTGTGAAGATAAATATTGAAGCCTCAACAATGAATGGAATTAGGATGAATATATTATAGCCCTTAGGCAAAATAAACACATTGCGAATCTCACAAGATTTGCAGCCCTCGTGTTTGATTCACAATACCTGGTAATCCAAAAAACAAGGCGACATCCTCGTCCTTTCCCATATTGCAACTAGAATGCAGGGAAAGAATTTGTTTATTCGGCATAAGATAGTGCATCACGCGGAACAAACCCTTCTTCATTTCTCCCGCATATTGTGTACCCAGAGGTAGATGCAGGCAGGTAGATGGTAGGTGCATTTAAGGGAGCAAATAAGGTGTCAGTGAGGTAGATGCAGGCAGGTAGATGGTAGGTGCATTTAAGGGAGCAGATAAGGTGCCAGTTTAAATGGCCATTGACAGAAATACAACAGAGTTTAAATGGCCATTGACAAAAATGCAACAGATAAGATCGACGAGGCATATTACTTTAATCGTCGGACGAAAGCATCCTACGGCCGAGAAAATTATTAAAAGAAAAAAAGAAAAAAAACAACATTAATTCGGGGAGTCGACTCCCACTTGTTGAAACGCCTTACGACGTAAAAATAACTAGCAATTGCCCCAAAAAGGTGCAGAATAACGCCGAAGAAAAAAAAGAAGTAAAATTAATTTTGATTATAAATTTGAATGATAACTTAAATGAAAAAATATAGATTCAACTTATGCAATGTTGACATTTTCTTTTTGCTATTAGATTAATTTAACATAATTCTTACCCCGTTTCAAGTTAACATAATGGTATAATAAAAGTAATGCACATTTTTATTTCTTAAATATTCATATTGTGAAATTTTGGTAGAGACATAATTATATCCTATGCTTGAAAGTATACTTGATCATTAGAAATAACATTTTTTTGTGTAATGTCACACACAATTTGATGGTTTATTTTGTAAACATAACACAAAATCCTCAAGGGAAAATTCCCTATACCACAAAAATCCTGAATAGCATTTGCTTCCAAGGTTTTTCCTTCTTAGGGATGTTGTATCTTTCTTTTTATCATTTCCTCATCCAACATTTTCTCTTCCTTTATAATAAGTGTCTTTACAATGCTTAGGGACTATTTTTTTTAATGGTGTTGTACTATGAGAAATGTAGCTTCCCAAAGGACGGTTCACAATAAGTTAGTCACCCTTAATAATTTGTCAATGTCCAAATATGCATGGATTTTTTTGTTATGTACAAACAAGATCATTAAACAAACTATATCTCACTATCACTCAAACAATTATGGGTGATGCATATAATTGTCATAAATTTAAGAGAGGGCTCACTTCCCAAACTTTTTACAGTGTGATCAATCTATTTTTTGATAACTTTTTTCTTCTTCTTTGGACCTCGGTAAATTTTGAATTTGATACTCATTTCAAAATGTCAATTAAGTGATAAAATCTTGATTCAAAGACGCATCTCAATAATATTCTAAATTTAATAAATTATAATCTAGGTTGTACATGTTTTGAAATGTCAATCTTTGATTATAAATAATTTGATTCATATGATAAGAGATCTAAAAGGATTGATAATACCAAGGGTTTGTATATCATAATCCTCATAATTGTTTTTTGAGAACAAAGTTGCATGCATCCCATATATATGACACTGTAAATTACTTGAAGCTATCAGTATTTTTTTTGTGAGTGGATATCTGTCAAATTTAATTGGAAGCAAATTTATTTCTGCCATCTCCTGCTCTCAATTCACTCTGCTTTACATAGATTTAAAGTCGCAAACACAAAGATAATATATATATTTAAACATATTTATATTTTATAACTCTCAAATTCCTAGATACCATGTGGTCGATTAAACTGTGCTTTTCATGGTGTCCGAAAGCGAGCTAATGTCCTTGCATGGCCATCTAATCCCGTCATGTATGCATATATTTTTTGCCACCAAAATCCTTTTGGTTGAGTAATATAGATTTTAGTTATATTTGATTTACTTATTTAAATTATAATAAGTTGTTATTAAATTGTTTTAATTACAATAATAAATATATTAAAGAAATGTTATTTAATTTAATTATTAAAAAAATATTTATATAAAAAATATGTTCAAGATATATAGATTTTAGCTATATTTGATTTAGTTATTTAAATTATAATATTATATATAGTAAGTAAAATGTTATTTTACTTTAAATAATTGAATTATTTAAATTATAATATTAAATATATGAAAAAAATGTTATTTAATTAAAATATTTAAAAAAATAGTTATGTAAGAAAATATATCTCTATTTAATTTAATAATAATTTGATGTGACATCAGTGTCCTTCAATCTGGGAATCTTGATTGGGATTATTCTTCTGCTTAACAATCGTATCCATGCCATTTTTTGCTACAACCTTTGAGACTCTTTTGAAAAAATAATTGAATTATGAGGCTTTGGCTTTTGAACCTGAGATGCACGCGGACCTTTTGCAAGTGTACCAGTGACGGATTTCTGTGATTTTGACCGGTTTAATTGAGTGTTTCCCTACAATTTGCGCACAAATGAACTGACATTGTAACTTCACCCTGATTAAGGAGGCCATAAAACAATTACAAAATGCACACATGTTAATCAAAGAACATGGATGATTGAATGTATACCTTAGCAGCCGTTACATTCTTCTGATTGGTCTTGTCTTTCAGTAGCTACACCAGGCTTTTGTTCACAATCAAGATTTAAACCATCTTTCCCTTCACCGGTGCTGTCCTGGTCAACTTCACTTTCCCTCTAAGATGCTTCAACTGGTTCATTTTGCTGTGCTAGAACTGTAAGCTCCTGAAGCTCATCTGCTTCTGTAATTCCTGTCCCATTATTTCCATCATACACCTCATTTAAGTTTCCCTCATCCCCGTTCTCAGCAGAAAGTCGAGAGCCCAAATCACCAGATATGGTGGCATTTTTCGGGTAGTCCTTCTCTCCATCCATTGCAGCCTGAAGAGAATATCCTAGAGCCTTTGCAACTTCAAAATTGATTCCAATTCATCCACCTCTTAAACGCTGAATCCACAAGACAATACCATTTTATGGAGGGTTGCATGAGATATGAATAAAGAATAAGTACACCAAGAAAACCTCATTGAAAGTAGAGTGTGCATATTCAACCAAATAGGTGCAGATTTTTTTTTTAAATGTTAATTAATTCCATCGATTGGGAAAATACTAAGTTCTTGAGCTATTCTTAAAGGAGGATAAGCTTCTGATGCATTTCAGAAGGAAAGCACTGAGAACTTCTCTGTTCACATGATTTCAGTTTTACACCTTAGATGTAGACCAAAGATTGGGGTAAAGTATTTTGATCAAATTTGACATGTTGAGTTCAATCAGGGTGTGTAGTAATCAATCAAGTGATCCAGTTTAATATATTTTGGCATCACAGGATGCTTTTTGAAGAAATCAAATTGTAAGTTGAAGATTGCATGTTCACAAAACTCAATGAGAACAATGGCTATCCAGATTCCAGACACCTTAATGTATTTTTAGTCTTACCTATCCCCCACGCATATTTCATCTTTGTCATCAGAACCTACATGTTTTGAGAGGAAGGATGTTCATCAAAACTGTACTGCTGAATGCACCCAGCCAAAAAGTAACCAGATCGCTTGCCTGATGAAAAATCTTTGGCTCCTGCTAGAGAAACTCTGAAGTTCAGATTCTCATTCAAAAAAACTTTCCACTTTGTCAGAAGTGGGATTCTAGAAATACTCTTGGGACCAAAAATAGACAAAATAGGCAAATCCATTCAACGAAACATTAAAAACCACCGACCACTCAAATTATAATAAGAGGTTAATGTGTCCGTCAGGCTATGGGTGTAGCAATAAGTTGGAGCACTTGTTCTAAGGATGACCCAGGTTCAAATCCCAGCAAGAAGGCTCCAGTGGAAAAGATGTATCCAAGAAAAGGTTAAAGTCCCGTCGACCTTGATGGCCCACACAGATGTAGCAAACTAAATTATAAAGCGGCTCTGTTTGCAGGCGCTATTACCCAAAGTTTCTTGTGAAGACAAAGATGAGCCAAAAGCCACATCCTGTGTTGATCCGAATTTATATAAAAGGGTTGGGCAGAAAGGATGGGAGATCGACCATGCTATAGATTGAATTCAGGGGCTGACTATAAATTACATGCAATGGATGCACTTCAAAAAAAGGCTTCCGCATTGTATACTCGATCACTCCAGTAAATGCAAATGGATCAATTATCTAAATGCAACATCTAGCGTGCTGTTATGATATGATATGGCTACAAGCCATATTATTCTGTTAAAACATTTATTTAGCAACATTTAGAGTTGAAGCCACTAATCCTACAGTGCTTTATCAAATCAAAAGTTTAGTATGACACCTCTTAAAGCAAAGGAAAGACGGTCTAGGCGTAACAAAAGGACGCAAGCAAAAACCCTAACATATATTGTTTAACTACTTCTGTGGAACTTATATGATATGGCTACAAGCCATATCATTCTGTTAAAACATTTATTTAGCAACATTTAGAGATGAAGCCACTAATCCTACAGTGCTTTATCAAATCAAAAGTTTAGTATGACACCTCTTAAAGGAAAGGAAATACGGTCTAGGCGTAATAAAAGGACGCAAGCAAAAACCCTAACAGATATTGTTTTACTAATTCTGTGGAACTTTTCCGAATTTTCTCCTCAGTAGACATCACCTGTTCGAATCTTGCAACGTCTCAGCTCAGTTGCCGCAAGATGTAGCTGACATCGACCGCCCATAACAGCTGTCTACTCCCGTCGCCGGATACCACTCTGATGCACAAAGAAGGCCGTAATAACCACCAGATCCCGGTGTTTAAGCCCACTAAACGATCACCAAAATGAATGACTAAAACGACGATCAATACCAATTTAGAAAGCCGAGAACGCCGCGGATCCGATCAACCGGCCATTTTTAGCATACGACGCGATGATGTGGCTTATTTCAAGCTTCGAATGCTTTCGGGATCGCCATTGCAAGGACCTCTAAGCTCCATAATCTGCAAACCCTCGGATGCCTGTAAACCCTCGGCGAGTGCGAAAAATGTTTTGGGGAATATTCGGGGGTTGACAGATTTCCAATATTCCCTTGGATTCTACCACACCGGCGAAATCTTCCGGCTGAAACTCATTAATTTGTCTGTGCTGCAAGCTGCTTGGAGAGTTATCAAAATCTGAGTTAAGCATTGGGTTGAGCCTATAGCCAAAACCAAGTCGACTAAACTTGGGTTTAGGGCTCACTCGAAATTAAATTTTAATTTTCACTTTTCACGCTGACCATTTTACATTTTTTCTAGTCAGGTGAAACTTGTCTATGTCCGACTAGACAAGCTTATAAATTTTATTCAGTCCTTCACTCGACCAAAATTACTTCGACTTACTTGTCCGATCGGTTTTTATCTCGACCACTTGTGACTTCGACCAAGTCGGCTCACTTCGGTTTTTACCTCGACCACTTGTGACTTCGACCAAGTCGACTCACTTCATGTCTTCGACCAAGTCGGCTCTCTTCTTGTCTTCGACCAAGTCGGCTCACTACTTGCCTTCGACTAAGTCTGTTGACTCAGTCGACCACTCTAGTCGGTTCCTACCACCCTAGTCGGCTTATACAACCGACCACCCTAGTCGGCTCACTTTGGTCGAAATATGTAGAATATGTTTCTTAATCTAAAGACTTAAGAAATTACAAATGCTTTTCACTTATGAGTAAGATGAAGTAAAATATACACATTTACAAATCCAAATAACTTATGAAAAACATATGCCCAAATATGTAGGAAGACTTGAATCGACCAATGTGCCGTAAAACCTGAAACTTTCACACGGTGAGAATTTTATGGGTAAAATATACACATTTACAAATCCAAATAACTTATGAAAAACATATGCCCAAATATGTAGGAAGACTTGAATCGACCAATGTGCCGTAAAACCTGAAACTTTCACACGGTGAGAATTTTATGGGTTCTTGTTATTTTCACTTATCAGTAATTGTAAAAGACATTTACATAAGTAAATTTGGAAATATGTGTGGCCAAATAATCATGCATTCAACTACAAACTATTTCATATATTAACTATGCGGAAATAACAAAGTATTACAAACTGGTCGGTCCGGACTTGTCGGTCTAGATTCATCGGTCTATAGAGCTTTAGCTCTTCGACTAAATCACATGCACAGAAGCTTGAGCTTCGACTGCTCTTTCTCACCCTGAGTTCCTCTGCTGTCTAATGTCTGTATATGACTCTGTGTCACTGTAAACTGATTTACAATTTGCTTCTTCTATTTATAGGCAATCTGAAAATTGCTTCAGCATGGGCCGACTGACTCACCATTAAACACTGTAATAACTATCTACCTAACAACTTAGCTTCAGAAATAAATTTGACTGGTTTACATTGCCTACTCGTGGACTTTTCCTTCTTGTCAGATTGATAGACAAGATCTTGACTTGTACAGACTCTGACAGAGTCGGCTGGAAGTCAAGTACAGATCTGCGAGTAATTACATTTTTCCAACACTGCCCCTTAATTATAAGCAGATGGGGATTTTAAAACCAAAATTTACAAAATGTTTCAGAGCTTAGACATGCTCTGTTTATGACAGAGTTCACTGTGGAGAACTTGTCATTCCAAGATAACTACGCAGATACTGGAATGTGTCATTTGCCAATGGCTTTGTGAAGATGTCGGCAAGTTGGTCTTCAGACCTACAAAATTCCAAACAAATTTTCTTGTCGTTCACCAACTCTCTTATAAAATGAAACCTTGTGTCGATGTGCTTGGTTCTCTTGTGAAACACATGATTATTTGATAATGCTATGGCTGAATTGTTATCACAGAAAATTGTTGTGGGTTCTTGATGGTTCTGTGACAAGTCTTTTAAGACTCTCCTCATCCAGACAGCTTGACATGCATCACTTTTTGCTGCAACATACTCTGATTCAGCTGAAGATAGAGTTACTATGGGATGTTTCTTTGAAGCCCATGAAACAACACCTGTACCAAAATGAAATGTGTACCCAGATGTGCTTTTCCTGTCATCTATGCTGCCTCCATTGTCACTGTCAGTGTAGCCAATGAGTTTAAAATTTTCTGAGGTTGAATACATAATACCAAGGTCTTTTGTGCCACTTACATACCTTAGAATTCTTTTACCTGCTTGCCAATGTGAGTCTTTTGGTGAATCCATGAACCTTGATATTAGACTTACACCATACATAATGTCTGGTCTTGTTGCTGTCAAATACATAAGGCTGCCAACAAGCCTTTTGAATAGCGTAGGATCTACAATGGATCCTTCATCATCCTTGCTCAATTTTAAATCTGTTATTACTGGTGTTGGGGCTGTCTTGCAATTAGACATGTTAAACCTTTTTAAAACTTCACTTGCATACTTAGAATGTGATATAAAGATACCACTTTCAGACTGCTGAACTTCAATGCCCAGAAAAAATTTCATAAGCCCCAGATCAGTCATTTCAAATTCACTTTCCATGACTGTTTTAAAATCTGCTATGCCATAATCACCAGTAAATATTAAATCATCTACATACAGGCAGACAATTAACATCTTACCTTGCTCATTGACTTTGGTGTACAAAGTCTGTTCACTTTCACTTCTGTGAAATCCATTTTCAATGAGATAGGAATCAATCCGACTGTACCAAGCTCTAGGAGCTTGCTTCAAACCATAGAGTGCCTTTTTCAGCCTGTACACTTTGTGCTCTTGTCCTGGAACTTCATACCCTTGTGGCTGTTCCACATATACTTCCTCTTCTAGATAGCCATTTAAGAATGCAGACTTGACATCCATTTGATGAACATGCCATTTGTTTTGTGTAGCAATGGCCATGTTCTGACTGTATACATGCGTGCAACAAGTGCAAACGTTTCATTGAAGTCGATGCCGGGTTGCTGTGTGAACCCTCTTGCTACCATTCTTGCTTTGTGTTTTTGCACATTCCCATCATCATCTTGCTTTGTCTTGTAAATCAATTTGACACTGATTACATCCTTGTCTTTTGGTACATCAACCAGTTCCCATGTCTAGTTCTTCTCAATGCATTATATTTCTTCATCCATGGCTTGTGCCCATACTTCTTCTTCAACAGCTTCTTCAAATGTTAGTGGATCATATATAGGGGAAAATAATGCAAATAGAGAGAACGAATTAGGTGTACCAGCTTCATATATCTCTCGCAGACTTCTTGTTTTCACCGGTTCTGTCGATGTCGACCTAAACTGAATGCTTGATGGAGTCTGCTGTCCTCTTGGTGTACCTGTCAGTGTAGCTTGAGCTGCTACTTGTGTCGATGGTCCTTGTGTTGAACCATGTCTTGGTGTCATGGGATTCGACGGTGCTCCGACCGGTTGACTTACATGTGGTATTTGAACCACTTCCTCTCCCATATCATCATTGTCGACGTTCGACACAATCTTGACATTTATGTCGACGGTTCCATCCCATGATTCATTCTCAACAAATTGAACATCCCGATTGATTATCACTTTCCTTGTGACGGGGTCATACAACTTGTATACTTTTGTGTCTTTTGAATAGCCGACAAAAATGCATTTCTGTCCCTTCTTGTCTAGCTTCCTTCTCAGCTCATCTGGAACATGAGCATATGCAACACAACAAAAAACTTTTAAATGGGAAACACTATGATTCATACCTATCCATGCTTCTTGGGGAACTTTGTTCTTCACACTCTTTGTCGGACATCGGTTCATAATGTATACGGCAATTGCGATTGCTTCACCTCAATACTCATTTGGAAAATGCTTGGCTACCAACATGCTGCGTGCCATCTCCATGATGGTTCTATTCTTCCTTTCGGAAATACTGTTCTGCTGAGGTGTATACCGTGCAGTAAATTGTTTCTATATGCCATGGGTCTTGCAAAAATTTAGAAATTCATTTGAAACATATTCACCTCCTCTGTCGGTCCTTAAGATCTTGATGCGGTGACCACTCTGGTTCTCCACGAGTGCCTTGAACTGTTGAAAATAACCAAATGCATCAGATTTGTGTTTCAAGAAATATACCCATGTATTTCTTGCGTAATCATCAATAAAGGTTAGAAAATAGTTGTAGCCACCAATGGATGATGTCTGCATTGGACCACAGATGCCAGAGTGGACAATTTCAAGTGGTGTGCATGCTCTATAGGACTTTCCGACTGGAAAAGTCTCTCTGTGCTGCTTGCCAAAAATGCAGCCTTCACAAACCCTCTCTGGTTTGTCGATCAATGGTAATCCATTCACCATATTCTTTGTGTGCAGTAGCTTTAGCCCACCAAAATTCAGATGTCCAAATCTGAAATGCCACAAGCAGGATTCATCCTGAACTTCTGTCTGAAATGCAGCTTGCAAATTAGCGCTGCAATTTTCTCTCTTGTCGAGGATCTCGACTGTTTCTTCACTTTCTGCCTTGAATGCAGCTCCTGTCTTTGTCTTCCCTTTTATGTCGGGAACTATCCTCAATGGAAACAAGCGGTTGCTTGTCATTGGCACTTTTTCAATCCGCTGGTCGCTTGGACGCTTGTCTTTGATCACACAGTGTTCATCTTCTATGTAGACTCTGTAGCCTTTTTGTAACAACTGTCCAATGCTTAACAACAGATTATGTTTCAGACCTTCAACATGATAGATATCAGGGATATACTTACTCTCCCCCTGTTTGGTTAGAATATCAACAGTGCCTTTTCCTAAGACAGTAACTTGGACATTGTTTCCAAGTGTAACATCAGTTTTAACTGAAGTGTCTAGACTGGAAAACATATTTAAATTACCAGTCATATGGTTGCTGCAGCCTGAATCTAAGTACCATATGTCATGTGGACTTTCTTGAACAACATTGCATTCAAGTGGAGATGTCGATGCCATTAACATTGCACTTGTCGAAGTGCTGGTGTTGGTCGACTGACTTGGGCTTTGCCTTCCTTGGTCATATTGCTTCTTCCTGCATTCATATGCATAATGACCAAACTTCTTACAATAATGACATTGAATTTTTTATTTATGAAACCTCTGGCCACTTGGCTGACTTGGGTTCTGGTTATCTCCTCTGCCACCGACATTTGCAGGACTTCTGCCTCGTCCTCCTCTTGAAGAACTTCTTCCTCTGCCTCTGAAGTTGTTTCTCCCCCTACCTCTACCACGGCTTATGGATGACTGTGCTGCAAATGCACCTTCCAATGATGTCTGTGATCTGCTGATTCTGTGTTCATGATTGATGAGTGAAGCTTGCAGCTCATCAATGGTAAATGTCGACATGTTTGTGTGTTCCTCTAAGGTCACAACCAAGTTTTCAAATCTTGGGGGAAGACTTCTGAGATTTTTTTCAACAACCCTTTGGTCTGATATGGGTTCTCCGTGAGATTTCAGTTGATTTATCAACCCAACAACTCTGGTGTAGAATGTGTCTACATTCTCTGAATATTTCATGGATAGAGATTCAAAATCTTTTCTCAGAATCTGCAGCTTGGATGTCTTTACCTTATCCAAACCTTGATAGGCAGTCTCCAATGTATCCCATGCTTCCTTGGCATTAGTCTTTGCTACTATTCTTGGGAGTATGCTCTCATGCATAGCTTGATGTATGAAAAACATAGCTTTTCCATCTTTCTTCCTCTGTTCTCTCAAGACATCTTTCTCAGCCTGTGTGAAATTGTTATATGCTGCCATGTCTGCTGGTTCTGCATAACCATGCTGGACTATCTCCCAGACATCTTTACCTCTGAATAAAGCCTTCATTGTTAAAGACCAATATTCATAATTCTTTCCTATAAAACTTGGAGGTTGCAATGAACTAGAAGTGGAAGCCATTTTTATTTATTTTTAATTAACTTTCCTTAGAAGATTAATTTCCACCTTTTAAGACAAGATTTCTTTCCTAAAATATTGGGCTGATATAAGCCTTGCTCTAATATAACCTTGCTATGATACCAGATAGCCAAAACCAAGCCGACTAAACTTGGGGTTAGGGCTCAGTCGAAATTAAATTTTAATTTTCACTTTTCACGCCGACCACTTTACCTTTTTTCTAGTCAGGTGAAACTTGTCTATGTTCGACTAGACAAGTTTATAAATTTTAGTCGGTCATTCACTCGACCAAAATTACTTCGACTTACTTGTTCGACCGGTTTTCACCTCGACCACTTGTCACTTCGACCAAGTTGGCTCACTTCATGTCTTCGACCAAGTCGGCTCTCTTCTTGTCTTCGACCAAGTCGGCTCACTACTTTCCTTCGACTAAGTCAGCTGCTTCAGTCGGCTGACTCAACCGACCACTCTAGTCGGTTCCGACCACTCTAGTCGGCTTATACAACCGACCACCCTAGTCGGCTCACTTTGGTCGAAATCTGCAGAATATGTTTCTTAGTCTAAAGACTTAAGAAATTACAAATGCTTTTCACCTGTGAGTAAGATGAAGTAAAATATACACATTTACAAATCCAAATAACTTATGAAAAACATATGCCCAAATATGTAGGAAGACTTGAGTCGACCAATGTGCCGTAAAACCTGAAACTTTCACACGGTGAGATTTTTATGGGTTCTTGTTCTTTTCACTTATCAGTAATTGTAAAAGACATTTACAGAAGTAAATCTGGAAATATGTGCGGCCAAATAATCATGCATTCAACCACAAACTATTTCATATATTAACTATGCGGAAATAACAAAGTATTACAAACTTGTCGGTTACAAACTGGTCGGTCTAGACTCGTCAGTCTATAGGGCTTTAGCTCTTCGACTAAATCACATGCACAGAAGCTTGAGCTTCGACTTCTCTTTCTCACCCTGAGTTCCTATGCTGTCTAATGTTTGTATATGACTCTTTGTCACTGTAAACTGATTTACAATTGCTTCTTCTATTTATAGGCAATCTGAAAATTGCTTCAGGATGGGCCGACTGACTCACCATTAAAGACTGTAATAATTATCTACCTAACAACTTAGCTTCAGAAATAAATTCGACTGGTTTACATTGCCTACTCATGGACTTTTCCTTCTTGTCAGACTAACATACAAGATCTTGACTTGTACAGACTCTGACAGAGTCGGCTGGAAGTCAAGTACAGATCTGCGAGTAATTACATTTTTCCAACAGAGTCGGCTTCTGCTGGATGTTTCCTCACCGGACTGGTCATCACCTGTATACGTCCGAACCCTTCCTCTCGCGGTCGCCAGGCAGGTTCTCCAGGGCCTCAAGTATCTCCACTCCCACAAGATCGTGCACAGAGACATCAAGCCTTCGAATCTGCTGCTGAACAGCACGCGCCAGGTGAAGATCGTTGATTGGGTAATGAAAATGACACGTGGTAAAACATAATTGGTTGAAGACATGACCGTTTTCACCACGGTGGCGAAAAACGGACCTCTAAAATATAAAAATTCATTGAAAGAAGAAAAATAGAAGATAGGGAAAAATATTTATGGTTATGAAGAAGTTAGAGGTCTAAATATCAATGTCGGTAATGTAAAACAAAATCTAATGGAAAAGCGTTCAGTTATTAGAGAGAAAGAAGGTTCTATAAATGAAAGTCCAAAGATGTTGAGAATTTCAATATGCCAAGAGCTAAAGGGAGACAATACCAAAGAAACAATTAACTAGTACGAAGCTTGAATCAATTATAAAGACATACAAATTTGACCAAATTTATGAGAAGGCAAAGAATATCCAAAGAGTATATTCCATGAAATATCGGAGCATTTTAGAAGTGATACCAAAATTCATAAGCATCACTACTCGCCATCTCATTCAAGTGGGAAGCTATACAAATGAAAAATGAAAGAGCAATCCAAAGGTGTCTTCAATCAAACATTGTAAAAGAAGACATGTACAAGAAGAGTTACAAGGAGAGCTTAGAAATACTAAGAAACCTACCTTGGTAAAAAGAAGCGGAGAAGACAATGAAGCTTTGTTATTGGAATGAATTAAGTATTTTCAATTGCATAACTACTTAGCTAATATGAAAGCTAGAATTGCCATCTCCAATTTGCAAGGAAATGATTAAACTTGGTGGTATCAACTAATTCAAGTAAAACATATTAATGGGAAGATGTTTTCATGTAGGTTGTTCAAGAAGGGAGTAGTCCAAATATTCTACGTTTTTTTACCTTTTTTCAAGTATATTTTTCGGTTTGTTTAGTTCAGGTTTTAGTTGGAAAATTTAAAAAAATCTTAGAATCACATATATTAGTTGTGGAAATTGCATAATCTGAGTTCCATAAGGGCATTTGAGGGTGCTGAATCCAATTATGCATTAAAAAACTCAATTTAAACGCTTTCAATTTTTTTTACGAGATTCCAACCAAAAATCACATAAAAGTCCAAAATGTAGAATAAATAGACTACTCCATTCAAAAAAGTATTTACAAAAAAGGTATCCATCATAGCATTATTTTGACAAGATAGAAGAGTTATTTGAACTAAAGTTGGGGCACATGACCATGGAAGAATACAAAAGTTTTTAGAACTGTTGAGATATATTGGGTTTATTGAAGATGAAAAAGTCAAGATATAGAAGTTCCTACATGGGCCACCTACAATTTAAAGAGATAAAATTTAGTGTGATGAGTTTAAGACTCTTAAAGAGACGACCAAGAAGACCAAATACATGTATGATCAAAACAAAATAACTGATTTTTAGAAGTCTTGGAGAGATACAAATAAATATAATCAATATCAAAAGAAGAATGACTTTAAACCTCATTTCTTAAAAAAAATGCTAATACATATTAAAGTGGCCCTTTAAGATGGCATAATCTTTAGAAAAAAAGGATGACCCAACCAATGAAATGTTGGGGATGTGAAGGAAGGAGATCATTTGCATAGAGAGTGTCATCAAAGGGGAAACATAGCGGGGACTATGCACAACATTGTAGAAGCAACTATAGTGGAAGATGTGGCCAAGAAAATTCCAAGAATCTATGTATCATTCGATAACCAATAGGAAGATCATTAGTCAAATATGATTGAGGTTGAAGGTAAGAATGCTAATCGAACTATTGCCATTTTAATTGATTTAGGATCAATTCATAGTTACATTGCTCCCAATTTGGTTGAAATATTTCATCTATAAAGAAGTAATCATGATGACTCATGGTTTACTTGGTTACTGGGACAAAGAGGAAGATCAATGAGTTAGTAAAGGGATGCCCATAGATGTTGAATGAATTCCATGTTTTTGCATACTTGAACATAATATTGCTTGAATAATACGATTTTCTTATTGGGATGGATTGGTTGGATACATACCATGTGGTTCTAGATTACCATAACCATACTTTTACTTATCCTAATGAAGAAGGAAACGAGAAGACCAAGAAAGACAGTCCAAGGCCCAATTCTCATAAGGGAAATTTCCTCCTTACAGTTGAAGAGATGCTTTAGAAAAATGTGTCAATTATATGCATATAATTCGGAAGAGCCAACAAGGCGTAAAAACCCGAGCTTGGGGGACTTTTCACTGTTGTAATATTTTGCAAATATATTTGATGAAATACTAGGATTGCCACTAAAAAAAGACATTGATTTCTCTATTGATTTGGAGCCTAGATCTTCCCTAGTTTTTAAAACTCCTTATGGAATGTGTACACCCGAAGTGAAGGAGTTACAAATGTAGATGGAAGAATTGTTAAAGAAAAGGTACATAAGCCTAAGTGTATCTCTTGTTCTAGTATTTTTGTGAAGAAGAATGATGGAACCTTGAGGTTGTGTATTGATTTTAGACAACTGAACAAGGTCAGCGTGAAGAATAAATATCCTTTACCTAGAATTGATAAGTCATTCGATCAACTAAGAGGAGAAAATATCTTTTCAAAGATAGATTTGAAATCAGGTTATCATAAGGTGAGGATAAATGAAGAAGACATTAGTAAGACAACTTTGAAAACTAGATATGTACACTATGAGTTTGTAGTGGTTCCATTTGGGTTAAAAAATGCCCCAACTACTATTATGTGTTTGATGAATGGAATCTTCAAGAAATATTTGGATAAGTTTGTCCAGTGTATTTCTTCATGACATCCCTATTTACTGAAAATCATAACGGTAGCATGAGGAGAACTTGAGGTTAGTAATACAAGTTATAAGAGAGAATCAACTTCATACTGATAGTTAGAAACCTAATCCTCGTGACTATGGTTCCACACAAAATATAAATATTGTAAATAAATTAAGAATGTGAATAGGCATGTAGGGAGATGAAAAGGTTGGTTGGAATGTGAAGAGAAACCACCATATACATTGTATAAATGAAGGATTTTCATTGAATAAAATACAATCCAGAGTTATTCAATACTATAGTGGTATCAGAGCCACCTACCATAACTCTTGCCTAATTTGTTTCAGTCCTATCAGTATGTATGCTTCACAGTCCATTGCTATACTGCTGACCCATTATTGTGTCTTCCCTGTTGAACTATTTTTTCCTGGCGTTTGTCCTCCAGTCCTGCTGCACACATTCAAAATTAGTTCTGCTTCTCACCACCTGCCAGTGGCATGTATTCTCTCTTCCAAGTTGTGCACATTCACTGTATGCGTTATCCTCTTCCAAACCTGTGTTGAGGAATGAGGTATGAAATGGTCTATAGATGCTGCATTACTCAAATCACTGCATGTTTTTGACCGCACAATTTTGAATTCTCTTTTCCAGAGCGGTTGAAGTTTTGCTCAATCATCTACTATATACCTAATCCTAATTTGAATCACTGTTCCATATTTTCTTCTGGTCATGCTCTCATTCTTTCCCTACACACCATTGCGATCTTCAGTTTCTAGTATTCTGATCGTTCCCGTAACACTCAATGGTTGTAACTGCATAAGTTATGTGGGAAAGATGAAAGGAGTCTATACATGAATGAGTGAAGTTATTTTTGGTAGCCATAATATTGTATGATAGATGCGACTTCTTTGTTTGAGTAATCTCTTGTATTGAGAACTCGTAGTGCTGTATTTTGAGAATTGAAGACTGTTGCGCCATCTCAGCTGAGAATCAATTGATGGATGAAGTAGTGTTGAGTGTATCCATTTGGGGCTGCAATTTCTAGAGAAAATGTGACCTCTTTGTTAAAGATTGAAGACTTTTTTCGATTTGGTTGTTATGAGTCTGTGGAAGCTCGGTGATTGAATATTGTTGCGATGAACATTACACCTTTTCTCAACCTTGGTGAAGGTAACAAGTTGCATAAATTTTGATGTATTGCATGTGACTGTTGGGAATGTAAAAACCTTATTTTCTTCCCTAATTTCGGTGTGTGGAGTGTGTATGAAAATATTGTTCATATGTATGATATGGCTGAGCGCATGTGTTATGTTGTGTATTTGATGAAGTTGTATCTACTGTATATTTCTTAAATGAAAAGTTGTTCTTGTATGAGATCGAACTTAGAGTTTGAGTTATGTGTTTTTGATAACCCATGATTGCTATATATTTTGATGAGCTGTAGTGACTACTATGAGTTGGAAAAATAGATTGCTATGAATTCCTTTCTTCTGTTGTCTCGAAGATGCTCACATCTACTTGAAGATTGTAGGTGAGAACCCATGCTCTCCTCCACCATAATACTGCTGGTGGAACGCATAAAGATTAAGCCTGAATGTGAGTGAAGAATATCACACTTGTATTCATCTATGAGGAGATGCGTCTTCAATACATCAAGACCTAGAGCTGTTTCATTTGGATATGAGATGATTGTTGTGTTGAAGACAACTTGGAGAATGTGAAACTACTAGAAGTGTTGTGTTTTCTTCTTTTTGATTTGAAGAAGAATTTTGAGATTGAAGCTATGACCACATGCTGTAAGAAGGTTGTTGACAGTTGAAGATTGAGTTGCTAAGACTTGACCCTTCGTTCACTTGTTCGGTTGTATGAAGCAATTTGAAGATTGTTGCGAATGTCCATCACGTTGACTACATAAAGAATTGAATTGATGAGGTTCGATTTTCTTCCATTCTGCTGCAAGAATTGTGTTTTGAAGAGCTATATTTGTGCCTGAGACTACCCGTGTCACCAACCCTGTTGCTACAATTAAAATGTGAAGTATACTGTTGCGACCTACACTATTCTACTACAAGATATATTTTTGTAATAGAGTGATATTGTAGTTGTTGAACAAAGTGTAAATGTATTTTTAAAATATTGTAAGAAACAATGATGTTGAATGTAATAACACTTTGGAGCTACATAGTGCTACAAAACTATTTTAAGAAGTGGAAGAACAAAGGAGGGTGAAAAACAGAGAAAGTAATGTAAAATGTATATATGATAATGTAGATGATGATTACATAATAAGTGCCCTGGGTAATTTATACCCTAATTCTTCCATTTAATGAGGTATTCCTTGATTATTCTAGTGCGTAATCTCCGTTCTTTGATGTTGATGATAGCTTCTGGTTCTAATATAAGTTTTCCTTCTTCGTCTAGAGCGGGAAGTGTTGTTTGAACTGATTGCTATTGTCCCAACAACACTTTTAGATTTGATACATGGAAGACGTTGTGAATTCGACTTGTCTATATGGTAACTTTAGCTCGTATGCTACGTTGCTAATCTTTCGTATAATTTGGTAGGGACCATAGAACTTAGGTGCTAATTTGTTCTTTCCTTGTTGTTTTAGTGATAATTGTTTGTATGGTTGAAGTCTTACGAATACCCAATGTGCTAATTCAAACTCTCTCTCGGTTCTATGTTGGTCTGCTTGTTGTTTCATACGATTTTGTGCCATAGTTAAATTATCTTTGAGTGTTGGCATGATTCATTGGTTGTCTTCCAGTTGATATTTTACGACGAGTACTTTTGTGTTTCCTTGAATGGTTTCCTTCCATATGGGTGGTTCATAACTATATAATGCTTGAAATGGAGTCATCTTCACCGATGTGTGATACGTAGTGTTATACCTCCATTCTGCGAGATGTAACCATTGTAACCATTTGTTTTGTTTGTCCGTGACAACTACAGAGATAGGTTTCCAGACATTTGTTGACCACTTATGTTTTCCCATCTGTCTGTGGGTGATACGCTGAGCTCATGTTGAGAGTGACCCTTGTTTGCTTGCAGAATTCCTTCCAAAAATTGCTTGTGAATTTGGCATCTCTGTCGCTCACTATAATTTTTGGAAAAACATGTAATTTGTAAATATTTTTACAAAACACTTCAGCGATTTGCTTAGTGGCGTCAGTTTTCTTTCTGCCCATAAAATGTGCATATTTCGTTAGTCTATCTACTACCACAAGGATTTTATCCTTACCATCAAGGGTAACCCTTCAACAAAATCCATAGAAATTTCCTCCAACTTTTGCTTCAGAATGTTCACTGGGTGGAGTAGCCTTGGAGTTATGATGTTTTCGCTTTTATTCCTTTGACACGTGTCACACTCGGCTACATATTTTTGAATGTCTTTATGCATTCCTTTCCAATAGAAAGATTGTATGGCATTGTAATATGTCTTGAAAAAACCGACATGTCCTGCGACATGTGAATCATGAGATTCTATCGTCACCTTAGTTTTAAACCTTGATGTTGGGTTTAAATAGATCCTTCCTTTGTACCACAAGATGTCATTTCGTCACTCGAATTTTGGACCTATATTCGGATATTCAATTAAGGCGCAAGTGTTTGGGTCTTTAGCGTATTCTCTTCATATTTCATCCATCCACTCTAGAAAAACGATTGAAATTGCATATGTATGGGCTTCATCGTTTCTAGATAGAGCATTGATGACTATATTGTCTTTCCCTCTTTTATGTAATATCTCCAAATCGAAGGTAGCGATTTTTTCTATCCACTTCTGTTACTCTGTTGACAATGTTTTTTGTTGAAGGAGATATTGAAGAATGTTATGGTCTATTATTATCAGTATTTTCCTCCCTTGAAGGTATTGTCGCCATTTTTGTTAAAGCATATATAATGTCCAACATCTCTTTATCATAAGTGGACTTCAAACTTTCTCTCTTGTTGAGCTTTCTACTTTCGAATGCTATTGGGTGACCTTCTTGCATCAAAACTGCTCCTAGTCCGAAACCTAATGCGTTGCACTCGAATACAAAAGGTTTTGTGAAGTCTGGCGAGGCTAATACCGGTGTTGAAGACAACATGCATTTTAATGTCTCAAAACATTTTTTTGCTTCACTATTCCATTGGAAGGAATTTTTCTTTAATAAATTTGTGAGAGGGGAGGTTTTATGGGCGTAATTCTATACAAATATTCAATAGTATCCTGTTAGGCCTATAAATCCACTCAGTTTTGATATGTTATCGGGTTTGGGCCATTCCATGATTGCCTTGATTTTACTTGGATCGACTTTGACTCCTTCCTTCGATATCTTATGTCCTAGGTAGTCCACTTCTTCTTTTCCAGAGGTGCACTTAGACCTCTTTGCATAGAATTGGTTTTCTTCCAAAATGGTAAGTACTCGACTTAAGTGTTCCATATGCTCCTTCCATGTTATGCTATATACGAGGATGCCATCAAAAAATATTAGCACAAATTTCCTTAAAAATGGCTGGCACAATTCGTTCATTGCGGCTTGAAACGTAGCTGGAGCGTTAGTCAAACCGAAGGGCATTACTTTGAAATCATAGTGGCCTTCATGAGTGCAAAAAGCGGTTTTTGCTATGTATTCTACTCTAAATTTTATTTGACAATAGCCATATTGAAGATCCAATTTTGAGAAGTACTTAGCCCCATGAAGTTCATCCAGCATCTCATCGATAAATGGTATCCGAAATTTATTTTTGATGGTTATTTTGTTCAGTCCTCTGTATTCTATGCACAATCTGAACGAACCATCCTTATTTCGTATTAACACTACTGGAGCTGCATACAGGCTTCTTCTTTTTGAAATGAAGCCACATTTCAGAAGATCCTGAGTTAACCTCTCAATTTCTATTTTATGGTGATGCGGGTATCGGTATGGTTTGCTGCTGGCAGGTTTTTTCCCTGGTTCTATTTTGATTATGTGTTTGATCTTTCTGTTTGGTGGAAGCTCCATGGGTATCTCTTGAAACACCTTGTGATGTTTTTGAATCAACTCTTGTATCTCTGGCTATTTGTTCATATCTCCTTCACATGTTAGTAGCTTCATTTCTTGACATTGAAGTATGCACGCTGGTGCACCTTTTCGAGGTAGCTTTTCCATCTGATGTGATGTAATTAACTGTGTCGGAGGTGGTTGGAACCCGTATAATTTGTGTGTCTTCCCGAATGACTGGAATTCAATAAAATGTTCTTGGTGATTTGCGGAGTATGTACCCAAGGGTTGTAACCATTGTATTCTTAATACTACGTCGACTCCTCCCAGCGGTACCGCAAAGAAATCCGATTCTAAGTTATACTCTTTCATTTGTAACTTGACCTTGTGACATTTTCCCACATTGTCAACCTTCTTTCCATATGCTACCATAACCTTCATGTTAGGTACTGGAAACATAAATAGGTTAAATACTTTAGCAAGGTTGACATTAACTAAGGTATGGGTGCTTCCAGAGTCGATGAGAACTGTGACATTTTTTTTTTTTTATATGTCCTTTAATCTTCAATGTTTGCATTTGGGAGATTCTGGTAATAGTGGCTAATGAGATTTTTGGGGTGTCCTCCTCGATTTATGTTTGGTAGTTTGGTTGACTATCCACATCATTCTCAACTGGTTCCTCGTCTTCCAACTCTGCTTCTTCTGCTCCACATGCATACAATTTCTTTTGTAAGCATCTATGCTTAGGGTCCCAGTTGTCTCCACAGAACTTACATTTCCCTTCCTTTATTCTAGGGGCCTCTAAACTGGGCTTCGTTTCTTCCCTGAGAAGTGGCGGTGTATATCTTGGATTTCCTGTGGATGTTGATTGGATGGGTTTCCTTTTGGAGTCATCTTTGTCGAAATTTCTATGAACGGATTTCTTGAATTTGCTTTCAATAATCCTGGCTTTGCGTCGTGCTTCCTTCATGGTAGAGATGTTATGTAACTCTAGTTCACCACGGATGTGCTGTTTTAGACCGTGTATGTAGGTTTGTAGTCATTGGTCATCGGTTAAATCTGGAACTCGAGTCGACAACGCTTCCCACTCATAGGTGTACTCATCGACACTATTTTTTTGTTGTAACCTTATGATTTTGGAAAAAAAGTATTTTTCTTCAACGCCTTGGAATCTTTTGATGAGGTCGTTCCTGAAGCTATCCCAGTTGTGAGAACATATTCTTGTAGTATTCTTCCACCATAAGTACCAGTTGAAAGCATTTCCCTCTAGATGTATGGAGGCATATTTAATTTTCTCGCCTTCGTAATGGATGTTGTGGATGTCTAGGTATTCCTCGGCTTTGTTAACCCAAGCTATGCACTGTCGTTCGTCCCTGTTGTATTTGGGTCAATCGACTTTCACCCATATTTGGCATCCTTGTGTAAATGAGGTTGAGGACGACATGTTGAACAGAGGATCCGACTGCTGCAGTGTTTTGGGAGAGTTTGGTTGCGGGTCATTCGATATTTATAATATGTCCAAGATGGCATTTTAAATTGCCTTATTTTTCTTTTGGTCTTCCTGTAGAGCGAGGATGCTATTCTCTATTCGTGACATGATTTGTGTCTAGTTTGATGTCAAATTGTCACTGGTTTGTTTGATCTTTGCATGGAGTTCCTCATAGTTCTTGTTAATTTTCTCATTAATTTGATCGAACCGGGCGTTTAAGTCAGCCATTGATCTGGTGGTTGCTGGAATCTTCTCGCTGCTGAATATGGATTTATTTTTATTCACTGTATGATGCCAACCCACCCCGATTTTATTTTTATTTTTATTTTTGGGTAATAATAATAATAATAATAATAATTATTATTATACAATTTTTTTTAATTATTAATAATATTAATAAACAATAATATTAATGAATATTATTAATATTAAAAATGTTAGCAACCGACCGTGGAGCAGTGGCGAGTGATGGGAGGGAGGCAGAATGACGGTGGGAGGGAGGAAGGTGGATGAGCACACTGAATGGTGGGCGGGAGCTTCATGGATGAGCGCGTGGAATAGTGAATGACATAATGGTGGCCGGGAATGGACATGTATGAGGGGACAAGAGCAACAGAAGGTAGATGGTGGTGGGGTAGGAGATTGGAAAGTGTGCTCACGTAGGAAGCATAGAGAGGAGAGTGGATGGCAGGAGGGCGCAGAAGGGGAATGAGAAGCATGCAGGTTAATGGAGGAGAATGAATGGAAGGAGGGTATGCTAGGCGGTATAGTGGGAAGAGAGGAGATTTGGAGGGGAGCAAGGGTGGGGGGCGTATATGGGGAAGAGAATAGGAATGGTTGGTGAAGAGCAGCGATGGCGATGGAGTGGAATATTGGACGTGGAAGGGAGATGGGCGCGTTGAAGAAGGTGGAGGAGCACGCAGGAGGGAAGGGCGTATGGGAGTGGTGGGGAACATAATTTGGGGTGGAAGGTGGTGGTCTGGTGCCGAGAGCTGAGAGGCTATGATGCCAATGGAAGAACAAAGGAGGGTGAAAAGCAGAGAAAATAATGTAAAATGTATTTATGATAATGTAGATGATGATTACATAATAAGTGTCCAGGGTAATTTATATCCTAAGTGGGGAAGGGTGGTGAATTTTCAAGTCACCTCTTTAGTTTAATTATATTAATTATTAAAATTAACCTAGTTTAATATTTTAATTTTAGCATTTGTAACAAGAAGTTGCAAAATTATTTGTAATAGGTTGCAAAATTGTGTAATAAGATACATAATCATTTTGTAACTTGTAGAGGAGCAGGAAATTAAAATTGTAACCCACATTATTTTTCTTTCAAATATTATGTAAGTTGCAGGTTCCATATTAAAGGTGCAATATTTAACATCTATTGTTGGTGGTGTCCTAACTAGCAGGTACACATATCTAGAATGGTCCAGAAAGATCAAGAAATCAAGTGAGCTTATTGAAGAATCTCTTTGCTTTGTTAAAAAAGCAAGGAATCATCCCAAATACCCTTCGAAGGGAGATAACAACAAGAGAGTACGAGGAAGAAGAAATTTCATAGGAAGAGGGGGCAAAAACAACTCAAGCAAAAGATCATATATGAAGTGCAAGCGTCGTGGAAAGAATGGACATGTGTAACATATTAGTGATGGGATCCATGGGAGTCCATCAAAGGTAGACACAATATAAATCAAGAGGATGGTAAGGCCCATGATTAAGCTCACTGTATAGTTGCACACTGTAATATTGGTATTGATGAAGTAACTTCTCTTTCATCTTACACAGATTGTTGGATGCTTGATACTGGTGCAACTTCTCATGTGACTTTTAGAAAAGTCTGTTTTGAAGAACCGGATGACATTGAAAATGACATAGTATACTTTGTAGACAAATATAGCCTCAAACCAAAGGGAATTGGTTTAATCAGGATCAAGCTTCCCAGTTTTCCTAATTTTGTGTTAAATAATGTTCTCTATCTTCCATAGTTGTAGAGAAGCTTGTTGTCCTTGGTGCATATTCGACATTAAGGTCATTCCAATCACATGTTTTATGGAATTGTATATATAAGAAAGTCCTCTGGAAAGAAGGTCATCATGACTGGGTATGAAGATGGAAAGTTGTTGAAGTTAAAGGTGTTGGATTATCCCACAATACTGAGAGGGGGGTGGGGGTGAATCAGTATTGTCTTTTTACTTTAAAATAAAAACACAAAATTAATTAAACAGGTTAAGAAACAAATTTTATCGTGGAAACCTTCAAAGATCAAACCACCAATTCAAACTTATTAAAAAGATGAATCTACAAAATTGCTTTATCTGCTACTGCAGAAAGGATGCAACAACACCTTGGGTTTCTTCCTGCTACAATAGACAAGGATGCTCCAACAGCTTGGGTTTCTACCTACTACAACAGACAAGGATGCTATAACACCCTAGTTTTTGGTCTTCTACAACAGAAAATGATGCCACAACACCCTTTGCAGACTTATAGCCTACCCTAGAGCCACCTTGCCACCCTGGACTGAATTTTATCAGTTTTCTTTAGAACTGCATTCACTTCTTGGACTCTATCACTCACGATCATAGATGCAATTTCTTTCCTTCAATTATTCTGTTAATAAATTCCTTCACATTTCTTGTGGACGCATCTCTTCAACATTGCACCATTTCATTCTTCGATCGTGTCTCTTCAAAACAACTAAACTAATTCCATGTTAATCAATTTGTTCTTTAATCTTCCAGTTGTGACCTTCCACATTCTCCATCTCCGCTACCATCCCGAGCCATTGATTTTATATCGGGATTTTTCCTGACCGTAGATCTAAGATAGGATGGGGATTACAAATTGCGGATCTATGACATTTCTCAAAATATCTTTTCGCGATTTTTGCAGTTGTCTTTCCACATTGTTGATCTCATGCGGGCTTCTTCATGACTGTTGATCTAAGATAATATGAAGATTATAGAATGCGGGTTTCAGATTGCGGGTTCATAACATCTTCAATCGTTACTTTCACAATTTTTGTTTTCTGCACCAACCTTTCTGCACCGTCGATCTTTTTCTGATGTCTTCCTGACCATCGATCTTTCAGATCATGGGTTGTAGAATGCGGGTTCTCAAAAACCAAAATGTTTCCTTCGCAATTCTTCGCCTTCCGCTGGCCGACTCCGGGTTGTGAAAAAACATATTATTTTATACTTTGATTTCTCGTCTTCCGCATTCCGCCTTCCGCCTTCCACATTTCTTCTGAACTGTTGATTTCTTTGTGGGTTCACTCCTGACCATCGCTCTCCCAGATTGCGGGTTTCAGAAAGCGGGTTCTCAAAAACTCAAACGTTGCTTTTGCAATTCTCCACCTTCCGCGTTTCTTCTAAACCCTTGATTTCTTTGTGGGTTCATTCCTAACCGTCGATCTACGATCTAATGTGGATTGCAGATATTCACCTTTCTTTGTGCATAAACCACTCCACACCATATATTTCCTTTCGGATTCAATCATGACCATCGATCTATGATCTAATGTGGATTGTGGATGTTCACCTTTCTTTGTGCAGAAATCATTCCCCACTGTATATTTCCTTGCAGATTCAATCCTGACCGTCTAATTTTTCACTGTAAATTATTTTTCGCTCACATTAGCCCATGTTAACCTCCTGTCACTTCTCCCAATGAAATTTCTTTACTGCCGTCGGATCAAGGTCCCCACCAATCAACGATGGACTTCAAATAAGATGAAGCGAATTTCACAGAAATTTCACGCACATCAAAATTTTCTTAGGCCACACAACTTCTCCCAACAAAATCATTGTGCACCGTCGATCTATTTCAATGATCGATTTCGACCATTGATCTTGATTATTTCCTCAACGATTAATTTGAAATTTTGGGACCCGATTCACTCTTTTTCTTGCTCGTTCTTTTATCAACGAAATCCTTCCTAGTCGTTGATCTTTGGCCACCTCTAATCTCCACCCTATGATATTCAGTCGTATGGACGATTAGTTTAGGTTTATCTCGGGCACAACTTCTATTTGCGAAGTTCGACTACAATAGTTGATCTACCTGAGATACATATCTTCAAATCTGTGGTTGAATTGAACAATGGAACGATCAATTCCTTCCTGCAACGCTCTTTACAGACAATTTCGATCTCACATAGTCTCTGCACTCTCTCTTCACTCCTCACTCCGTATATTTCCTTTGTCATTGCTGAATTCATCCTGCTACCATGTCTATTGGTTATTCATTTGTCATTCGTGAACTTTTTTGACATCAATGGGAACTATATTCTCAACAAAAGGGTCACTTGTGAAACAATTCAAAACTTTTCCTATATGTCTCAGCTTGAAGAAGGTAACCTATCATCTAGTTTATTGTGGAATGCAATATTTGGTCACTTGAATTATAACACTATTCGTTTGTTAAGAAATAATGGTGTATATGGTTTGCCTACTATTCCTAAGCAAATGAACAAATGTGATGCATGTATTCTAAGCAAACATAGTAAGCATTCTTTTCAAGAGTCTAAATTTAGAGCATGTAGAAAGTTAGAATTGTTTCATTCTGACGTATGTGGCCCCATGCCAATTCCTTCGGCAAATGATAATAAGTACATCATGACCTTTGTTGATGATTATCCAAGAATTTGTTGGGTATATTTATTGAAGAAAAAGTATGAATCATTTTAAACATTCAAGAACTTTCATGCATGGATAGAGAATCAAACACAAGCACGTATTGGTACATTTCAATATGATAATGGTAAATAATGCACCTCTAATGGATTTGAAAATTATCTTTCCAAACACGGGATCACACATCAAACTTTAGTTCCTTATAATTCTCAACAAAATGGTGTATCGGAAAGGATGAATAGAACATTGATTATTATGGAAAGATTAATGATGTTTTTCAAGAATGTGAAATTGAAGTTTTGGGGTGATGCAGTAGTTTGTTCAACATATTTGAGAAATAGAATTCCATCTCATGCTATTGAAGACAAGACTCCACATGAAATGTGGTTTGAACACCTTCCTTCGGTTAGGCATCTCAGAGTTTTTGGTTCCACCTCTTATTCCTTGATACCAAAGGAGTAAAGAAACAAACTTGGTGCTAGAAGTTGAAGATGTATTTTATTGGGATTTTCAGACACTTCCAAGGCATACCGTATTTATGACGAGGTAAAAAATAAATTTGTTATTTCCAGAGGTCACTTTTCTTGAAACTAATAAAAACGACAAGTCTATTGAAAGATAGCTTGATCGTCTGGAGAGGTTTTCCCATATAAACAAATATTATGAATTCGATAATGAAATTCAAAATCTTGAAGGGGGAATCCTGATATTAGATCAAGATCAATATTTGGAATTTCCTTTTGAAGCACCAACACCCCCTCATGAAGAGAATCATGAATAAGAAGAAGTTCCCACCTATTCACCTGAACTAGATAATGTTATTGAAAGGATTGGAATATTGAACCTTGAAGATAATGTAGCACCACCTCCAACTGATCAACCTAGACCATCAAAGACGATTTCAAAATGGGCCATAAATACACTTGAAAGTGTCCATCCAGATGAAGTTGGGAATACATGAATGGGAAACTCAACAAGAGAAGATGATGGAGGAGAAGTAGATAACTCAGATGATGACATGGATGTCTCATTTTATTGTGAATTGAATTTATTTGCTAACTTTGAACCAACTTCCTTTATAGAAGCTGTTGAATTTGATGATTGGAAAGAGGCTACACTTTGCGCTCATAAAGAATGGAACCTGAAATTTGATCGACCTATAGTTGGAACCAAAGCAATTGGTTGCAATGGGTATTCAAGAACACATATAAATTAGATGGCTTACTTCACAAACACAAAGCAAGGCTTGTGGCGAAAGGCTATTCTAAAAAAGAAGGGATTGACTATGAATAAACATTATCCCCTACAATAAAATGGGATACCATCCACACTTTGATCTCCATGGCAACACAAAATGGGTGGAAATTCCACCAAATAGATGTAAAAATTGCTTTCTTGAATGGAGACATGAAATAAATGTTTTCATGTCTCAAATAGAAGGTTTTGTTGTGAAGGGACAAGAACAAAAGGTATTCAAACTTGTCAAATCCTTGTATGGCCTAAAACAAGCACCACGAGCATGGTATGGAAAGCTAACCCAACATCTTCTAAAGTTGAATTTCAAGCATTATAATCTTGATGATTCAACATTATTTATGAATAAGTTTGGAAGATCTATTGTATTTCTTGTGGTATATGTAGATGACCTATTAATGATAGGGAACAATGAAGATTATATAGCACCCATAAAGAAATATTTGAGAAAATGTTTTGAAATGAATGATCTGGGACATGTTCTTTGCTACTTAGGAATTGAAGTGATTCAATATCCTAAGTACATATGTTGGAGAATTGTTGAACATATTTTTCATGACAGAATGCAACCCTCTCTCAATTCCAATTGAACAAAATTTGAAGCTCACATCAAGCGAAGGAAAATAATTCGAGGATGTGACAAAGTACTGACAACTTGTAGGAAGCCTTCTTTACCTTACCGCTACTAGACCAGATATTTCTTATATTGTTGGTATTCTTTCTAGATACATGCACAAACATTGTGAAGGACATTAGTATGCAACAAAAAGAGTTCTAAGGTAATTGAAGGGGACTTAAGAATTTGGATTCAAGTACACTAAGATAAAATACTTCAAACTTATTGGCTACAATGATTCAAAATTTGATGGTGACAAAGAGACATGAGTGTCCACTTCTGGACACACAATGAGTCTTGGATCACCAACTATTTCTTGGAGATCATCCAAATAGTCAGTTCGAACAGATTCGACAACAAATGCAGAATATGTGGCAGATACAGAAGAAACAAAGGAGATTGTATGGCTCAGGAATATACTTGAGGATTTGTAGGAGAAGAAATAAAATTACACTCCCTTATTGATCGAAAACATTTCTACAATCAAGTTGGACAAGAACCCCATATTTCATGATCGAACCAATCACATCAACACAAAGTACCATTTGATTCGACATCATGCAGAGTCCAAGAAAGTTCATTTACAACATTGTTCCACATATGAGCAAATTGCCGACATCTTCACTAGATCACCTGGATGAGAAAAGTTTGAAAGATTTAGAACCATGCTTGGACTCACAAACACCCATTTTTGACATGTGTCGGTTATATGCATATCATTCGGAAGAGACAACAAGGTGTAAAAACCCGAGCTTGGGGGAATTTTCACTGTTGTAATATTTTGCAAATATATTTGATGAAATACTAGGATTTACACTAAAAAGAGACATTCATTTCTCAATTGATTTGGTGCCTAGATCTTCCCTAGTTTTTACAATTGCATATGGAATGTGTACACCGGAAGTGAAAGAGTTACAAATGTACATGGAAGAATTGTTAAACAAAAGGTACATAAGCCTAAGTCTATCTCTTGTTCTAGTATTTTTGTGAAGAAGAATGATGGAACCTTGAGGTTGTGTATTGATTTTAGACAACTAAACAAGGTCAGCCTGAAGAATAAATATAAATATCATTTTCCTTGAGTTGATAGGAGAAAATATATTTTCAAAGATAGATTTAAAATCAGGTTATCATAATGTGAGAATAAAGGAAGAAGACATTAGTAAGACAACTTTGAAAACTAGATATGTACACTATGAGTTTGTAGTGGTGCCATTTGGGTTAAAAAATGCTCCAACTACTATTATGTGTTTGATGAATGGAATCTTCAAGAAATATTTGGATAAGTTTGTCATTGTATTTATTCGTGACATCGCTATTTACTAAAAATCATAAGTGTAGAATGAAGAGAACTTGAGATTAGTAATACAAGTGATAAGAGAGAATCAACTTCATGCTAAAGTTGGAAACCTAATCCTCAGATTATGGTTCCACACAAAACGTAAATATTGTAAATAAATTGAGAATATTAATAATCCTGTAGAGAGATGAAAAGGTTGGTTGGAATGTGAAGAGCAACCACCATATACATTATATAAATAAAGGATTTTCCATTGAATAAAATACAATCAGAGTAATTCAATCCTATAGTGGTATAGCCACCTACCATAACTCTTTCCTAATTTGTTTCAGTACTAGAAGCCCGTATCATTTCCAATCCATTCCTGCTGCATTTCTCCTCCAGTCCTGCTGCACACATTCAGAATTAGTCCTGGTGCTCACCACCTTCCAGTTGCATGTCTTCTGTCTTCCATGATATGCATATTCACTATATGTGTTATCTTCTTCCAAACCCACGTTGAGGAATGAGGTATGAAATGGTCCATAGATGCTTCATTACTCAAATCACTGTACGAATTTGACTGCACAATTTTGAATTCTCTTTTCCAGAGTGGTTGAAGTTTTGCTCAATCATCTACTATATACCTAACCTTAATTTGAATCATCGTTCCATATTTTCTTCTCGTCATGCTCTCATTCTACCGCTCTGCATAATGAGATCTCAAATCTGTTCTCCCTTTTATCCTGTGTATAAAGAGTGCTCCCACTCTGCTGCTATGTATACCTTCTTGTTATTGGGACTCATTCTACTTTTTAGTTCACCACTCCCTACACACCATTGTGATCTTCAGTTTCTAGTATTCCGATCGTTACTGTAACACTCAATGGTTGTGACTGCATAAGTTCTGTGGGAAAGCTGAAAGGAGTATATACATGAGTGAAGCTATTTTCGGTAGCCATAATATTGTATTAGAGAAGCGACTTCTATGTTTGAATAATCTCTTGTATTGAGAACTCGTAGTGCTGTATTTTGAGAATTGAAGACTATTGTGAAGTATTCCTTGAGAGTTGCAACTTGCTGTCTCAGCTGAGAATCAATTGATGAGTGAAGTTGTGTTGAGTCTAGCCATTTGAGGCCACAAATTTTGGAGAAAATGCATCCTCTTTGATAAAGATTGAAGATATTTTTCTATTTGGTTGTTATGAGTCTATCGAAGATCGGTGATTGAAGATTGTTGCGATGAACATTCACGCCTTTCCTCAAACTTGGTGAAGGTAATAAGTTGCATAAATTTTGATGTATTGCATGTGACCGTTGGGAATGTAAAAACCTTATTTTCTTCCCTAATTCGAGTGTGTGGAGTGTGAACGAAAATGTTGTTAATATGTATGATATGGCTGTTGAGCCTGAGCGCATGTATTATGTTGTGTATTTGATCAAGTAGTATCTACTGTATATTCCTTAAATGAAAAGTTGTTCTTGTATGAGATCAACTTAGATTTTGATTTATGTGTTTTTGATAACCCAAGATTGCTACACATTTTGATGAGCTGTGACTACTATGAGTTGGAAAAATAGATTGCTGCGAATTCTTTGTGTTGTCATGAAGCTGCTCACAACTACTTGAAGATTGTAGTTGAGAACTGATGCTCTCCTCCACCAGAATACTGTTGGTGGAACGTGTAAAGACTGAGCCTGAATGTGAGTGAACAAGATCACAATTGTATTCATCTATGTGGAGATGCGTCTTGAATACATCGAGACCTAGATCTGTTTCATCTGGATATGAGATCATTGTTTTGTTGAAGACTACTTGGAGAATGTGAAACTACTAGAAGCGTTGCGTTTTCTTCTTTTTGGTTTGAAGAAGCATTTTGAGATTGAAGCTGTGACCACATGCTGTAAGAAGATTGTTGACAGTTGAAGATTGAGTTGCTAAGACTTGACCCTTCGTTCACTTGTTCGGTTGTAAGAAGTAATTTGAAGATTGTTGCGAATGTCCATCATTTTGACTACATAAATATCTGAATTGATGAGGTTTCGATTTTATTCCATTCTACTGCAAGAAGTGTGTTTTGATGAGCTATATTCGTGCTTGGGACTTCCTGTGTCACCAACCCTCTTGCCCTGTTGCCACAATTAAAATGAGCTATATTCTACAGCAAGATATTTTTTTTGTAATAGAGTGATATTGTAGTTGTTGAACAAAGTGTAAATGTATTTTTAAAATTTTGTAAGAAACAAGGATATTGAACATAATAACACTTTGTAGCTACTTAGAAAGTGCTACAAAACTATTTTAAGAAGCTGCAAAATTATTTGTAATAGGATACAAAATTGTGTAATAAGATGCATAATCATTTTGTAACTTGTAGAGGACCAAGAACTTAAAAATGCAACCCATATTATTTTTCTTTCAAATATTATGTGAGTTGCAGGTTCCAGATTAAAGGTGCACTCTTTAAAATTTATTGTTGGTGGTGTCCTCACTAGCAGGTACACATATCCAGAATGGTCCAGAAAGATCAAGAAATCTAGCAATCATGTTGAAGAATCCCTTTGCTTTGTTAAAAAAGAAAAGAATCATCCCAAATAACCTTCCAAGGGAGATAACCACAAGAGAGGAGGGGAAAGAAGAAATTTCATAGGCAGAGAGGCAAAAAACAACTCAAGCAAAATAGCAGATATGAAGTGCAAGCATTGTGGAAAGAATGGACATGTAACGGATTAGTGTTGGGATCCATGGGAGTCCATCAAAGGTATACACAATTTGAATCAATAGGATGGTAAGGCCCATGATTAAGCTCACTGTATAGTTGCACACTGTAATATTGGTATTAAGGAAGTAACTTCTCTTTCATCTTACAAAGATTGTTAGATGCTTGATACTGATGCAACTTCTCATATGAATTTTAGAAAAGTCAGTTTTGAAGATCTGGATGACATTGAAAATGACATAGTATACTTTGTATACAAATCTAGACTCAAACCAACGGGAACTGGTTCAATCAGGATCAGGCTGCCTAGTTTCCCTGATTGTGTGTTAAATAATGTTCTCTATCTTCCATAGTTGTAGAGAAGCTTGCTGTCCTTGGTGCATATTCGACATTAAGGTCATTCCAATCACATGTTTAATGGATTTGTATATATAAGGATGTCCTCTGGAAAGAATGTCATCATGACCGGGTATGAAGATGGAAATTTGTTGAAGTTAAAGGGTTGTTGTGCAACAATTCAAAACTTTGCATATATGTCTCAGCTTGAAGAAGGCTGTCATTTAGTTTATTGTGCATGCAATATATGGTCGCTTGAATTATAACAATATCCATTTGTTAAGAAAGAATGGTGTATATGGTTTTCCTACTATTCCTAAGCAAATAAACAAATGTGATGCATGCATTCTAAGCAAACATAGTAAGCATCATTTTCAAGAGTCTAAATTTAGAACATGTAGAAAGTTAGAATTGTTTCATTCTGACTTATGTGGCCCCATGCCAATTACTTTTGCAAATGGTAATAAGTACCTCATGACCTTTGTTGATGATTATCCAAGAATTTGTTGGGTATATTTATTGTAGAAAAAGTATGAATCATTTCAAACATTCAAGAACTTTCATGCATGGATAGAGAATCAAGCACAAGCACGTATTGGTACATTTCGATATGATAATGGTAAAAAATGCACCTTTAATGAATTTGAATATTATCTTTCCAAACATGGGATCACACATCAAACTTCAGTTCCTTATAATTCTCAACAAAATGGTGTAGGAGAAAGGATGAATAGAACATTGATTAATATGGAAAGATCAAGGACGTTTTTCAATAATGTGAAACTGAAGTTTTGGGGTGATGCAATAGTATGTGCAACATATTTGAGAAATAGAATTTCATATCATGCTATTGAAGACAAGAATCCACATGAAATGTGGCTTGAACACCTTCCTTTGGTTAGGCATCTCATAGTTTTTGGTTCCACGTCTTATTCCTTGATACCAAAGGAGTAAAGAAACAAACTTGGTGATAGAAGTTGAAGATGTATTTTATTGGGATTTTCTAACACTTCCAAGGCATACCGTATTTATGATGAGGTGAAAAATAAATTTGTTATTTCTAGAGGTCACTTTTCTTGAAACTAATAAAAATGACAACTCTATTGAAAGATAGCTTGATCGTCTGGAGAGGTTTTACCATATAAACACATATTATGAATTTGATAATGAAATTCAAAATATTGAAGGGGGAATCTTGATATTAGATCAAGATCAATCTTTGGAATTTCCTTTTAAAGCACCAACACCCCATCATGAAGAGACTCATGAAGAAGAAGGAGTTCCCACCTCTTCACATGAACTGGATGATGTTATTGAAAGGATTGGAAGATCGAACCTTGAAGATAATGTAGCACCACTTCAAACTGATCAACCTTGACCATCAAAGAAGATTCCAAAATGGTCCATAAATACACTTGAAAGTGTCCATCTAGATGAATTTGGGAAGACATGAACGAGAAACTCAACCAGACAAGATGAAGGAGGAGAAGCAGATAACTCAGGTGATGACATGGAAGTCTCATTTGATTGTGAATTGAATTTATTTGCTAACTTTGAACCAACTTCCTTTATAGAAGCTCTTGAATGTGATGATTGGAAAGAGGCTATGCAAAGTGAATATGATGTTCTCATAAAGAATGGAACCTGAAAGCTGTTCGAATTCCAGTTGGAACCAAACCAATTGGTTGCAATTGGGTATTCAAGAACAAATATAAATCAGATGGCTCACTTGACAAACACAAAGCAAGGATAGTGGCGAAAGGATATTCACAAAAAGAAGGGATTGACTATGAATAAACATCCTCCCCTACAACAAAATGGGCTACCATCCACACTTTCATCTCCATGGAAGCACAAAATGGGTGGAAAGTCCACCAAGTAGATGTAAACATTGCTTTCTTGAATGGAGACTTAAAAGAAAATGTTTTCATGTCTCAACCATAAGGTTTTACTGTGAAGGGACAAGAACACAAGGTATGCAAACTTGTCAAATCCTTGTATGGTCTAAAACAAGAATCATGAGCATGGTAGGGAAATCTAACCCAACATCTTCTAACACTAAATTTCAAGCATTATAATCTCGATAATGCAACATTATTTGTGAAGAAAGTTGGAAGATCTATTGAATTCTTGTGGTATATGTAGATTACCTATTAATGATAGGGAACAATTAAGATTATATAGCACCCATAAAGAAATATTTGAGAAAAATGTTTTGAAATGAATGATATGGGACATCTTCATCACTACTTAGGAATTGGAGTGACTCAATATCGTTAGTACATATTCATATATCATAAAAAGCACGTTGTATAATTGTTAAACATATTTTGCATGACATAATGCAACCCTCTCTCAATTCCAATGGAACAAAATTTGAAGCTCAAATAAAGTGAAGGAAAAGAATTTGAGGATGTGACAAAGCACCGACAGCTTGTACGAAGCCTTATTTACCTTACCACTACTAGACCAAATATTTCTTATGTTGTTGGAATTGTTTCCAGATACATGCACAAACCTTGTGAAGGACATTGGTCTACAACAAAAAAAGTTCTAAGGTAATTGAAGGGGAATTAGGAATTTGGACTCAAGTACACTAATATAGAAGACTTCAAACTTATTGGGTACATTGATTTAAACTTTGATGGTGTCAAAGAGACATGAGTGTCCACTTCTGGATACACAATGAGTATTGGATCAACAATTATTTCTTGGAGATCATGCAAACAGTCACTTCCAACATATTCAACAACAGAAGCAAAATATGTGGTAGCTACAGAAGAAACAATGGAGATTGTATGGCTCATGAATATACTTGAGTATTTGTAGGAGAAGAAATAAAATTACACTCCCTTATTGATAAAAAACACTCCTGCAATCAAGTTGGCCAAGAACCCCGGATTTCATGATCGAACCAATCACATCAACACAAAGTACCATTTGATTTGACATCATGCAGAGTCCAATACAATTCATTTACGACATTGTTCCACATATGAGAAAATTTCCGACATCTTCACTAGATCACTTGGATGAGAAAAGTTTGAAAGACTTAGAACCATGCTTGGACTCACAAACACCCATTCAGATTAAGAGGGCCAATGTTGGAAACCTAATCCTCATGATTATGGTTCCACACAAAATGCAAATATTGTAAGTAAATTGAGAATAAGAATAGTCACGTAGGGAGAGGAAAAGGTTGGTTGGATTGTGAAGAACAACCACCATATACATTGTATAAATAAAGGCTTTTCCATTGAATAAAATATAATTAAGAGTTATTAAATCCTACACTAAATTAAACAAATGTTTCTTTAATTAGAGGAAAACATGTTATTTGGGACACAATTTTCGAGGAAGGAATAATAATTGACATAGAGAATATTGAATCTATAATGGGATGGGAATCACCCAAAAAAAATTTAGGTCATTCATGGGACTTGCTGGATACTACAGAAGGTTCATAAAAAAAATTCTCCAAAATTGCACATCCAAGTACCTCGTTTCAAAAGAAAGGTTTCAATTTGAATGGACATTACACTATGAGAAAAGTTTCCAACGATTAAAAAATCTGCTCACTAGTGCAACCACTTTCAAGATTGTTGATCTAAATGAATAATTTGTGGTATGCATATATGCTTTCAAAGAGGGAATTCATGAAATTCTTACTTAGAATGGATATGTGGTTTGTTATAAATCTATGAATATTAAGGAACATAAGAAAAATATGTCACACAAGATTTACAACTTGCTGTTATTGTGCATGCATTGATGATGTTGAAACACTATCTTATGGGGATAATATTTGAACTAAGAACAAATCATAGTGTTCTAAAGTGTTTATTTGAACAATAGACTTTGAATTGCAAACATATAAGAGGAATGCAATTTATTTGTGAATTTGCTTTTGATATCAAATATATTAACGATAAAAAGAACAAGGTTGTTAATGCACTTAGAAGAATGATAGATATAATGCATGCTGCAACCATTGGCATGTGTAAATTAGATTTAAGAAAAATAATTCTTAAAGATACTATCTTGGATGAGTATTATCTAATCATCAAAGAAGGATCACAACATGAAAATGTACAACATAAATATCAAGGTTAGAAGTTGGAAGTTGATGAAATTCTAATGTATAACGATAAAGTTGATGTTCCTAATTCTTGTGAATTAAGGAAACTTATACTAAATGAAATGATCAATGTTCCATATGCTGGACGTCATGGGTACCGGAGGCAATTGAAACAATGATAAATCAATGCCGTTGGCCATGAATTAAGAAATACATTGTTGAGTATATAAAGTGTATGGAATTCCAAAGGGTCAAGGTTCAACATAGACATCCAACATGATTGCTACAATCATTGCCAATACTAGAATGGAAATGAGAAGCAATGACAATCAATTTTATCACTAAGTTTCCTGTGGCATAAAGGAAACATGATCCTATAAAAGTAGTGGTGGACAAATTGAAAAAATTTTCCCACTTTATTCCAATCAAGTCAACTCATAAAACAACTAATATAATATGAATTTATATTTACAAGATTACTAGGTTTCATGGGATACCTAAGGAAACTATTTCAGATATAGATCCAAAGTTTATCTCAAACTTTTGGAAAGGGGGGATATGCTAAGAATGTATGTAATGGATTAACCATCTAAGTGGGGGGAATATTTATACTAGAGTGGAATTTTCATATAATAATGGATATCACGCTTCTTTGAATGTGGGTCCTTTCAAATATTTGTATGGTAGAAAGTGTAATACTCCAATTTATTAGGACAATCTAGTATACATAGTAGTTATTAACCAAAGTTGCTCAAGGAAATGGAAGAGGTTAAAATGAGGAGAAATTTGAAAAAAAATCATGACATGCATAAGATTAATGTAGACTAGGGTAAAATATTAAGATATTTAAGGGTCGGGGATCATGTGTACTTGAAAGTTAAGCCAAATAAAATCTCGTTAAAATTTAGAAGTTGTCCTATGTTGAAAACTAGATATTGCGGGACTTTTGAGATTTTATCTAGGATAGGGCCTATTGCATATGGACTTGATGTTGTTTGTGCAACATCAAGAGTCATTCTATGAGACTTGTGTTGTATCAAGTTAGGGACTTGTGTGGTATCAAGTCAGGACATTGTGTTCTATCAAATCCTATCTATATCCTCATGTATTGAGGTGGGATGCATGCACTGGAATCTTATGTTGTATCAAAATTGGAATCTTGTGTTGTATCAAGATTGGAGTATTGTGTTGTATCAAGACTGTTATAGTGTTGTATCAAGACTGTGGACTTGTGTTGTATCAAGTCAATTATTTTCATAGATGGTACCCTATGAAAATGGATCTCCAATTATGGACATGGACTTGTGTTGTATCAAGTCATGTGGTTATGCTATGTGATATATTTATAGTCATGGTCACTAAGTGCTATAAGTCTCCTTTAGGGATTAGATACCCCTAGAGTGAATTACTTTAGAATATGAGAATATGGCTTGAGGTAATATATATGATCATCAGTATGTATGTAATAATTATTCTAAGTATGATATGATAAGATGGATAAGTAATACACATATGGACCATGCATTAATTATAAATGATAATCAGATAAATCATAGAGAAAGAGAATTCAAATTTCCCATGTAAAAGTATGAGTGAACTCAAGTTATACAGCTTCAGTAAAATATGAATGACTCAATCAATGCATCAGTCAAAGCATCAATTGAACTATTAATGAATGTAATTGGTTAAGTAAAGAAGAGATTAATTTTCATCAATCAACATGCATAAGTCAACTAAAGAGATCCATGCAAAATTTGATAATAGAAATTGTGCATCGATGGAACTAAGAGTGAAGCACGGATGACACTTAAGTTAGCTTATTAACTAAGTGATCAATAGTCAGTTAAAGATTGAGTTCAGTTCACATTCAGTTAACATTCAGTTCAAGTCAGTTAACATTCATTTCAAGTAAATTTAAAATTTAGTTCAAGTCAGTTAAACATTCAGTTCAAGTAAGTTAACATTCATTTCAAGTAGGTTACATTTAGTTCAAGTTAGTTAACATTCAGTTCAATTCGGTTCAAGACAACGGGTATCCAGTTAAAGCTAATTAAGGAAAGGAAGGGTGCTAATGTTTGCATGGAGGGATTTATAGTTAGCTTGTACTTAAAATTTATCTATTTGGTGCTCCCAGTGTGTTTACTGAGCCTCCTATGTGCTACCTTCTGTATACTAGGGTTTTTGGCTTGTTATTAATATCCTAGGCATATGGAAAGTTCAATACAGTTGCATATAATTGTTTTTGCAGGGTTTCATTGGATCTCTCTTCTCTATTGATAAGGTGATATCTCTTATTAGGAAATCTGCTTATGTGTTGTAAACCATTCTCTATAAATATATCTATCATACTCAAAGAATTGCTGGGTTTTTCATCCTCCGTGTTTGGATGGTTTTCCCAAGGTATATGTTGTTTCTTATGGTTGATTGATTTATCTAGATGATTTATGAAGATGATTTATGTGGTTGATATATTTGTGAGATTTACATGTGGATGGTATATTTTTTAGATTCACATGTGTTTGATATATTCATGTGGCTGATTTATGAGATACTTATGTGCTGAAATTGATTGATTAAAGTTTTTAAAGTTCAAAATTCTCCAATTTTGCTCAAAACAACAACGTGGTATCAGAGCATATGGACTAAAAGAGCTTATTTTTGTGAAACAAGATAATCCCACGTAGATATTGAAGTGTTGAACAAAATATTGCATTCATGATATCAATCTTTGTTCGACCAGAAGACCGACTTGAAGGCACATCAAACTTCAACACATGGAAAGAGAGAGTGTTAAATAAAGAGCATGATATTGATTCATTCATGACCACTCTGGTAGAGGATACTACCACCAATGAAGGGAGAATAACATTCAAGAAGAATCAATCCAAGGAAAATCATATCATCTTGGATTCAGTTAAGGAAAACCTCATGTCCATGATCATTTCGTTGAACACCGCAAGGGAGTGTTTGATACACTCGCCAAACTTTTCAAGAAGAAGGTCTCGAGTCAAGAAGAGGGGCACATCCAAATCAATTTTGTGTACACCAAAAAAGAGAATATTGTCCTCACGATAAGAATGAAGTAAGGAATAAACCTTTCACTGCAAAGAAGGGTTTCCATTCAAGTGAATAAATAAGGACTTCGACATTCGTCGCACGGGTGTAGAGATCAAGAGGGAGCGCACACAAATCAATAAAAGATAAGTACTTTATAATTTGATTGTTATATGATGTTATAAATGAGATCTAAAGGTGTTTGAATATGTTTCATGACTGTCCTATAGAGATCTGTATTCCTGGACTTTGGAATTGTGTTGAGCATATACGTTAATGTTTGCCTTTTATTAGCATATTGTCGATCTCATTAGTCCATATTATGTGATATGATATATGAATGATATAAGACTTATGTAGGACTAATATATAATTATATAAGACTGATACAAGACTGGTATAAGAATAATATAAAGCTGAAAACTAGTGCATGAGATTAGTATGAGTTATGTTAAGACAATCAATTAATACCTGTACATAGCTGTGCAAATTATTATCAGTATATATTCATGTGAATAAAATTCATGAGTATGAGATGCTTCTAACCATTAGAATTTGTCTTGTAGGAAAAATTCATATCCCCTGACCTACAAGTAAAGAATGACATGAATACGGAGTCATTCTGATGGCTAATCCCGAAACAGAGAAGATTGGGAGGTTCCTATGTTTGTTAGGAAGAAGACAAAATATAAGCCCTAATTCTATTGTGAGAAATGTAAAGAATATTGAAGGTAATGTATTTATCTTAATTATATAATATATGTGTTACATATAGAAGAGTATGAGTATCCATGATGGAGGAATCAAAATTATGATTCAACATCCTAGATGTTGAGAGGTAGAAGCTAGATTTTCTAGCTCCTGGAAAAATGAGTGGAACTAGTTAAACATAATAGAAGCCATAATTATATTATGATAAATGTAAATACTCTTGTAGGTAATGCATTTATCTTAATTATATTAATATATGTGTTACATATAGAAGAGTATGAGTCTCCGTGACGGAGGAATCAAAATTATGATTCCACATCCTAAATGTTGAGAGGTAGAAGTTAGATTTGCTAGCTCCTAGAAAAATGAGTGGAACTAGTTAAATTAAACTCTTGCTATATAGAAACCATGTATGGTACTCATATTCAGAAGGAATCTATATATAAGAATCTTGGATGATTCTTAAAGTTTAGAGTTGTAACAATCTTTAGATAAATATTTTCTTCTAATTGAGGAAAATGTTTAGTAGAGTTCTTGAAAGGATTCAAGAACATTATACTATAAGTCCATGACCACACACATGAAGTTAAATATGATTATTATTCATATTTGTAGGATCTCAAAGATGCTAGATATACCTATACAGGTTCTAGGACATGCTTTAAAGTCAGTACATAGACATGCACAACAAAGCATGTGTTGTGTTACCTACTTGGTACATGTGTATGTGGATTCATACATGTCTTGGTCAGTGAAAGTAAGTTTCACGGACACATGGATTTTGACTAGTTCAACGATCGAGAAAAATCACAGCAAATATGTTGCTCTATATAGAGCATATTGTAAGGCAGTGAAGCTTTAGAAGGTTCCTCGTCAATTATATATGAGACATGGCACAGAAGGGATTTGTGTCACTCCTCTTCATATCCACAGATGATTAGTGTTGCCGACATATTTACTAATCCTCTATCCGGAACAAGCTTGGTATAATATAAAATACTCCTCTAGTTGAAGAGGGAGTATTGATGTATCTTCATAGGAAGAAATAGTTAAAAGTCCCCAAACTAGTTAGTCATGATACATGATGTAGGAAGACAGAGGCTGTGATATATTGTGGAGAAAATCCACTTGAAAAAAGACATGGTCAAAGTCTCAAAGACTATTGGATACTCAAGAAAAATTATACTCTGGATTTTCAAAGAAAAGTTAAACCTCTTGGAGAGGTTAGATAGCCATACAGTTGGCTATGTGGGGTACTGTGATATGAAATCACTATAAAATTGATCAGGCCTTGAAGAACATCACTGAGAATGGAAATATCACTAAGAACTTCTTCATATGGTAGAAGATTCTTCAAGTCAACAAATGTTGAAGATTGAAAGAAAAAATAATACTTTATTTATGCATGATATTACACATTTAATGTGTTACAATTGCTAGATATGAAATCCATAGTTTCTAGTTTAAAGAAACTGCATTCTGCATCAGATCAAGATGATACTACTTTGAATAAATAGCTGGTTGGTGTCTTAATGTACTTAGAAAACCTGTTGTATTTTTATGCTTGTGGATAAGCATATGTTTGAGTAGCTTTTAGGTACATTAGAATATGTTCTTTATTGTATTTTGATACATATTAGATCTATTATTGGTCATTGGACCCAGGTTCAATCCCTCCTTTGCACGCAACAAATCCAAAGATATCGTCCCGATAGAGCAAGGCTCAGTCGGCAACACCTACGACGCAGATGAAGTCTCACCCAAGATATCTCTCTTATGGGTAACTGCCATAACCAAGTTTCCGTAGTTCGTTAGAGGGGATTTCTCTTCCCTTGGAATTCTACCAAGGAGTTGGACAAAAGCTGAAGGGTGTAATCTTTATACTGATTATGCACTGTGACTCTATTCAACCATCAACAGATACTATAACAGTAAATATAATGGAGTATAGGAAATTCCAACTACCACCGTGCAACATAGTCATATAACTCAATCGTAAGCAAATACATAAACATTCATTCACATAAACATACATGTGACAAAACACATTTATGATTTATACATTCGACATAGTATCTAATGTGGAAACCCATGCCAAAAAAACCACAAAGTCACTCTTCATCCGACATGAGAAATATATGGCACCTTTTTGTCTGCGCATTAAACTACAGACTATGTCTATATATTCTTCTTATATCTATACAAACTTATCTCTCCTCTCATGCTCTCTGGTATTTTGTCTCTGATTCTTCTTTACTTGACTCTACTTTTGATTTGCACACAACCTGAATCAACTTGAATTCTACACAACTCTGCGCACCCAAATGCAGACCTCTTCGACTCTTTACCAAACAACTAATTGACTCTCTACTGAAAGAATAGCTAAGAAACAACAACAGATTGCTTCCTCCAACTCAGACAACCTGACCTTCCTTAAGCTAACAAAGCACATCTGATCTAGAATTAGCAACCCTCACACAGTCTGGATTCTTCCTTCTTATAGACTCTTACCTATCGCTCTCATCCCACTTCATACAATTAGCCGACATGTTTTCATTCCTATTCTAGCAATACATGTCATTAGGCATTAACGACCCGAATTACAAATATGATTTCCTATGTGTGAATTTCATCGACTCTAGCCGATATCGTACCCACGATATTTCCAAACTATCGCTTTCCAACCTTGCGTCATTGCACACCTTCTAACATGGTTTCCTCTGTTGTAACTCATCATGTCGCATCCTTTCCTTATGTCACAAGCTCTTCTTCTGTCATGATCTCTTCTTCTATCACACACTCTTCTACTGTCATGAACTCTTCCTTTGTCGCGCACTCTTCCTCTTTATACTCTTCCTTTTGGGGCTTCTCCTATCGTATATCCTTCTTCCTTATTCTTCTACTTCTTTCACCGCTTCCTTCTTCCTTCCTCTTCTACTTTTGTCACTACTTCCTTCTTGCTTCCTCTTCTACTTCTATCACTGCTTCCTTCTTCCTTCCTCTTCTACTTCTGTCGCTTCTTCCTTCTTCCTTCCTGCGACTGAACTCCTTTCATACTTGGTAAAAATTCCAACTGAATTATGGCTAACCTTCCTTATGGACAATAGGCTCCCAACAAACACTTGTGGCTCGTCCTGAGCCATGCAATATTATTCTTCTACTTCTGCATTTGGGATGACTTTACCTTGAAAGTCTTGGAATATTTTTAGGATCTCTTCTTTCTCTCGTCGCACATCTTCCTCTTCTTTCTATAAGTTTTCCACAAGGTCAGAACTGAGGTGTTCCAACGGTACAAGCCTTGTTGCTTCCACTACTTATTGCACCCTCTAATGTGTTAGAAAACAGGACCGCAGAGCAATAACAGATATATAGTTAAATCAATAAACAAGATGCAAAACACATTAAAACATTACAAAGAGACACAGATATAACGTGGTTCACCCAAACGATGGGATACGTCCACAAATAAATTTGCCAGTCCTTTTATTACAGTCCAGAAAGATGAAGGGATACAACCTGCAGCAAAACCACTGCACTTCCTCTTCACGCTCTCACAGTCTCTCTTCCAGTACAATACAATACCATACCTAGTCGATTTACAATGCTCTCTTTTATAGGGGAAATACCATGGGAAAAATTCTAGGGTTAACCCAATACCATGGGTCTGCAATACTGTTGGCCAACACACATCCCAAAAAAAAATTTCGGGGGCTCCGCCCCCGAACCCCCTTTTTCGGGGCACTACCCCAAATCCCAAGGCAAGGGGAACAAGTGTATAGTACTCCTGGATTACAATCACAACTGAATAATATCTCTAGATCTGGAAGATTAGGCTCCACAACCAACAATCTCCCACTTGGAGACTAATCACAGCAACTCTACTGCTGCTACACTTGCTGGACCTTGGACTTGGCAAATTTCTTCTTTTCACCTTCATGCTTTAAGGCCAACAGAAACCGAGCAGGAACTCAATTTCTCTCTGGTTACTCCCTTTGTCAACATGTTTGTAGGATTCTGGCTAGTGTGAATCTTTTCCAGTTTTAACAGTCCTTCATCTAGAACAGATCTTATGAAGTGGTACTTGAGTTCTATATGTTTAGTCCTTGAATGAAAAACTGAGTTCTTTGCAAGATGAATGCCACTTTGGCTGTCACTGTACAGCCTACTTTTCTCTTGTTTCTTACCCAATTCTTCCATGAACCTCTGCAACCAAATCATCTCCTTAATAGCCTCTGTAGCAACAACATACTCTGCTTTCGTTGTTGAAAGTGCAACAACCTGTTGCAGTTTTGAAATCCAACTTACTGCTATTCCACCTACAGTCAACACATACCCTGTGGTGCTCCTCCTGCTGTATTTATCGCCATCCATATCTGCATCAACATATCCCTGTAGAACAATGTCTAAACCTCCAAAACATAATGCATGAGAAGTGGTACCTCTCAAATACCTAAGAATCCACTGTACTGCTTTCCAATGCTCTTTACCTGGATTATTCATATACCTGCTCACAGCTCCCACTGCATGTGCCTTGTGCACACCATGTCATACATCAAGCTCCCAACTGCTGATGAATAGGGAATATTGGACATGTAATCTATCTCTTCCTGTGTCTCTAGACACATATGCTTGCTTAGTTTGAAATGGCTTGCCAAAGGTGTGCTGACTGGTTTTTCATTATGCATTCTAAACCTCTGCAACACCTTTTCTATGTACTCACCTTGAGACAATGTCAATTTGCAATTTTTCCTGTCTCTTGTTATTCTCATACCAAGGATTTGCTTTGCAACACCCAAATCCTTCATCGCAAATGATTTAGCTAGTTTTTTTTTTAGCACATTTATATCTTGCATGTTAGACCCTGCAACAAGCATGTCATCCACATACAATAACAAGATAATATATCTTCCGTTATCTAGCCTCTTGAAATAAACACAGTGGTCAGAATGACATCTATCATAACCTTGTTTTGTCATAAACTTATCAAATTTTAAATACCACTGCCTTGGAGCTTGCTTCAGGCCATACAAGCTCTTCTTCAGCCTGCAAACCAAATTCTCCTTCCCTTTGACCTCATACCCTTGTGGCTGCTGCATATAAATCTCTTCCTCCAAATCCCCATGGAGAAAGGTCGTTTTTACATCTAATTGTTCAAGATGCAAATATTCTACCGCCACTAGACTTAAAATAGTTCTAATTGAAGTCATTTTAACAACAGGAGAAAATATTTCATCAAAGTCTATACCTTTCTTTTGTACAAACCCCTTTACAACAAGTCTAGCCTTGTACCACTTCTTTCCTCCATCTTCTGCCTTCAACCTATAAACCCATTTATTCTGCAATACCCTTTTTTCTGCAGGCAACTTAACCAAATCCCAAGTCTGGTTTCTTACCAATGAGTCCATTTCCTCATCCATGCCTTGCTCCCACTTCTTTCTAGTTTCTACCTGCATTGCTTCTTCAAAAAATTCTGGCTCACCAGAATCACTCATTAATAAATAATACAATGAAGGAGAGAATCGTTCAGGGGGTCTACTTAACCTGGTAGACTTTCTTACAGTTGCAGGAGTTTCAGGTACCTGCTGCTGTTCTTGATTTTCTGGTGATTTTGGAACTTCATTTTCTTTGATTTCATCAAGCACTGTGTACTCTGTGTTTTCCTTTTCTTCTTTCTTTCCCTGCAACTGATCTTTGTACATGACCTTTTCATTGAATACTACATCTGTACTCCTAATGATTTTGCGATTTTTAAGATCCCATAAGCGATAACCAAAATCATCAACCCCGTATCCAATAAAGGTACATTTCTTGGATTTAGCCTCAAGCTTTGTTCTATCATCTTTATCAATATGGACAAATGCTTCACAACCAAAAGTTCTCAGAAATGAGTATTTTACCTGTTTACCTGTCCATGCCTCCTCTGGAATGCCACCATCCAAAGCGCTTGAAGGCCCTCTGTTTATTAAATAAACAACAGTGTTTACAGCATCAGCCCAAAACTGTAAGGGCAACCCTGCATGCAATCTCATACACCTTGTACGCTCCATGATTGTTCTGTTCATCCTTTATGACACACCATTTTCTTGGGGTGTTCCAGGGACTGTCTTCTCTCTGCGAATCCCATTGTGTGAACAGTAACTGTCAAACTCCTTGCTGCAGTACTTGTCTCCATTATCAGATCTGAGACATTTCAACCTTTTTCCTGTCTCATTCTCAGCCAAAGCTTTCCACTTCTTAAAAGTATCAAACACATCATATTTCTGTCTAATGCAATAAACCCAAGTTTTTCTAGTTGCATCATCAATAAAAGTAACATAATAACGAGAGCCACCAAGAGATTGTACCGGAGCTGGTCCCCATACATCTGTATGGATAAGCTCTAACTTTCCACTCTTCTTTTGTTTCCCAACCCTGAGAAATATAACTCTCTTCTATTTTTTAGAAACACAGTTCTCACAAAATTCCAAACTTACCTGCTTCAGATCTGGAAGCAGTTTCCTTGAGTGGAGAATCTGCATCCCCTTCTCACTCATGTGACCAAGCCTATGATGCCACACTACTGCACCTGTTTATGTGGAAGCTACAGAAATAGAATAATCAGTCACTATGAGGACATAAATATAACGTACCTATCCTATCTCCTTTTGCAATTACCATTGATCCTTTAGTGACCTTCCACCACGTTTTTCCAAACGTAGACAAACAGCCGCCATCTACCAACTGCCCTGTTGAGATCAGATTTCTTTTCATAGCAGGAATGTGCCTTACATCCTTTAGCAACCAGTCATTTCCATTATTTAGCTTAATCCGTACCTTACCTTTTCCAACAATTTTACATGGTTCATCATCCCCCAATAACACATGCCCAAAATCACCTTGAACATAATCATAAAAGAATTTCCTATGGGGTGTAGCATGACATGAAGCCCCTGAATCTACTACCCAGTAATCACTAGTATTATCTAATGCAAGAATCAAAGCATCTTGTAACACATCTCCTGCTACATTAGCTTCCTGGGTAGTCTCTTGCTGCCTCTCACCTTTCTTCTTTGGTGCTCTGCAGTCTTTCTTTAGATGTCCTTTCTTACCACAGTTCCAGCATTCTATTTTTCTAAATTTGGACTTGGATATTCCTTTTTTAGACTTGCCGCGATTTTCTGGGCTCCTTCCTCTCTCATTTTGTCTCCCTCTGTTGTCCATGGTCAACGCATTACCTGATGTCTCACCTGTGCTTTTCCTTCGCATTTCCTCACTAAGAATAACACTAACAACATCATCAAACTTAAGAGTGTTTGAACTAGGGACAGAGTTACTTACAGCCATGACCAAGTTATTCTAGATTTCTAGCAATGAGCACAAGATTAGAAGAGCCCTAACCTCATCATCAAAGTTCACTTTTACATAACTTAACTGACTGGTAAGTGTATTAAACTCATTTAAATGGTCAGCAACAGATCCACCTTTCGACATCTTCATATTAAATAAACGCTTCATTAAAAATACCTTGTTAGAAGCTGAGGGTTTTTCGTAGAGCTTACTAAATGTGCTCATCACACCCTCTGTTGTTTTTTCTTTCGAAATATTGAAGGCCACCGACGAAGCCAGGCACAACCGTATTGTTCCTAGTGTCTTTCTGTCAAGAACCTCCCATTCTTCATCCTTCATAGCCACCGACTGTTTTGCTTTTTCGCCTAACGACAGGTACAGATCTTTCTGGTACAGATAGTCCTCCATTTTCATCTTCCATAACTGATAGTTTTGGCCGTTAAATTTCTCGACCCTAAACTTTCCTTCTTCTGCCATTGCTCCCACTCAAACCAGGAACCCTTCTTTCCTGTGAGTTTACCAACCAAATAGACCTTTTGGCTCTGATACCAATTGTTAGAAAACAAGACCGCAGAGCAATAACAGATATACAATTAAATCAATAAACAAGATGCAAAACACATTAAAACATTACAAAGAGACACAGATATAACGTGGTTCACCCAAACGATGGGCTATGTCCACAAATAAATTTGCCAGTCCTTTTATTATAGTCCAGAAATATGAAGGGATACACCCTGCAGCAAAACCGCTGCACTTCCTCTTCATGCTCTCATAGTCTCTCTTCCAGTACAATACAATACCATACCCAGTCGATTTACAATGCTCTCTTTTATAGGGGAAATACCATGGGAAAAATTCTAGGGTTAACCCAATACCATGGGTCTGCAATACTATTGGCCAACACACATCCCAAAAAAAATAATTCGGGGGCTCTGCCCTTGAACCCCCATTTTCTTGGGGGCGCTGCCCCCAAACCCCCTTTTTCGGGGCACTGCCTCGAACCCCAAGGCAGGGGGAACAAGTGTACAATACTCCTGGGTTACAATCACAACTGAATAATATCTCTAGATCTGGAAGATTAGGCTCCACAACCAACACTAATGTACATGCTGAATAATTATTATAATCCACTCTGATTTAACCTATAACTCTTTGAATTTATCTACCCTTTTCTACTGTTGCGTGTGCGACACTGTCTCTTGATGTTGGAACTTCTTCATTTTTGCTACCTTAGCCGACTTCTCTGCCAAGGGTAACTTTTTTATATCATTCTTTAGCCGAGTTACTTCTATCTCAGCTGTACGCAACTCCTCTGTGACTTTATCTAGTTCGACATCATCGATCAAGGCTTCCCAAGTTCGAGACACTTGGTCGACAACCTTGGCACATGATGACTATGCTTCCTCGATTCTCTTTTTAGCCTCTGTCATTGCTTTCCTTCTTTCTTCTATCAGATAAAGTTAGTGTTTCAGAGCGATAGGATGGACGAGATGGAAAAGTTCATCAAAATCGTCGATTTTGAAAGCTGAAGAAGAAATCCCAAGTACTTTCCTTGGCATTCTTTTCTTTGGCTTCTTCCCTCTCACAGGAATACCTCATTGCTCAACTTATTCTTCGTCGACAATGAAATTGAGCATATAATCGTCTTCTCTATTTCTTTAATGAAGAAGTCTTCCATCTCATCTATGTCTTCTTTTTCTTCTATGATGAAATCTTCCATTTTATCGACGTATTCCTTTTTTACATCAGCATCAACCATCTCATCTTCTTCATTTAAACACCATCTCCAATTATATTTTGATATTCTTTTATGAATGATGGTGATGATGGTGGCCTTTATCTTTGTTTGTCATAATCCAAAATCTGGTTCAACTCGACAGGTTCTACTAATGGATGCTGTGCACTCTAGTGAATCGTTCCACAAGTTTATCCGATAGTTTAGGTGGAATGCCATTTGGCAACTGAATTTCAACTGCTACTTCTTCATATTTCATCAGTAGTGCTAAGCCAAATTTACTCTTGCAGGAACTATAACGCTTCTTCATTGGCGAACCTGGTAGGTCAGTTTCTATCCTTATTTCAGGGATGACTGGAACTAGCTCAATTTCTATTCCCATCCCTACCTACGGTGGAACATATCCGACATCATCTTCCATGATCAACATATGTAACATAGCTTTAATGTGGGATCGTGTGAGTGCAGTTTCATTAGGATTCATAGGAACTATATCTCTATAACTAATTAACTTACTTTGGCCCTAAGAGTTGCAGAGAGCAAGTCTTCATTCAAACACATCAGAATGAATTAACAGTGAAGAGTGGATGTAGATTATACCTACTCATTTGCTCTGTTCGGTCTTCATATGCACGAATATTGACTGGATCCGTGACAACATGATCCGTCACGTAGGTCATCTTATGTGAATCATCACACAAAAATTTATATGTAGCCCACCACTTCTTGTTGTGACGTCATTGCCATCATGACAGAAGTGACGTAAAAGTACGCCTTCAAATTCTCTCTGGATTTTCAAATTAATGGCATCCAGTTGTCACTTCTGCGATACCAATATTCCTTGTGACAACGTCGCAGTTCATGCGACTTGTATTTCTCCTTTGATAGATTTCATTTTCTTGACACAAACTAAGTGTATTTGCTCTGAATTTCTGATATGTTCCAGGCATCGAGTCTGTGAGAGTTCTCTTCTTACTGCGGCAGACTAGAAGTCTGCGACCAAAAACTACATAAAATGATCAATTTTTTTCTTTGTTCCTCTTCTTTTCTTATTCTCTAATATATTTTTATTTTTGTGTCAGACTAGCAGTCTATGAGTAAAACTCTAATCATTCAATTTTTTTTTATGTGACCAAGTCACAACTATCATGATATAGCTTCAACTGACTTCCACTTATCAGTCCTTTGACTAGTGGTCCATCTAGATTTTGCAATTTCACTTCGCCTCCATAAGACATTTCCATGAATATATACGGTCCTAACCAATGTGCTTTTAACTTGAATGGATGCTTGAAAAATTTGTTGTCATACATAAGAACAAGTCCTCCTACCTGAAACTGCTTGTTATTAATGTGTCGATCATGCCATACTTCTGTCTTTCTTTCTCAACGTTTTGGTGATACCCCGTGACAAAACGTTAGTCTTCCAGTTGCACAAGTTGCAACAATATATCCTCGACAATATCAACATCTGTCATTTATGTGATCGTAACAATTCATAGACTCGGTACAATGTATTCCATTGGAATCACAACCTCCTTCCCATACACCAAGCGAAATAGCGTGTGGCATGTCAATTTCTTACAAGTCATGCGATATGACCATAACAATGCGGAAATTTTTTGATCCCAGTCATCTCTTTGAACATTACAATTTTTTGTCAATTCATTTTCTAGGATTTTGTTAAAGGCCTCGACAACACCATTCACTTGAGGGTGATATGGCATCATATTTCTATGTTGAATATGAAATTATTTTGTTAATTCTTCAATCAAATGGTTAACAAAATGCATACCTGTTGACCTGATTTTCTGACTTGGGCCAACTAAGGAGAAATAGTCCACATAAAGTGTTTAAAACATCCATCGGTGTGTTTGGAATGACTAAATCTTGTAGGTTATGGTCTCCTACTACCAGCTGAATTTATCCTCTTAAGGAGAATATAAAAACTCAAAAAAATGTATCTTATGTTAATCTAAAGTTTATCTAACCCTAAAATTGCTTTCCTAATGAAAGTCTGTTGTTTTGTATTTTTTTTTCAATTTTTAAATAAAGAACTAATTTTAACTTAAAACCAACTAATCTAATTAAATCCAATTTAATAACTATCTAGAACAAACTAAAATTATGAATTAAAACTAAGTAACTAACCTATCTCAGATGAGAGCAACTTTGAAAACTATATTAATTATCAATTAATAACTTAAGTTAACAAAGAAGTAAATGATAATAATTCAAATGAAAATACTTCAATTATTATCAAAAATCACTTTGTTGAATATGCACAACAACAGAAAATAAAAATAGAAAAACTACTTTTATTTATTCTGTGATGTCCTATTAATCAATAACTAATGTTCAATACTAAATATTTGAACAACATGATTATATTCATTCATGAAAACATTGTAAAAATACAAATGAGATCACAAATAAATATGAAATGTATTATTACTAAATCTCAATTATCAATAAAAATATTAACTTATAACTAGATTCAGTAATATTTTCAATCAAACATTAATATTGTGCAAACATAGTATATTTTTCAGATAATAAACACAATTATATCACAGTACAATTGCATAAAATGTAAGATGAGAAAATAGTATATCGAAATATATATATTAAGTTTTCAGAAATAGTAACAAGTACTAATACCAATTTGAGAAATCTAGTCACAATTATCCACGAAGGTAAAACTCCAGTAGAGAAATCAAAACCAGAAACCGTCTTATATTTTCAATAAGTCTTGTCTTCAATACTCCATCGACCCATATTCAAAAATTCTTTCGAACTTATATACATCAAAAGATTAACTGTTTTTTGAGTTATTCTAGGATCTATTTACAAAAATAGTAAAAACAGTCTCTTAACAGCTATTAAGATAAATCATAAACATCCCCAGATTCTTTCAACTGTCGACAAGACTCAATTTACACCAAAAGAGGCACTTGGAAACATGATCTTCTAATGCAGCAAATGGAGTGTAACCATCCAGAATATATGCTAGCTATCAACGCAAAAGTAGCTTCAAAAACGCATACCAGCTAGCAAAATCATCTCCATTAGATTCGATGCGTTTATATCATAGGTACACCTGTAACAAAACAATTAAAATATAAATTTCTCATTAAATTATGATTAAGATTATAACAAGATAATAAAAATATAAAACAATCCTACAGAATATTCGATTCTGTAGGATGTTTATTAAATTGTTCATTTACATCTCACAACCAAAATCATAAAAACAAACAATACAAATTGTTAAGTTGCGATTTGTAGCTTGATGGCTTTCCTTGCCTCTGATAGCTTAGCTCTGAGTTTTAGGATTTTTTCTTCATAGTGTTTTTCATTCTTCTGGAATTTTTCATTTGACTCAGCTAACAATTTCTTCTCTGATTTATATCTATCCTTCTTTACTTTCATATGTTGCCATCTATCCACCCACATAAGTAATTCATTCTTCTATTGCTGTAACTTTGTTTTCAAGATAGCACGAGCTTCTTCTTCTTCTTTTAACCCCTTATCCTTATGTTGTCGGGACAGTTTAATTGACTGTTGTGCCGCATTTAAAGTTTCTTCTAATGAACACTCATCATTTGATGTGGGCTTAAACTGAACTTCATGTTCTGGTTGTGCCGATAAGGGTGAATTATCCACAGAGTTACTGTGATTACTGCTCTTTTCATGTTCAAACTCTTTGAATGAGGTTTCATGAGGAGGAGATTCATTTCCCTGTTCACTATCATCCTTAACAAAGATAGGTTCACTATTATGTTCTATAGTCTTTGGAATCGAAAGACTTACGATACTTCGAGTAAATATTCGACTTGTTGTTTCAGATTTTCCCAAAACTAGTTCAAGAGATTTATTGTCATCTTCAAGTTTTTCTCCCCTTAATTCGTTCTTACCCTCCCCTGACACTGTCTTAGGATGCGAATCTAAGGATAAGTTAACATAGTGAGGCTTAAACAAGGTTTTACCTTTGTCTTTCACTTCATTTTTTTTTCCTTAGGTTGCTTGGGAGGGTTTGAAGTATTGAACTCTTCAATTTCAGCTATTCTACAGAGTTTATCAAGCCCTTCATGATCAACTATAGGATCAGACTCCTCATTTACTTCTGTTCTCAATGGCCTCCTTCGTTTAATGCGAGTCTTGGGTAAGCAAGTAGGCCAGAAGTTGGTTAACCCAAAAACATTATCACTTAAAAACTCATCCCATGTTCTGCTCATCGTAGCTAATTGATACTGAACCAAGATTTTAATCAGGCCAAAATGAAATAAACTATGACTTTGATTCATGGTAGTTCGTTGGACTGTTATAGCCATTCTATGTAGACTATGAAGTAGGAAATAAGGTAAGTTCAATTTCGAACCAGTTAAAGCCATTAAAATCCCGAGATGGTATAAATGAACATTTGAGTAATGACCATCACAATAAATATACCTGGAAATAACTTGAAAAGGGAGACACCACTGAGGCTTCAAATATTTGACTGGAAAACAGAGTTTAAGATGTGCATCATCTTTGGATAAAGGAAGAAGAAACTGTTTAAATTTCTTCTTGTCTATTTTCGCCCCTTTATACCAACGTTCTCCACGCCGAGGAAGCTTCGTAGCCTTGGAAATAAACTCTTCATCCACAACTAACTGTAAGTCACCAATTTGAGCGGTATTCCCATCAAAGGATAGTGCGAACTGTCGAGTGACTTCTTCATTATGGCCATTGAAACTCCAAAAGAATGGTTTCCAACCAATCTTTTCAAATAAGACCGTAGCTTCGGGATCCATTTCCAACATTTCCGGTCCTAAAACTTCAAAATGACTCAGAGGTGCCATAAGCTTAACTACCGGTTCTTCTTTGGACGAAGGGCTAAAGGGTGTTGTGAACACAGAAGGAATGGGTATAAACAGTTCATCTAGCATGTTGAAAACCCTCACATGCTTCAAAATCGAAACTCTGAATAATTGCATGACTGTCATAACTCTAATAAAATCAATTCCAACATAATGATCTGATATGCAAAATCATAATTCCGAAAACAAATCATAATGCGTCGTTAAAAGGACTGTCGTTTCGGAGTCATATTGATACGAGATAAAGTACTAGGTTATCAATTCAAAGCATGGAAATTGACAGGTGTTAAACTTTGTACAAAATCGTTTCAAATCCATTCATCTCAAGCACTAAATTTCATCACAAATAAGTCAATATGTGGAACTAGATGAACTGTCAGCTGGAGCGATAGGAAGCCTTATGAAACATTAGAATTCATAGGGTTTATAGAATTGATGAAATCATCAAACCCTATACAAATGAAACCATAGAGCAATTCTTTCAAAGCTAAGTTCATAATGATTTAAATTATCATTAAGTCAAATTTAGCATGATGAATCCATATAACATAAAATATTGATTCAAACCATTAAACTATTGTAATGAGGATCATTCAATTAATTTCAATTTTCATTATGATCATCACATAAGATTTTGAATTTAATAATTCGACATGAAATCAAAAGCAAAGATTAAAATTATATTTGCAATACTAAGTTTATTTATTTACAAAATTAAAACATGGCTTATATATGACCATATGAACATTTACCAAGGGTTAAAATATATAATAAAATAAATTAACCAACCCTAAGCAAATATATATAAACATGTAACTTGGCCATAAAAAATCATATCTTAAAGATTTCAACAAAAGAAAAATAAAAGGAATTTAATAGGAAACAAACAAAATCAAAGATTAGATTATCCCTTGTGATTGAGAGTACCTTCAGAATCAAAGATTCTAAAGGGACTCTTAAATAATTTTGTGATAAATTGTAAAAGAGAACTGATCAATTTTATTCACTCAAAGTAGACAGAATTTGAGAGAGTTGTTTCCTACCAATAGTACCTTGATCACTTATTAAAATTTTGGGTAATCGAATCTTGTCACAACATTTTGAAACAAAAACTTTGCGGCAGTCACAATAGTAAAATCCTTTACTTGTGTTGCTTCATCCCATATGGTGAGGTAATCATTCGCATTAATAATATAGTGTGCACCTTTGTGCTTCCCTGTTGGAATGATAGGGCCCACGAAGTCAACGAACCATTTATCAAATGCTTGTAATGTTACCTGAGGTACCAATAAAATTTCATCTCGTTATGATGACTTTCCAGTTCTTTGGAAGATATCACAACTGTGACAATAATATTGGGCATCTGCATGCATGGTGGGCCACCACAATCCTTCTTCTAAAATCTTGTGCACCATAGCTTTTCTTGCATAATGGACTCCTACGAAACCAACATGTGCCTCTTTTAATATCATCAGTCGCTCGTGTTCCAAGACATAATGAAGAAGAATATCATCGAGACCCATCTTATACAATTGTCCAGATATCAACTGGAAATCTCTAGTTCACACAACCAATTGCTTCTTCTGCGTAGTGGTGAATTTAGCTAGGGCATAACCCATAATCAAAAGTTGTATGATATCTTTGTACTGATCATAAAAAATGGTTATCGCAAACAATTGTGCATCAGGGAGATTATCCTCCAGATTACTAGGTTCTTCACCGCTTTCAATCCTCGAAAGAAGGTTTGGTCCCAAGTTCAATCAACCAAGTTTAACAATTACTTCAAAATCAAATTCTTGAAAGAGGAGAAGCCACCGACAGATCTTCCCGCCCAACACTGGCTTATTGACCAGGTATTTCAATGTAAAATGGTTTGTGTACATCTTGAAATTCCCTCCCAATAAGTAGTGTCTAAACTTCTACAGAGCATATACCACTGCTAACCCTACTCTTTTTGTTGTGGTATAATTCTTTTATGCAATGGAAAAATTCATGCTAGAAAAGGAAATAGGATGCTCTATCGACCCTTATCCGGGTTGCATTAACACCATGCTAAGCACGGCATACAATGTGTCTACATGAACATGAAATTTCTTTTTCCAGTTTGGAAATACAAGTATGGGCATTGTATCCATCTTATTCTTCAATGTGTCCAGAATCTCTTGGAAGCTCTCCATCCAATGGAAATTGACATCTTTTTTCAACAATTTTTCAATCGGAGCAGTCAAATATGCATATCCCTTGATAAATTTTCTGTACTATTCTGTGTGTCCCAGTGTTTCTCTCAACTCCTGGAATGTATTAGGTGGTGGTAGGTTGAGAATGATCGCAATTTTATCCAGGTCGACCAAAATTCCATCACGACAGACTACATGGCCCAACAAGACTCCAAATCGAGCGCAAAAGATACCTTTCTTCAAGTTTAAAGAAATTTGATATTGGAAACATTGTTCTGGCATCAACCTAAGGCTCTCAATATTGTATTTTATGAGGCTAAATACTGTCCAATCATCGAAGCAGACTTCAAGAAATTTATGAATGAAATATTTAAAAGCAACAACTATGATTTTGGAAAGAATTGCAGGAGCATTCTTAAGTCCAAAGGGCATTACCGTATATTGGAAACACCCCCACTCCGTTGCAAAGGTAGTCTTGTATCGATCTTCCTTCACGATTTTGATATGATGGTAACCAGAAAACCCATCAGTGAACGAGTACATTTCATGACATCTGACACTCTCTAGTATGTCATATGTAAATGGAGTTGGAAACAGATCATGTAAGCAAGCATCATTTAGTTTCCTTGGGTCAACACAAATTCTTACTTTGCCCTTAGAATTTTTGTCTTGTACTATTATAGGGATGATCCATTCTGATTACTCGAAAGGCTCTATAACACCTGCGTCTAGCATTCAATCCAATTCAATCTTGAACTTTTATTTATAGCACATATTCAATTTGTACGGTCGTTGTTTGACTGGTTTTGTGTCGGGCCTCAGCGTTATTTTCATTTCTCCCATATCTCTAACTATTCCCTTCATCTATGAAAATATTGTAGGGAACATAACTTGAAACTCATGTAATAAATCAATGATCTTTCCTACAGTATCACCATCCCAATAATCTCCAATATTGGCGAACTTTGGATTTTCTATCGAACCAATATTATCTTTTCTGATTTTGAGTGGACTCAGGAATTGGTCACTAGAAATACCAAGTCCCTCCACTTCGCGCACAACTTCCAAATCAGGTATGTTTACATCAATTTTTTCATCATCATATGGTTCCCCTGTCACATTGTAGCATTCCACCCAATGGTGGATTGTTGTGATGCATTGATGGAAGTTCGTCACTACAACAAAGATTTCTTCAAATATTTTTGTTTTCATCACTTGAAATGTAGTATCAATTGAAGGATGGGCATCTACAAAATCAGATGTATGTGTAAAGCTAATAGCTAACTCTTCCGAATAAAGAGTTCCTCGTCGTAAATATACTGATGTATACCAATTTCTTGGTATCATATCCAGTGTATGCACAAAGTGATGAACCCATTCTTGTCGTGGATATGTCTACCATGTCACACGACAATACTCAATATGCTCAACAGGGTCTGGAAATATTGTATATTTCTGAATATTATAACTAATCTCTTCTTTAAATACAATCTCTAGCAATCCTCTACATTTTGGCCATTTAGAGATAGATTGTGTATGTGTACCTCAACATTTGGCGGGCGTAGATTTCAAACAAAGCCCAAGGTGAAAAATCATTGTGATTCTGTAAATTTTGCTTCAAATTTTGCTAGAAAATATGCAAGGTTCGATAAACCTTCATATGTAGGTTGATCGCTCACCTCAGGTCCTACCCGTCGCACAAATTGTGCAATTCTTGCACATCTTCCCATAGATACGTCATGCATCCGGTTTTGAAAATTTTCTAATGCTTCACCTGAATCATGTTGATGTATTTGTAACTTCGGAATATATTTTGATGTATATTATCATTGTATGTTGTTGTACCCCCATTGGGGATTTGTGTTACCCCTTTACGAGATGTCTAAATTATGTCTAGACCTTGAGGTACAACCTCCATTGTAAGTCGGGGAAATAGTCCCTAGTGTAACATCATGTAATATGTACTTGTATTCTCTCTAGGAGAAGTGGGCCCCATTTGAGATTCCATGTAGGCTCAAGTCTTATATTTGTTCAATGACTTAAAAGGGTATAAATAGGGAGGCACTCTCCCTCATTTATACACACCTTATACACTCTCAATTTCGCATGAGAGAGAGACAGTTAGAGGAGGAGAGATATATAGCTGTTGAATACTTCTTCTTACTACTTTCGATCATCTTACTATTCTGAATAAGTTTGTGGGGTTTTCTCCTTTATGGTTTCCCTAGTGAAAATCTTTATGTCTCATGTATCTGTTATATCTTATTCATTTTGTTGTACTTGTTATTATTTCAGATAAATATCCTAGATAATCTAATAAGATCTTAAGAAAAACTAACATATTATCAAAGCCATCCTAAAAGGAGGCATTGTGCACCCGAAATACAACTACAATGGAAGCTACTGGAAATTAGGGTTTCATGCTTGAAATCCCTAGAAGACTGAATTCAGTCATCTTATAACTTTCGCTATAATGTGATATTTGAGAAGGTTAAGAATTCGAAACATTTACAAGAATAAAATGAATTCTTGATAAACCTTGTGTACATGTTTCATCCTCATATTCTCTATACTTTAGGAGATATGGTTCCTCCAAATCAGGGTTCTAGCCTCCTCCACTCTATAATCATAAACATGTGACCTATGGAGAATTGATATATATAGGGATAGGAAGGTCCAAAATAAATTTCACAAGATGTTGCAAGTAGGGCATAGACTTTAGTTTCTGTGATTTGTTTTTCATACCCAGAATGTGAAACAATGACATGTGGAAGTCCGTACAAGTTCGCTATGATGAATAATCCCCAAAAAAGTCACCTTGGGAAACTCAACATAAGTCCCACTTGGAGAATAAATTTCTCCTCCAACCTCTTGGGTTGGAAAGAAGACATATCAGGATATCGCAGTGGGAAGTTACAGACTGTAAGGAGCTGAAACTTTGGAGATACAACATAAGCAATATCAAATAATTCTGTAGAAGAAATTGGAAAACTAGGACTTCCTGTTCCGGGAGCTTCCCACCACTGTCTTCAGAAAATGAGTAGATTGGACATCTCACCTTGAAGAGGCCCATATTTCTGTCCAATCAAAAGTTTGAAATTCCAAGTTTGGAAAATTAGGGTTTCTCTAACAAACCCTAGATCAACATGCTCCGGAACGAGGTCGAACACCTCAAATCAGTAAGATATAAATCTTTGTTATTTCCATTTGAGGTTCTCATTTAAAAATAACTAATCACACCCTGATTGATGACAATCTTGGTGAATCTGACAACTTCTGAGTATGGAAGTATAGAACCTCCTTGATCCTTGAATAAAATGGCTTGGATCAATATTTCAGTAAGGAAGTTCTAAGAGCCTGAGGGAGATGAGGCTAAGGCTAGAGCCAAGAGAATCATTGCATATTCTATTAAGGATCATCTCATCCGTCATGTGTCATCCTTGAAGACACCAAAAGGAAGTGTTATATTCTATGACGAAGCAATCAAAGAAGAAGAAGAGATTTTTATAACCACCTTGAATGGCCTCCCAAGAACATGGGATTCATTCATTGGAGGAATGTGTTATGGAAGGAAGTTGATTACCTTAAACAGACTCTAGGAAGAGTGCACACAAGAACAAGATCGACTCATGATAAAAGAAGAGAATATGGGGGAAATTGAATATCAAGCCCTCACGATTCAAAGAAGATCCCTCAAGCGATGAGGAATGTGAAGGACTCAACTCATGAAGAACCTCTTATCCATCCTAGCATTTGGATAAGAAATGATGTAGTTGTGAATGAAGAAGATGATGAAGTTGAAGGCTCAAGAAGGAGTCTACCCATCAAACAATTAAAGATAAGTATTCAATTGTCATTTCATGATATTGTTTGGTTGTGCACTTGTTTATATTCAGTTGATGTGTTATGCATGTTTGAGTATTTGCATTTATACTACTGAATTGCACATGATTGGTAAGAATTCAATGATGTTGTACAACATTCCATTGCTACTTATCTAGATTGAAACCTCTTTGCTGACATAACATTGGGTTAGAATGCATCTAGAAGTTACTGTATGTGTACGGGATATGGATGAATGTTGTAGCATTGGCCAGAGATAGTTACATGACTATGTGAAATATATTTGTCACTATTAATATGTTTTGGAAATTATGAGATGTTTATAATCTTGTAATTGAACTTGACTTGTAGATCATTCTGAAGAACAAGTAACGACAGTTAAGAAGAGGAACCTGAAGCTTCCTGGGTCAGAGACACTGTGGCAAAAGAAAGAGATTCAGAAGAATATAAAGAGAACGGTAGATCCACCTAAATAGATGAAGACCATCTTGGGAATTATAAATAATAAAAGATGAAGAATAGTATGACGAGAATTCCAAAGAAAGAAAGAGGCCTCAGAAACACTCTAGTTATGTGACACTATTGAGCGACATCATTGATGCAGAGCCTTCCATCTATGAAGAAGTAGCAAAGAATAAAGGGAAGGAGACTATGATAAAATAGTACCGGTTGATCAAGAGGAATGATGTCTAGGATGCGGTGCCGAGACCTGAAGGGAAGTCCGTAGTGTCATCCATATGGATCTACAAGATCTAACATGTAGTAAATGGTAGCATCGTGAGATACAAGGAAATATTTGTAGCACAAGGCTTCTCACAGAAAGAAGGCATGGACTACGAGGAGAAATTTGTACTAGTTGCGAGGTACACTTCATTAGATCCAAACATGTAGGTATGAGATGGGAAATACACCAGTTGATATCAAGAAAACGTTCTTGAATGGTGTATTCGAGGAGCAAGTGTATGAAGAGAAGCCATTGGGAGTACGTTGAGACACATGACAGAGAGACTCATGTGTGGAAATTAAAGAAGGCCTTGTACGAGATCAGAAGGCACCCATGGGATAGCACATACAGTTACATGAGGAACTTGAAGATCACCTAGAGTGATGAAGACATTAACCTTTGCTACAAGGTTGAAGATAAAATCCTATAAAGGATGACAAACTCACAAATGGGTGCGAGAGGAAATTTTCAACAAAGTTCAAGATAGAGGATATTGGTATCAAATGACCCTAGATGTATACATAGAAGATTGGTAGTAGAGGAAGCTACTTGTCACTCCAGTACAAAATGTTTCAATACATAGAGCATGAAAGGCATAGGGAGAATTGTTCTCCACTTCAGCGGGAGTGACTGCAGAAGATCCTCAAGTTTTACATGGTACAACAGGATAGACAACTTACTGATGGCCCTAGGATTTACTGAGAGTAAAGCGGATCCCAACCTTTGCTTCAAGGTTGAAGGCAGAAGACTTGTGATGATCCTACTATATGTCGATGACCTGTTCCTGATAGGTGAAGAGGAACTCATTAAAGATGCAAGAGGGATACTTGATACAGATTTCAATATGAACGACCTACGGATAATACACTACTTCTTAGGTGTGGAGGTGTGGCAGAATGCAGATGGGATTTTCCTTGGTCAAGGAAAGTATGCAGTGGATATTCTGAAGAAATTTGGAATACTGGACTGCAAGGCGATAACCACACCTGTGGCATCGAACTTGAAGCTACTATGTGATGCTTCACCAGAGTCGGTTGATGCCACAATGTATTATTAGATGATTGGCTCACTAATGCATCTAATGAATATGAGAACGAAGATATGATTTGTTGTGAACACCTTGAGCCAGTTCCAGATGGATCCGAGACATGTTCACCTAGTTGCAAAGGATGTAGTGAGGTACCTGAAGGGTACATTTGAGCATGGGCTCAAGTATGATACGAATCAGAAGACTAACCTACACGGTTATGTTGATTCAGACTAGGAAGGTAGAGCCACTGAGAAGAAGAACACTTTGGGTTGCTTCTTCAGTTTGAGATCCAATATGGAATACTAGTTTAGCAGGATGCAGTCCTGCATGGTACTGAATACAGTCGAGGCAAAATATTTTTCCACTTGATCAATTATTTGTGAGGTAGTATGTTTATTTAGAAATCTACTATTTTATTTGATTGATATGACTTGCATTTTTGTATGATGTAGAGAGGAGCAATGAAGCTCTAGTATGTGATCCATATTGAGACCTCTCCAAAGAGGGAGTGATGAGTTCTAGCATAGCTAGTGATACAGGTTTTCTGAGGATAAAATCCTGGCAAATCTCCTAGGTTTCTTAGATGTAACTATCCATGTAGGTTGTCCTCAGATGTAATCAGTATTAGCAAAGCTCGCAGGTTATCCTTGGACGTAATCAGTCCTGATGTGATTCTATGTTAGAAATATCCAAAGTGAAGCTTGAGTACTTCAGAGAAAGACATGGCGTGATACAGAATGAGACTTCTAGCATAGCTAGAGAAGACAGGTTGTATGAGCATAACATTCTGGTGAAGCTCGTAGGTTGCTCAGATGTAATCATTCCTGTAGGTTATCCTTGGATAAGTCCTGGAAAATCTCGTAGGTTATCCTTGGATGTAATCATCCCTAATGTGCTCTATGCTTGAAATAGTTGAAGCATGATATATCACATGGGAAATGAGACAGGTTGTCCGAGCGGGAAAAATCCTAGTGTAGCAGGTTGCTTGGATGTAATCAGTCCTGTGATGGGTTATGTGAATGTAAATACTGATCCATGGCTTGGTACGCAGTCTATTTGGATGTAATACACCCCGTGGGTTGTCTGAGTGTAAATTCTGAGCCCTGATGTGGTACGCAGGTTACTCAGATGTAATATGTACTGAAGGTTATCTGAATGGAAAATATCTTGGATGTAGGTTGTTCAGATGTAATCCCTTCAGGTTTCCCAGAAGAATGTAAAAAGATCCTGGTGTAGCAGGTTGTTGGATCGTAATCAATCCTACCATATATATGAGATATATGAAGTTCCCATGTTGAGATGATAAGGTCTTGAAGCACGAGGAGGTGCACCTAGGCAGTTCTACTAATAGAAGGCAGGTTGATCGTGCAGATACGTCATGCACTAAGTTGTGCTCCTTGAAGGTTCTCACATAGTGGTAGATGTAGGATTGTCTTGGTGACATCCTCACATGTTCCTATGCTGATAGAACAAAGGTGGTCTGCATCTGAGCTGTGATATGTGTACTTTGTTGTTTCTTGTGCGGGACAAAAGAGATTATCTGGGTTCGATGAGATGATAGTAGGAAACATAGGTTATTGTAGTGGCAATGTAAAGAAGGTTTTGGACTGTACCTACGCGATACGAAAATATGAAGGATATTGTCGTGGCAATGTGAAGAAGACCCTGGACAGATTCTATGTGAAGGCTTGCTCGAGATGTGATGAATACTTGACAGAGTACTAGGCCTTCATCCAGCATGAAAAAGGGTTGGAACTGTATAAATTTCTGATGACATATAGTATGGTACGATGATAAAAATATAAGAAGATGATGGCATCAACTATGATGAAGACTCCGTGATGGTGATGATGCGATGAAGACCTAACCAGATGTGTTGATGACTATGTAGAGAGAGAATACCTTCCTAGTTACGAGGGAGTGTTGATGTATTTGTAACTTCGGAAGATATTCTAATGTATATTATCACTGTATGTTGTTGTACGCCCATTGGGGATGTGTGTTACCCCTTTACGGGATGTCTAAATTGTGTATATACCTTGAGGTACAACCTCCATTGTAAGTCAGGGAAATAGTCCCTAGTGTAACATCATGTAATGTGTACTTGTATTCTCTCGGAGAAGTGGGTCCCATGTGAGATGAAATGTAGGCTCGAGTATTATATTTGGTCAGTGACTTAAAAGGGTGTAAATAGGGAGGCGCTCTCCCTTATTTATACACACCTTATACACTCTCAAGTTCACATGAGAGAGAGACAATCAGAGGAGGAGAGATACATAGTTGTTGAATACTTCTTATTACTGATTTTGATCATCTTACTATTTTGAAGAAGGTTGCGGGGTTTTCTCCTTTATGGTTTCCCCAGTGAAAACATTTGTGTCTCGTGTATCTTTTATATCTTATGCATTTTTTGTACTTGTTATTCTTTCATATAAAGATCCTAGATAATCTAATCAGATCTTAAGAAAAACTAACAAATCGGATGTACATAACCTAACACTCTGCCAACTCAACTTTCCATTAGTTGTTGGGTTTATATAGTCATCTCTAGAAGACATGCTGTTATATATATGATCCAGGTGATTACCTTGTCCTTCACTATGCACTAGTTCAACATATCTTTTTCCTTCCAACGGATCAATTGGTGCGACCACCCTTATTTATGAGTCTTCAAATGACAATATTCTTTGGTTGAAATTTATGATGTTCTGATTGTTTATTGCCTAATTGATCCCCAAAACTACAGGATATGGGTTTGAATCATCGACAATATTGATCACTTCAAAATATGCATATTTTTTTCAAGCCCTCTACCTTGACAGGTACTTGAGTCGGTCGACTAATAGGTAGGACCTTTGACTGGTTTTCTACCCTGAGATGAATAGGAGACCAATCCATTCGTGGTTTTCCCCTGCTTTCCCATGTCTATCTTGTCAAATATACACATTATATCCTAGATCTAAAATTATATAATTCATATCATAATATCCTATTTGGGTGGTCATTCGCAATTCATGACTAGTCTTTGAACTTTTTCCCACATGGTTGACTCTTCTTTTTGGTCGGCTCTCTTCCTGAGTTTCTTCTATGAGCGATGTGAATTTTGCGGAAACATTTTTATCGTAGATTAGCGATAGAGAACTTTTGAAAAACTCTTTAAGTTTACTAACATTTCCCATTGGTTGCTTTCATAATAACTAGTCAAATTTTTCAGGAATTTGCACTATTGGCCTTCCAAACATCGACGCTTGATTCTTCTTGAAAAATTATAGTCACACGTCCAAGAATACTTCCTTTTCTTTCTATACATCGAAAGCTACTTTCTATTGTGTTTTTGGTCTCACGTGCGGTTGTCCATGCTGCGTATCATGATCTGCTCCAGTTGCAACACCTACTCTTGCTACGACAACAATGTTTGCTTCTCTTGGCTCAACAAAAATCATTTGGATGTTATGATTAGGATTGAGGTTGGGATTCTATGTAGGATTGGGATTTCCCATCATTTGAGCCTGCCACTTCGCAATCAATTGTGGACATTGTTTGACAGTATGGTCAAATGATTTTCAATACGAACTTGCCTTCATATGACTCATACAATCTTGAGCAAAGTGTCCTGGTTTTCCACAGTTATAACATATGACTTGGCCTCTTCCTCAACCAAATCCTGCTCCTCCTTGTTGTTGTTTTCCTTGACCCCAAAAATTTCCCCCTCCCCTAGGTTGAGGGTATTGTTGCTGCAACAGATATTGATGTTGTTGATATTGCAGCTGAGGATACTGTAGTTGATGATATTGAGCCGGTGGATATTGAGCATGCACTCTCTCAACTTGCATATTCTCATCATTCTTCATCAAGTAGGTGTCCACCATATTCTCTTCCAGCAGCTAAAATGCTCTGCAATATTTCTCATCATGTCCTACATATTTACAAAATTTACAATACAAACTAGCCGGTACACTTACAATATTCTGCAAGTACAAGCACTCTTCCGACCAATTCCCTCGAGTCTAACATATTCTACACCAATGCATCCCTTGGGTACTTATCGGGTTTGATGCTCCCACTATGACATAGTTCATCAGTGCTTGGCATTTATATTTATGGTGCCCCTCTGTTCTGCACCTTGCACACCATAGTTCTTCCTGAATCTCTTTCCCCTTCTTAATGTCCTAGAGTTGTAGCGTTAGGTTTCTCCAATCGGTGAGGATTCTAACTTCATGGCCATATCCATAGCTTCAGTCTTAGACACTATTTTTTGTGTCATCAATGGGATTTGGATGTGCGGAAACAGTGCGGAAATGAACCATTCCTTATGTTGTACGCCCGACATCTAAAAGCTTATTTTGGCCATTAATGTCTTAACTATTTGGTCAAAGTCCCAGACGGACTCTGTAGGTAACTGCTTGATTTCTTTAATTTTTGTGATGCACTGTGATTCATATTTTCGCTTTTTGAACTCGTCGATCATTCCAACTCAAATTTGGTGAGTGTTTTCTGTGAAACTCCCACTGGAACTATGGAAAACTTCGTGTACCAATCTAGCGCATGACCTCTTAAGGTTGTGATTAGTGGCGCTTGATTTATCACCTCATCTTGGACCTATCGCACAGTCCACACAACTTCACAAAAAAACCAATGTTGCTCTGGGTATTCTAACCCATTTCCATTAAATATTGACAACTTAATATCAGTCCCAACCATGATGTTAACTGTTGGTATGCTTGGGAAATGTTTTTGAATAGCCAGACTCCCTTGTTTGCTATTCACAGCGTTAGTACTACTTATATTTACAAAACCACTTGGATATGATTTTCTAGATCTACCTCCAATGATGTGCATGGGGTTGTAGGGGTAGCGTACTCATGCTCTGGATCTATAGCTTATGGTTCTTCTTCTTCTTCGGATATCAGATGATATTCCTCTTCAAGGTCGAAAGAACCTTCTTCAACGTGCGACGTGAGCTCGTAGTCTTCTCCTTTGGTTGTACTCCAACTTCCTCTTCCTATCACAACATTTCTTCTCTTTCTTGACCGAAATATTCTTCCACTTATCTAATATCGAACTTGTAGTTTAGTTCCAATATCACCAGGGAATATTCAGCTTAGTTTGCTCCATTTTTCATGCACCTCGTCTATGACATATCCAAATTTCTGTGCACAGTTATTATAACTGTCACATTCTCATGATTCAGTTTTCACATATGAGCATTTTTATCGAAGTTTTCAAAGATGAAAAGTATTTTCCTCGGGTCCTAGGAAATTTTTTCTTTCCACCTCACTAGATGAGGTTATTGTGTCAACAACAAACTCAGTAATATAACCTTGCAGAATACTATCGACCAAAAATCAACATCCCTCAACACAGGGTTGCTAACACTCTTCAGTCACTGAGCTGAGGATTCCACTCTGTTGGTTATCCTCCTTGAAAATTTCTTTGTTGGGTGGATAACTTCAATAACCACTCACGCAACACAATAGGAAACTTGGAAAAGAAAATCTCATCAATATCCACATAAAGGTATCGACCCAACCACTCTGTTGGATTCAACCGAGATTCTTTACCCTCTTCTTGCACAAATTTTAATGCTTTAAAATCCACCCAATCTTGGATTTCATGCTTCGTCAGATGCCACAACATATCCCTAACCACAATGATTCATGGTCTCGGTAACATAACCATTTGTTGGCCATTGGACCCACATTCACTCCCTCCTTTGTGCATGAAAAATTCTAAGATATCAGCCCGACAAAGAAAGGCTTAGTCGGCAGCATCTGCGACGCAGATGTAGTCTCACTTGAGATATCTATCTTATGGGTAACTGCCAGAAACGGGTTTCCGAAGTTGGGTGGGGGGGATTTATTTTCCCTTGGAATTCTACCAAGGCGCTCAACCGTAACCAGAGGGTGTAATCCTTATAGCGATTATGCACAATTAATATGTGACTCTATTCAACCATCAACATATACTATAACAGTAAATATAATGGAGTATAGGCAATTCTGGCTACCACGGTGTGATAGATGCATATAACTCAATCATAAGAAAATACATAAACATTCATTCACAGCAACATGCATGCTGCACGACACATTTATCATTTATACATTCGACACAATATCTAACATGGAAACCCATATGGGAAAAACTACAAAGGCTCTCTTCATCTGGCATGAGAAATATATGGCACCTTTTTGTCCGCGCATTGAACTGCAGACTCTGGCTTGATCTTCTTCTTCTATATATACAAACTTCTCTCTCCTATCATGCTCTCTGGGATTCTATCTCTAATTATTCTCTACTTGACTCTACTTTTGATCTAAACAAAGCCAAGATCAACTTGACTTCTTCACAACTATGTGCACTCACCTGCAGACCTCTTCGACTCTTTACCAAACAACTAACCGACTCTCTACTGATAGACTAGCTAATAAAAAACAACATATTTCTTCCTCCAACTCAGGAAACCCGACCTTCCTTAAGCTAACAAAGAAAAACTGATCCAGAATTAGAAACCCTCACACAACATGGGTTCTTCCTTCTTATATCCTCCTACCTGTCGCTCTTAGTTGACTTCATATAGTTAGGGGACAGGTTGTCATTCATATTCTAGCAACACATGTCGGTAAGCACGAACGACCCAAATTAAAAAGATGATTTCATATGTGCGACTTTCGTCGACTCTATTCGATCTCGTACCCACAGTCTTTCCAAACTCTTGCTTTCCAGCCGTTGCACCGTTGCATTCCTTCTAACATGGTTTCATCTGTTGCAACTCAAATTGTCACATCCTTTCCTTAATCTGTCACAAGCTCTTCTTCTATCACAATCTCTTCTTTTGTCACACACTCTTCTACTGTCGTGAACTCCTCCTCTATCACACACTCTTCCTCTATCTACTCTTCCTTCCATGACTTCTTCTGTCGCAACTCCTTCTTCCTTCTTCTTCTACTTCTGTCGTCGCTTCCTTGTTCCTTCGTCTTCTAGTTATGTCGCTGCTTCCTTCTTCCTTCCTCTTCTACTTCTGTTGTTGCTTCCTTCTTCCTTCTTGTGACTAAAATCCTTTCATACTTGAGCGGAATTCCAACTAAATTTTGGCTAACCTTCCCTAGGGCCAACATCTATTATATAGCTTGGGATTAGCTATATGTATTGTGGTTAGTACTGCATAATCTAATTTTATTTTGCGGATAATACTACCTACTAAGGAGTAGTATAGCTTGATATGCTAGCTACTAGGTTGAAAGACTTGAGCCTACAGTTACTAGGTGTTAACAGTTAAGATTTCTGAAAAACCCTATGTGTTATGGTAGAATAAATTGAGATGAAGTTTTAATTCATCGAATCCATGGTCATCTAAAAATAAAATCTCAGTACATAGCTACTGATGAGAATATTGCAAATTTGTGAACAAGCTGCCATCAGTAGCGAAGTTGAGATACGTCTAAGATAAGCTTTGTATGGCAGGAAATTTCTGGTAAAGCAGAGAATGTCTCCCTCACTGAGAGTGAGTGTGGTTTGTACAACATCTGTAGTCATTCTCCGAGACTTGTGTTGTATCAATTTAGGGACTTGTGTGGTATCAAGTCAGGACATTCTGTTGTATCGAGTCCTATATATGTCCTCATGTATTGAGATGGGATTCCTATACTGTGATCTTGTGTTGTATCAATATTAGAATCTTGTGTATTATCAAGATTGGAGTCTTGTGGTGTATTAATATTGGTTTTGTGTTGTATCAAGTCAATGCTTCTCATAGACAGTACCCTATGAGAGTGGATCTCCAATTATGGAGATGGACTTGTGTTGTATGAATCTATATGGTTATAGTATGTGATTTATTGCTAGTCATGGTCATTGAGTGCTATAAGTCTCCTTTAGGGCTTAGCTACCCCTATAGTGAATTACTTTAGCATATGACTATATGGCCTAGGGTAATATATATGATCATCAATATGTATGGAATAATTATTATCAGTATGCTATATAAATATGGATAAATAATACACATATGGACCATGCATTAAATATTTAATGATAATTAGATAAAGAATAGAGAAAGAGAATTCAAATTTCCCATGGAAATGTATGAGTGAACTCAAGTTATAGATCTTCAGTAAAATATGAATGCCTCAATCAATGCCTCAGTCAAATCATCAATTGAACTATTAATGAATGTAATCAGTTAAGTAAAGAATAGGTTAATGTTCATCAATCAACATGCATAAGTTAACTAAAGAGATCCATGCAGAAGTTAATAATATAAATTGTGCATGTATGGCACTAAGAGTGAAGCATTGATGACACTAAAGTTATCTTGTTAACTAAGTGATCAGGAGTCAGTTAAATATTGAGTTCAATTCACATTAAGTTCACATTCAATTCAAGTCAGTTAACATTTAGTTCAAGTAAAGTTAATATTCAGTTCAAGTCAGTTAAAAATTCAATTCAAGTCAGTTAACATTTAGTTCAAGTCAATTAACATTTGGTTCAAGTCAGTTCAGTTTCAATTCAAGACAATGAACATTTCGTTAAATCTATTTGAGGATAGGAAGGGTGCTAATGTTTGCAGGGAGGGGGTTATAGTTAGCTCCTCCTTGTGAGTGTGCTATGTTGTGCTCTCAGTGTGTTTACTAAGCCTTCTATGCACTATTCTACATTCTACTACTTTTGGCTTGTTATTAATATGCTAGGAATATGGCAAGTTCAATACAGCTGCATACAATTATTTTTGTAGGGTTGCATTGGATCTCTCTTCTCTACCGCTAAGGTGATATCTCTTATCAGGAAATATGCTTGTGTTGTAAACCATTCTCTGCAAATATATCCATTGTACTCAAAGAATTGTTGGGTTTTTCATCCTCCGGTTTTGGAGGGTTTTCCTAGGGTATATCTTGTCTCTTATGGTTGATTGATTTATATGGCTGATTTATGAAGATAATTTATGCGGCTGATATATTTGTGAGATTTACATGTAGTTTATATATTTATGAGATTCACATGTGGCTAATGTATGAGATACATATGTGTTGAAATTAATTGATAAAACTTTTAAAGTTCAATATTCTCCTATTTTTCTCAAAACATCAACACTTGCATTATATGCTTGCATAAAAGTTCATAATGTTTTTCATATATCACGACTGAAAGAGTATGTACTTGATCGTAACCATGTTATTGATTGATAATTGATTTAGGTGGAACTAGAAGGATATATGTAGGTACAAGTAGTACACATATTGGATAAGAGGTCACATTGCTAAAAAACATAGTAATAGGTAAACTAAAGGTCCAATGGACCCACTACAACCCCATGGAAGCAACATGGGAGTTGGAGGATGATATATGGGATACATACTAGTATTCATTTTGAATTTTCGATGTAAATTTTTATTAATGTATATATTCCTGATATGCATTAAGGTTGGTGCAAAATTTAAGGGGGAGGAGAATGCAATACTCCATTTTTTACCCCAAAATGTAAATTTGTATGCATTGATCAAGTGGATAGAAGTCATACATATATAGTCTATGAAGACCATAGACATTGTAATGATGTACATAATATAAAAATCCCTAATGACGACAAACAAAGAAGGATTGAAAATAAATAAGGGGGGATCGGGGATAATTTTAAGGAACCATACTTATTCAAAAGTGTATAAATGTTGACGAATCTTACCAATTCTTAAAATGTTAACTATAAAATATTTGGTGATATTTTTCTAAAAATATTTCAATTTCTAAGGATTTTATATAGTTTATATAATAATTTGGCAATTTTTAGAGTGAAAAATTTTACCCCATCAAAATTGGGCGAAATAGGGCTTCAAAAAATGCAAATTGGCGAATATTGTTTTGGAAAAAATCATGGAAAAATAATCCATGGGATAAATTTCGCCCCTAAAATTATCCTTGGGGGGGATATAATTCTAGAAGTGGGTGAAGTGAAAGGAGGTCTTATTGGAGAGAATTATTTACATTATGCCTTGATTATAAACCTTAGTTATAAATATATCCTAACCTTGGCTTATTTAATATTTGTTTTACATTAACTTAATATTGGGATTAAAGGGGAAAATGTGGGATCCTCATGAGGACCATGTGGAGAGTTAAGAACATGCAAATATAATGCTTGGAAATTAAGCACAAATCATTCATTCTTTCTTGTGAAAACTGTGGTGGAGAAGGAGAGAAAGGACAAGTATTCCAAGGATTCAGGACTATACTTTCAGGTAGGCTTATTCCATTTCCTATGGAGTTACTACTAATAATTATAATGCTATGTGAACGAAAAAACCCAGCCTACAACTGAGAATCCCTTGAGTCCCAACATAGATATTCCTTAGCTAGATTGTGTTAGAGCATTGGAAAGGAATCAAGATAGCATGAGGGTTTGCTTGCAGAGAAGGGGATCCCATTCTTGGTGTTGTGTAGTATGAGGGGGAATAATGTTTATTCATCGAGATATATGTAGAGGGGGTTTTTGGAACTCATGTGTTTTCTAGATTGTGGGTTAAATAGGAGGATTTATATCCAAAAATAAAATAAAAACTTCACCCTTCTAGATTGCTAACCTCAGCTTAGGGCTTCCTTTTTTATAGAAATATTAAGTTTGACAAAGAGCCTAAGGTTGGAGGAACATCCTTCATTTTCAATTAATTGGAGGTATTATTTTCGAGAAAGATAAATATTCTAAATATGTCTTGAAATGCCATGCTTTAAAATTATGTCATGCATTTGATTATTTTCCAGATTGTTCAATTATGTGTTTGTGTGTGTGAGAATTTATGTTTCATATTTATGGATGAACTCATTATAGAACTATATTCATGTTATAATATTAAAATTTAAAGGTTAATATTGTTGCAGTTTGCTACCACTATTGACTTCTATATTCAACTATTAAAGTTGATTATTATTTTTATGGTGATATAAATTAGGTACCGCGTAGCCTTTACAATGGATAGAGGTTAATAGGTATGTAACATGGATATATCAACAACAAGAGAAAACTTAATAAATATCCTCCACATGGCATATATGGATCTCCCCAAAAGTATCCTGTGTAAGCTCAAGTATGCAAATGCTCCATCATGAAAAGTAAAATAATGTGACGAATGCCTCCACATGTATGACCAACAGGGTAGACACTCTACTAGGAAATAATCCATATCATAACAAACTCAAACAACTATGAAGAATACCATTATGGGTTAGGGTGTTCCAACAATCCACTAGTCAAGTAAGGGTCCAAACCACATGAGAACCAAACATATGATCATTATACATCTTGATAAAGTGGTATATGTATGAAATACACCAACATATTCTAGAGAATTCCAACTAAGTGGCCTAAAATCATGAAAACACATCAATAACCATGTTGGAATAGTGTGAACAAGGAAAATGTGCTAATATCACCACCTCCATGTAACATCAATACAAAATATATCATCATGTACTAGGTATTTTGTATCCTAATTAATCCACCAAACAACAACCATACATGTTCTTGCACTAAAGTCGTAACACCATCACAAATTTACAAGGAATAATATCATCTAGACATGATGGGAAACATATTAAGGAATAATATCATCAACCACCCATTAGAATGTTGATCCACCAACCAGTCATATGCAACCATGAAGAGAGAGCTCAACCATGAACATCTATCACCAAGGAGAGATGAATCTCCTTGAATCCAAATTACTTAATCAAATCAATGTAAGTACCATCCTCATGAAGCTACCATCCTACAAATATTTTAACCGCGTCATACAAATCAACACACAATCCTCATGCAATGTGAGGGATACTGATTGGATCCAACATAGGGACATGTACTCTTCAAAAGAATGCATGAGAACTTCATAATCTCTAGATTTATCTACTAGAACATGTGACAAGAGGACATAAAACATGTGGTAAGGTAGTTCAATACTTTCACCCTAAAACACCACATCACAAGTCCATGATTAAAAATAACATATAATTAATGCTCACAAACATTGAGCTTATTTCTCATAAGTAATATCTAATATAAATAAATACATGAACTAAGTGAAATCATAGATCCAATGCAACCATTTTAGCTCTTCATCTACATCATGATCTCTCCCTTTGTGTTGGCCATGAACCAAAACAAGGATACATTAAAAACAACATGATCATGAGATGGAATACATATAGAAGCATGGATGAATATGGGAGTGAGATTATGAAGACATCTAAGATCATGAATATCATGCCAAGGTTGCCATGTGCATTTACAATAATTTTCTATCCATATTTGGATAGGGTTGATATAAAATCTGCAATTTGAAAATGGAATTGATTATTCACTTTAACTGCATAAAAAGTCTTCACAATGTACAACATGCCTCTTAGAATTCTAATCCACATATTCCAACAAGTAGCATCCTTGGCTTCCATGAATCACAATTTCATACAACCAAGTTTGAGGTGGCTCTAAAACAATTGTACAAGAAACTTTTTGGCTGCCCTGAAACAAATACATAGCTGCATTATGAAACAAAAGTTCAGATTTGGATTTTTTTGTGCTCCAAATTCAGGGTTTGCTGCCTTTTTTTATGTCTGAAAATTTATGCAACAAGCCATAAATTGAAATTTATTTTTTCCCATATTTAGTTTGGTATTGAAAACATATATCCCAGCTATATTTTCATACATAAATTTAGAAAAATATGAAGTGAGAAGTGATGAAAATTTCTGCAATAAAACCCATCAAACCCCATGCAACCCACAACTCCAAAAGAGATTTTTAATATTGTTTTTGTACACATATTTACATCAAATTATGAAAGAGTGGATGAGTGATTTCCTTTGATTTTTCATTATTACAATGATACCTTTAAGGTACAAAATATTTTCACTATCTATGAGTCATTATGGTTGATTTTTTAAAGGCTTGTCATACACATGACTCATAGTCATAGACAAAAAACCATCATTCTTCATAAAAATTGGCAATAAATTACCCAAGAAAAGTTATAGATTTATTTCTAACTTGCTTGGTTGCTTGAAGGGCCCAAAATCTGCAAATTGGGTACTCAAGGGCCTGCTTATTAGTATTATAAATAACATCTCCATACAAATATCAACAATTTATCCCTCAATAATGATCATTATTGTGCAAGAAAGTATCGATATCTTTATCCTTTTGGTTTCCATCTTCATCTTCACATCAAGAGATGGGTGCATATGAACTTTCTTAATTTTCCAAGGGTTTTTCAACAAAATTAGATCCCTCCAATATTTCAAGAAAAAAATCATTATATTTAGAAAATTGAAGAGAATCATAGTGTGCCAAATAATTGTCTTCATGAAATTATGGCATGGAAGCTTGAGATGGAATTCTTCTCAAACCCATCAGAAAATTATGGCTCCCATGGCTCTTATTCCAAGAGATTTCTTCCAAACCCATCATCAAAATATAAGTCATTAATAAAGTTGATGTTGTTTGGTTGGTCATCAGGATAGTTGGTGTCAGATGGTTCTTCCTCGTTTTCACCACACCAATTTACATTCTTCCTCTAAGAACTTTCTGGATACTCAGGTCGTATTTTATTATTATCTCTCTCATGCCTTCTATTATTGTTCCAGTAGGGATTAGGTCCATAAGGGTTTCTATGTCTCTTAGGATCATGAAACTAGCGACACTTTTTGTCAGGACAGTTAGTTACCTCATCATCTCTTGCATGGTTTCCAACGTGTCCTTTGAATCCTTTAGTTCATTCACACATTCCTTAGGATTTCGGAGCTTAGGGTCATATATGGAAGTGGATGGGGCAAAGTGATTGAATTTTTTTTGCGTACCGATCATTAGGATTCTTATCCTTTAATTTATACCCTAGCCAACCTTCAAAAGCATTCAAGTAATGAATAACAATTGCTTGGTCCTTGGGTTTAATTTCTTCTAGGATATTTCCTAGAGTCTTGTCAAATCTTATGTTAAACTCATGGATTGTTTCATTTTCCCTCTTCTTGATGTAAAACAGTTGATGTAAGAGGAATTTCCCATCTAAAATGTGAGACCAATCACTATTAAGTTTTGTGACAAAATTGGCATACCCATTGATGGATGAGGCATGCAATCTGTCAAACCACTTACGTACATCTCCTTCCAGAAAATGCAGAAGGCCCCTCATCTTCATCAAATGATCCATATGATTCCATATGTTCCCATAATTTGTCAATGTGATCCTCAATGAAGATAGCTAAGACTCCATCAGACTTGGGAACCTTTTCAAAATATTTATCAAGCATGTCATGGGGGTCCCAAGGGATCAGGGAAAAATATAAAGGAGATGGCTTAGCCTTCCTTCCAAAAATCCTAGGGTTCTATGGAGGAGGAACATTTTGATTTCCACTAGTGTTTGTTCTGACCATTGGATTAGATGAAGTCGAAGGAGATCCCAAAATATGACTCGAGAAAAAAGTGGGGCTAGATACCTTCCAAAAGAAGTTGGAAGAGTCTTCTTTAGTTTGCCTGCGGTTCCTTGTGTAAGTTATAGGGATTCCTTCAAGATTTACAGGACATTCTAAGAAATTAAGATTAATACGTTGGGTACGGTCCTCAGTAGAGTCAGGGGGTGGAGTTTCTAGGTGAACCACACAAGTAATTCACCGAAAACATATATGTCATAGGGAAAGTGAGATATGTCAAATGAAGCTAGGCCTCTACCTCCCCGACAACGACGCCAAAATGTTATCACCAAACTTGTAGTTGCCTCTATGAGGTGGATCCAGGATGGACGCTAGAGGGATGGGAAACTAAAGAGGTGGAACCAAGATAGCCTTGAATCCCAAATGGATGGTTGTCATGCCAATCGAGGTAACCTTCACTTGATGTTGTCTTATCCCAAGAAAACAATGGGGGAGACCGAGATCTGCTCCCGAAAGGAGAGATCAGACCAAAACACTAGATCAAATCAAACGAAGTTGAAGTACGTAAAGTGTAAGGTGAAGTAAACCCTAGATCTATGGATGAAGTGACAAGGTGAATTAGGGCTTGGATCAAGAGTTTATGAGGTATGAAATTGACCCAAGTTTGAAGTACAAGTGACTTATGAGCCTATAACTAGATCTAGAATCAAGGTACTAGCAAAGGATGACAATATCCACTACCTTGGGAAACATGACCAATGCAGGGAGGGTAAACACAGGATTGGGGCTACCTAGTACCACGGGATAGACTCAAAAGAAGGTATAACAGTATCAAAGTACCCGAGCCTCAGGAACAAGATCAAATCGAAAGAGAAAATGACCAAATGAGCGGTAGTGTTAGGGTTTAGAGAGTAGTGCCTTGGGATTTGGGCCCAATGGAGTCACCTAAGCAAAATATCTAGGAAGACCCAATTAGGGTTTGAACCAATCTACAAAACCCATAAATGGTTTTCCAAGAGATCAAGCAATTTTATCTATAATATTTTTTATTTTTTATATTTAGGGTTTTAACATGAAAATGAAGATGCCAATGGATTGACATCAAGAGAAGAAGAACTAACCTGTAGATATTACCTAGATAACCTTGTATATGCCTTGATGATGATGATCTATGACACCTCGATTAATTTGAGAATATTTGGAGGAAGCCTCTATGTAAAACGATTTTCCCAAGGAAGCCAATTCACCCTCTCTCCAGCACAACAAATGTCAACCATATCAGATTTGATGCGTCAAGAGAAAAGAAACAATGCTACAAAAAAATAGCAAGATAAAATCATAGATCACAATGATACTAATGAAAACCCCCTGATACAAGCGATTCCAAACAAGTGAGTTGAGGAAGCCCTGCAAAAACACCCAAGTGAAGTCGCCCTCCTGTAGACAAAACAATGTTTCCAAAAAAATATAGAAGCTTCAAAAAGACCCCTTTACAATGAGAAACTCCCTCCTTTAAATCGGAATGAGAGAACCAAAATCATAACCACTTTTCAAATGGGTGGCTAATATTAAAAGATAAAAATGTTCTAATCAATGGTTGAGATGAGCTCAACATAAAGTACATGGATAAATTCAATAATATAATATATCAATGGACCAAATCACCCTGGGAGAGGGTACCCCACTCAATAAAAAATAAATAAAGCTCATGGTGGGTCCAAAGGGTGTTAAATAACTCCCTTAGTGTGTCCCCATGGCACAATAAAATAAATATAATTTTTTAAATGCAAAATAGTGCCTCTCTGAGGAAATTGTGAGCCTCCAAAACCTCGAGAAAACAATAAAATATGTCGAAGAGATGGATGTGGATCCATTCAAGTGCTGAAACTACTGGAGAAGGAGTGGAAGACATCACACTCATCATCAAAACTCATCCCATGCCATTTACTTGCCTCAGTAGCCCAAATCGAATTCTTCAGTAGCCATTTTTATTATTTTTAATCTGCCTTAGGAAGCGTGATATAGACCAAACTGCCTCCTAGAGTGCCAACGTTGTCAAACCGAGCTCACTAGGTTCTTTGGGAGGGGGGTAATATGGTAAAAACAAGTGGATGGAACACCCCCTCCTCATACAACGCCCTAGGTGAACCAATCAAATCACCTCTCTTCTCTAATAGGCCATTCAGCATGGCAAAACTGCACCAGAATGGTACACCGAGACAAATCACCACTGTAACTACCCAAAATTGAAAATAAGATATCTCATTGGATCTAGGGAGTCCAAATCCATCTAAGGTGCATACTCATACACCCCACAGATCTCTTCATGATCAAGAATAATATCCAATATGCCCAGGCAGATAAAATAATAATCTACAAATGGTCAATAATATAACTCAGGCTAACATCCATCTCCTGCAAGTGTTTAAAGGCTAAGACATGGTCTCCAAATCATTCAAATAACAATTATAACAAGTAGTAATAATTTCACTAGAAATCTATCAACCAAATATAGAGTTTTATTAATTAACTATAACTCAGACTAGACTTTCAAGACCATACTCACTTCATAGTTGTAATCAATTTGCTAGTGAAGGGTGAGGGATAGAAATCAAATGGTTAGGCTAAAGGGTGACTACCCACATGACACTGTGACACTTTGGAAATGGAAATGGGAGACTCACTGTAGCATATTCCATACAAGCAATAACACAGGGGATGGAAATATCTCACAAATGGATAAGTTACGTTCAGAGGTGCTTATTCACCTTGACAAATGCTCACAATACAAATCATATACAAGTGAGGCCAACAATATTTAGATATAACTTTTTAAGAACCATTGCTTTTTGGGCCTTCAATTTTCCATAGCCTTGATCCATTTGTTACACGGATTTTTGTTATTGAGGCTTCATGCAATCATGTATGTTTAAAAACACTACTTTTCATGAATTTTTTAAGATATTCATTTCAATATACTTCAAAGCCAATTTCATTAGGCTTTCCTTGCATTCATGTATATTCAAAAACACTACTTTTCGTGAATGGGATTTTTCATAAGATTTTCATTTCATTTCCAAATACATTGTATTGATGGCAGCGCTATTTACTTCAGGTTTAGCCAACACAACCTAGGAAACTCAGAGCCGAGACACAAATAAATAGGGAAGCTTGTCCAACATAGAGGCTCTAGTGGGGAAAGGTCCTCCATGCCACAAGCCAAGTAGTAGGTCAGGCTTAAAACATAACTAGAAGGCAATGGATGGGTGGATATAGTGAACAATGAAACCAACACTAGCAAGCCAAAGTATGGTGGGAATGATCACCTCTATTTTCCCTAAGGAGGGTAAAACCCATGAGTATGGGTCAAGAACTTCCAGGTCTAAGTAGGGACATACATACATAATATCAATACATCCAAGTTCACATATTTATATGACCGCCATATCATGACACTAGATGCTAAGACATGTCACAAGAATGAATATAAAAGCAATTATAACCATAACACAATAAAATAATTGCCAAGTCATGTACATGTAAACCATCAATCTGAACAAAAAATATGTCCAATGAAAACTACTGATGCAACTCTGGGCACTACTGACTGCTCTGCAAATGGATAAATGACTACATCAATCCTCAAATCTGAGTGTCATGGGACTCAGTCATGGCATGGGAGAGTACTATAGTCCATCATCAAATAATGATCCATCATAGATGCTCATCTCAGCATCTCATACGTAAGGGAACTGGCTGAAAAGTGTACTGAAATATGAAAAATAGAATATGGTAGCCCGGCTACTATATATGTGATAACATCTGGCTCCAGCTGGGACAAATGCTCTGCTGAATAGAGCGCTTGATAACCTCAGAATCTATGGTCCTTGCACTCTATTTTTTGCATCCTCGATCCATCATTCCAGCTCTGCAACTGCTACCAAAATGTCTCCAATAACCTGCAAAACATCAAGAGTTATACCAAACTCACTGACCGATCGTCAGAACACTGTGTGGATAAAATAAAGTACTTAAAATGAAATGCACAAAATTGAAAAAACATAAAATAAATCTAATTTATAACCATAACTTTTAAGAAAAGTTTGATTTTATTTTACAGAAAAATGGCAGGAACTCAGGACTATACTAAGAGCTTTGAAAATAAATCTTCAAGAAAAGACAAAAAGGTACAAGAATGAAAAGCTACACTACTACTTGGAAAGGCTTATTCAGGTCCTACCTAATCTACACTACTAGGAAAGACAGGACTCAAGACTAAGCCAGGTCGGGGATGTAACCCCTCAAATCCCTTTGGTTCATAGGAAGTAAGACTTGTTGTACAGTACCAGTAGCAAGAAAACACATGTCACCCATGCAATGTTCAACGGTAAAAGGTCCAACCCAAATGCCATTAGCTTTCCTTGATCGGATATGCAGTAAGTGGTTCGGGATAAGAACTTGACTTCCTATGGGAAATATGGTCCTATTTACTGATTCAGGAACAACATCAATGTTACGTACAGGCATGAGGTGGTGTTCGGCAAGGTTTCATGGCTGCAGGGTGATAATCCTTGAGCTCCTCCCAGAAGGAACTACATTAAATCTGGGTGGACCACCATCAATGGGAATAGCTACTATACCAACTAGGATGCCTCTAATATCTCTCCTCGTCTCCTGGACACTCGTGCTAGGCTCTTCCTTATGAGGAGACATTACATGTATGACAATTTCCCCCACAGCCCAGAAGTCTCTATCTTCTTCCAAGGGATGGGGCATATGGGATATAACAGTACTATGGCTAGAGACTTCCCCCATAGGAACATATATGGGCATATTTTCTAACTTAGGTGGGAAAAATTCTGAATGATATGTCAAAGAACTAGGAATGTGAGAAGGATTATAATTATGATGATTGGATGACTCAGGTGGCAGAAGAAAGTCGGGGATGAGGGGATATGCAAATAAAGCATTATTTTGAAAATTTGAAGGGGTCTGAAATATAGTGAGATTGTTAAGATTAAACTCTCCTTCAGGATCGTCATTAATTAGAGCATCCTCTTCCCACCTTAGAGAATTATCATGGACAAGTTTTAGGTTATCATCTTCTAAAGAAAAATGAGATAATGATCCAGCAATATTAGAATAATGGGAGCCATTGGCTTCGTCACCAGCATCTACTACAACAGCTAACTCAAGATGGTTTTCCCATGGTTAAATAGGTTCAAGCCCTTGGCATTCCCTCTCTCTATTATGGTCAATTAAAGCAAACCATTCACTTACTCTATAAGGAATTCTTTCAACATGCCTAACATCATCAATTTCACGTGTAGGATTCTCGATTATTTGCTCTTGATTTATTTCATTATTTTGCTCTTGACCTTGAGGTTGATTTTCATTTCTTCTCAGTTCTTCCAACTCTTTCGAACATTCCCTCCTAAGCATTTCCAAATTAATTCTTCTAGCAATTTCAAATATCTAATATTCTTTAGAAGAGGAATCAAAATCTTCTATTGCCATGAACATGTTTTCAGGTTGCCCATATTCCCAAACTTCATTTTCATCTTCTATAACATTGGCTTTAGCATTATTCAATAATTCATCTCCCTATGTTTTCTTAATCCCTTCCTCAAAACTTTCCAAATGTTTATCATATTAATCCTAATCAGAGCACCATCAGAGTTTGGAATGCAAAGATATGATAAATCCATCATAGTGTATCCTCCAAGAACATCCGCCCACTTTGCAGATAAAATCATTCCATATGTTGGGGGCAAGTCAATAACAACTACATCCATCATAGTGGAAATGTCTCAGCATGCAAACAAATCAGCCCCAAATTTTTTTATTAAACCATAGGATGGAACTCACCTAGAGTCTATGCCACAGACATTCCCACAAGGTCGAGTCACTTCCAATCCCATTTCCATCATGACATGTAAGGGCATCACATTCATAGTTTCTCCGGAATCAAACATGCAATTGTGGAGAAGCATATTCTGAATGTGTAAGGTTAGGTAAAAGGGAGGATGACCCCCATTCTTTCTCTCATAAAAATCAAACTGGATGTTGACAGATGGATCCTTTTCGTCCTTGCTAGGTTGCATCCCACTAGGGCTCTGTATGGGACAGGATTCTAAGACTACCTCAAGAGTCTTTTCTTGGCCAATACCATCAAAGAACTCCTCTACTTGGCTTGTCACTGAGGGCACTTTCATCAACTCAGTGACAAGGATATTGCACATTATCTTGCCTAACTCTTTCTTGATATCAATATTCAAATTAAAATCTTCTAAGGCAATATCTTCTTCTTCCTTCTTATCTTCACTAACTTCTTTGCGTTTGTCTAGGAAAGAAGGTTGGGGATCAACTCTTCGTTTATATATTCTAATCTGTGGTTGTTCCTTTGTTTCAGGGATATCTATGGCACAATATGAGGAACTAGGTTCACCAACAAAATCTTCTTCTTGCTCCCATGGCTCTTCCTCTTGTTCCCATGGCTCTTCTTCCAAAAGAATTATTCCAAACCCATCATCAAAAGGTAAGTCATTAATAAAGTTGATGTTGTTTGGTTGGTCATCAGGATAGTTGGTATCAGATGGTTCTTCCTCATTTTCACCACACCAATTTACACTCTTCCTCTCAGAACTTTCTGGATACTTAGTTCGTCTTTTATTATTGTCTCCCTCATGCCTTCTATTATTGTTCTAGCGGGGCTTAGGGCCATAATGGTTTCTATGTCTCTCAGGATCATGAAAACTAGTGACACTTTTTGTCATGACAATTAGTTTCCTCATCATCTCTTGCATGGTTTCTAATGTGTCCTTTGAATCCTTTAGTTCACTCATAGGTTCCTTATGCCTTCAGAGCTTAGGGTTAGATCTGGAAGTGGATGGGGAAAAGCGATCGAATTTTTTTTGCTTACCCATAGATGTCACATTCTGCTCAACCATCTTTGCATTGAATTGGGCAGTCTTCAAATCATTAGGATTCTTATCCTTTAAGTTATAACCTAGCCAGCCTTCAAAAGCATTCACATAATGAATAACAATTGCTTGGTCCTTGGGTTTAATTCTTCTGGGATATTTCCTACAGTCTTGTCAAATCTTATGTTAAACTCATGGACTTTTTCATTTTCCCTCTTCTTGATGTCAAACAGTTGATGTAAGAGGAATTTCCCATCTAACTTGTGAGACCAGTCACTATTAAGTTTTTCGACAAAATTGTTATACCCATTGATGGATGAGGCAAGAAATCTGTCAAACCACTTCCGTACATCTCCTTCCAGAGAATGCAGAAGGCCCCTCATGAAGACATCTTCATCAAATGCTCCATATGCTTCCATATGTTCCCATACTTTGTCAATGTCATCCTCAGTGGAGATAGTTGATAGTCCATCAAAATTGGGAACCTTTTCAAAATATTTATCAGGCATGTCATGGGGGGACCCTAGGATCATGGAAAAATCTAAAGGAGATGGCTTAACCTTCCTTCCAAAACTCCTAGGGCTCTGTGGAGGAGGAACATTTTGATTTACACTAGTGTTTGTTCCGACCATAGGATTAGATGAAGTCGAAGGAAATCCCAAAAGATGACTCGAGAAAAAAGTGGGGCTACATACCTTCCAAAAGAAGTTGGAAGAGTCTTCTTTAGTTTGTCTGTGGTTCCTTGCGTAAGTTATAGGGATTCCTTCAGGATTTATAGGACTTTCTAAGAACTTAATATTAATACGTTGGTTACGCTCCTCAATAAAATCGCGGGGTGGAGTCACCAGATGAATCACATAAGTAATTCATCGAAAAGAGATATCTCATAGGGAAAGTGAGTTATGTCAAACCAAGGTAGGCCTCTACCTCCCCGGAAACGACACCAAAATGTTATCACCAAACTTGTAGTTGCCTCTATGAGGTGGATACAAGATGGACGGTAGATGGATGGGAAACTAAAGAGGTGGAACCAAGATAGAATAGACTTCCAAATGGATGGATGTCACGCCAATCGATGCAATATTCACTTGATGTTGTCTTAGACAAATAAAACAATGGGGGAGACCCAAATCTACTCCCGACAGGAGAGATCATACCAAAACACCAGATCAAATCAAACGAAGTTGAAGTACCTAAAGTGTAAGGTGAAGTAAACCCTAGATCTATGGATGAAGTGACAAGGTGAATTAGGGCTTGGATCAGGAGTTTATGAGGTATGAAATTGAGACAAGTTTGAATTACAAGTGACTTATGAGCCTATTACTAGATCTAGAATCAAGATACTAGCAAAGGATGACAATATCCACTGTCTAGGGAAACGCGACCAATGTAGGGAGGATAAAAACAAGATTGGGGCTACCTAGTACCACAAGATAGACCTGAAAGAAGGTACAACAATATCAAAGTACCTGAGCCTCAGGAACAAGATCAAATCACAAGAGAAAATGGCCAAATGAGGGGTAGTGCTAGGTTTTAGAGAGTAGTGCCTCGGGATTTGGGCCCAATGGAGTCACTTAATCAAAATGTCTAGGAAGACCCACTTAGGGTTTGACCCGATCTACAAAACCCAGAAATGGTTTTCCAAGAGATCAAGCGGTTTGATCTATAATATTTTTTTATTTTTTATATTTAGGGTTTTAACATGAAAATGAAGATGCCAATGGTTTGAGATCAAGAGATGAAGAACTAACCTGTAGATATTACCTGGATAACCTTGTAGATTCCTTGATGATGATGATCTATGTCGTCCCGAATAATTTGAGAATATTTGGAGGAAGCCTCTATGTAAAACGATTTTCCCAAGGAAGCCAATGCGCCCTCTCTCTTGCACAACAAACGTCAATCATATCAGATTTGATGTGTCAAGAGAAAAGAACCAATGCTACAGAAAAATAGCAAGTTGAAATCATAGATCACAATGATACTAATGAAAACCCCCTTGATACAAGTGATGCCAAACAAGTGAGTTGAGGGAGCCCTGCAAAAACACCCAAGTGAAGTCGCCCTCCTGTAGACAAAACAATGTTTCAAAAAAATAAATAGATCTCAGAACAAATACCCAAATGATAGGAAGCAATAGACTTTCCAATCACCATCGAAGAACACCAGATGCAAAGGAGATCCAAGAATTTCCACAAGAATAGTTTTCTATTATCCAGATCTAAGAGCCAAGGACCCCTTTACAATGAGAAGCTCCCTCCTTTAAATCCAAATGAGTAACCACTTTTGAAATGGGTATCTAAGATTAAAAGATCAAAATGTTTTAAACAGTGGTTAAGATGAGCTCAACATAAAGTACATGGATAAATACAATAATATAATATATCAATGGACCAAATCACCCTAGGAGAGGGGATACCACTCAATAAAAAATAAATAAATATTATGGTGGGTCCAGGGGGTGTTAAATAACTCCCTTAGTGTGTCCCCATACCACAATAAAATAAATATAAATTTTTAAATGAAAAATAGTGACTCTCTGAAGAAATCGTGAGCCTCAAAAAGCTCCAGAAAACAATAAAATATGCCGGAGAGGTGGATGTGGGTCCATCCAAGTGCTGAAACTGTTGGAGAAGGAGTGGAAGACATCACACTCATCATCAAAACTCATCCCATGCCATTTCCTTGCCTCAGTAGCCCAAATCAAATTCTTCAGTAGCCATTTTTATTATTTTTAATCTACCTCGGGAAATGTGATATAGCCCAAACTACCTCCTAGAGTGCCAACATTGTCAAACTGATCCCACTAGACTCTCTGAGAGGGGGGTAATATGATAAAAATAAGTGTATGGACCAACCCCTCCTCATAAAGCGCCCTAGGTGAACAAATCAAATCACCTCTCTACTCTGACATGCCAGTCAACATGGCAAAACTGCACCAGAATGGTACACTGAGACAAGTCACCAATGTAACTGCCCGAAACTGAAAATAAGTTGTCTCATTGGATTCATGGAGTCCAAATCTATCTAAGGTGCATACTCATACACCCTACATATCTTTGCATGTTCAATAATAATATCCAATATGCCTAGACAAATAAAATAATAATCTGCAAATGGTCAATAATATAACTCAGGCTAACATCCATTTGTTGCAAGTGTTTAAAGGCTAATACATGCTCTATAAATCATTCAAATAACAATTATAACAAGTATTAATCATTTCATTGGTGATCTATCAACCAAATATAGAGTTTCGTTAATTAACTATAACTCAGACCAGACTTTCATGACCATACTCACTTCATAGTTGTAATGAATTTGCTAGTGAAGGGTGAGGGCTAGAAATCAAATGGTTAGGCTAAAGGGTGACTACCCACATGACACTAAGACACTTTCGAAATGGAAAGGGAATACTTGCTCTAGCATATGTTGGACAAGCAATAACATAGGGGATTGCAGTATCTAACAAATGGATAAGTTACGTTCAGAGGTGCTTATTCACCTTGACAAATGCTCACAATCCAAATCAAATACAAGTGAGGCCAACAATATTTAGATAGAACTTTTTAAGAACCATTTATTTTTGGGCCTTCAATTTTCCATAGCCTTAATCCATTTGTTACACGTATTTTTAGTATTGAGGATCCATGCATTCATGTATGTTTAAAAACACTACTTTTCATGAATGTTTTAAGAGATTCATTTCAATATAGTTCGAAGCCAATTTCATTAGGATTTCCTTTCATTCATGTATGTTCAAAAACACTACTTTTCATGAATGGGCTTTTTCATAACATTTTCATTTCATTTCCAAATACATTGTATAGATGACAACACTATTTGCTTCAGGTTTAGCCAACACAACCTAGGAAACTCAAAACCGAGACACAAATAAAAATGGAATCTTGTCCAACATAGAGGCTCTAGTGGGGAAAGGTCCTCCATGCCACAAGTCAAGTTGTAGGTCGGGCTGAAAACATAACTAGAAAGCAATGGATGGGTGGAGATAGTGAACAATGAAACCAACACTAGCAGGCCAAAGTATGGTGGGAATGATCACCTCTATTCTCCCTAAGGAGGGTAAAACCCATGAGTATGGGTCAAGAAATTTCAGGTCTAAGTAGGAACATACATACATAATATCAATACATCCAATTCCACATATTTATATGACCACCAGATCATGACACTAGATGCTAAGACATGTCACAAGAATTAATATAAAAGCAATTATAACCATAACAAAAGATAATATCTTATGAGTCATGTACATGTAAACCATCAATTTGAACCAACATCTGTCCAATGAAAACTACTGATGCAACTCTGGGCCCTACTGATTGCTCTGTAAATGGCTAAATGACTACATTAGTCCTCAAATATGAGTCTCCTGAGACTCAGTCATGGAATGGGAGAGTACTATATTCCATGATCAAATAATGATCCATCAAAGATGCTCATCTTAGCATCTCATATGTAAGGGAACTGGCTAAAAAGTGCATTGAAATCTGAAAAACAGAATATGGTAGCCCAGCTACTATATATGTGATAACATTTGGCTCCAGCTGGGACAAGTGCTCTACTGAATAGAGTGCTTGAGAACCTCAGAATCTCTAGTCCTTGCACTCTGCTGCTTGCATCCTTGATCCATCATTCCAACTCTGCAACTGCTACCAAAATGTCACCAACTACCTGCAAAATGTCAAGAGCTATAACAAACTCACAGAGTAGTCTTCAGAACACTGTGTGGATAAAATAAAGTACTAAAACTTAAATGCATGAAACTGAAAAACATAAAATAAATCTAATCTATAACCATAACTTTTAAGAAAAGTTCGATTTTATTGTGCAGGAAACGGGAAGGAACTCGGGACTATACTAAGAGATTTTAAAAGCAAGCTTTAGGAAAAGACAAAAAGGTGCAATACTGAAAAGCTGCACTACTGCCAGGAAAGGCTTATTCAGGTCCTACCTACTCTACCCTACTAGGCAAGACAAGACTCAAGGCTAAGTAAGGTCGGGGATGTAACCCCTCAAATCCCTTTGGTTGATAGGAAGTAATACTTGTCGTCCAGTACCAATAGCAAGAAAACACATGTCACCCACGCAACGTTCAAGGTTAAAATGTCCAACCCAAATGTCATTAGCTTGCCCTGATCGGATATGCAGTAAGTGGTTCGGGATAAGAACTTTACTTCCTGTGGGAAATATGCTCCTATTTACTGATTCAAGAAAAACATCAATGTTACGTATAGGCATGGGGTGGACTTCAGAAAGGTTTCATGGTTGCGGGGTGATAATCCTTGAGCTCCTCCCAGAAGGAACTGCATTAAATCTGGGTGGACCACCATCAATGGGAATAGCTAATTTACCAACTAGGATCTCTCTAGGCTCTCTCCTCATCTCCTGAACACTCGTGCTAGGCTCTTCCTCATGAGGAAACATTACATGTTTGACAGTTTCCCCCACAGTCCAGAAGTCTCTATCTTCTTCCAAGGGATGAGGCATATGGGATATAGCAGTACTATGGCTAGAGCCTTCCCCTGTAGGAACATAAATGGGCAAGTTTTCTAGCTCAGGTGAGAAAACTTCTGAATGAGATGTCAAAGAACTAGGAATCTGAGAATGATCATAATTATGAAGATTGGAAGACTCGGGTGGCAGAAGCAAGTTGGGGATGAGAGGATACGCAGATAAAGCATTATTTTGGAAATATGAAGGGGTCTGAAATATAGCAAGATTGTTAAGATTAAAATATCCTTTAGGAGCGTCATTAATTAGATCATCCTCTTCCCAACTTAGAGAATTGTCATGGACAAGATTTAGATTATCATCTTCTAAAGAAAAATGAGATAATGATCCAGCAATATCAGAATAATGGGAGCCATTGGCTTCGTCACCAACATCTACTACAGCAGATAACTCAAGATGGTGTTCCCATGGGTAAATAGGTTCAAGCCCTTGTCTTTCCCTCTCTCTATTATGGTCAATTAAAGAAAACCATTCACTTACTCTATCAGGAATTCTTTCAACATGCCTAACATCATCAATTTCGTCAATTTCAAGTGTAGGATTCTCGATTATTTGCTCTTGATTTATTTGATTATTCTGCTCTTGACATTGAGGTTGATTTTCATTTCTTCTCAATTCTTCCAACTCTTCTGAACATTCGTTCCTAAGAATTTCCAAATTAATTCTTCTATCAATTTCAGCTATCTAATTTTCTTCAGAAGAGGAATCAAAATCTTCTATTTCCATGAACAAGTTTTCAGGTTTCCCATATTCCCAAACTTCATTTTCATCTTCTATAACATTGGCTTTAGCATTATTCAACAATTCATCTCCGTATGTGTTCTTAATCCCTTCCTCAAAAATTTCCAAATGCTTATCATAACAAGGTTCTCTATTAATCCTAATGAGAGCACCGTCAGAGTTTGGAATACAAAGATACGATAAATCCATCATAAGGTATCCTCCTAGACCAACCGCCCACTTTCTAGATAAAATCATTCCATATGTTGGGGGCAAGTCAATAACAATTATATCCATCATAGTGGAAATGTTTGAGCATGCAAACAAATCATCCCTAATATTTTTTATCAAACCATAGGATGGCACTCGCCTAGATTCTATGCCACATACATTCTTGTAAGGCCGAGTCACTTCCAATCCCATTTCCTTCATGACATGTAAGGGAATCACATTCATAGCTACTCTGTAATCCAACGTGCAATTGTGCAAGAGCATATTCTGAATGTGTAAGGTTAGGTAAAAGGGAGGGTGACCCCCATTCTTTCTATCATAAATGACAGACTGGATGTTGACAGGTGGATCCATTTTGTCCTTGCTAGGTTTCATCCCACTAGGGCTCTGTATGTGACAAGATTATAAGACTACCTCGGGAGTCTTTTCTTGGCCAATACCATCAAAGAAATCCTCTACTTGGCTTCTTACTGAGGGAACTTTCATCAAATCAACGACAGGGATATTGCACATTATCTTGCCTAACTCTTTCTTCATATCAATATTCAAATTAAAATATTCTAAGGCAATATCTTCTTCTTCCTTCTTATCTTCATTAACTTCTTTGTGTTTATCTAGGAAAGAAGGTTGGGGGTGAACTCTTCGTTTATAGATTCTAATATGTGGTTTTTCCTTTGTTTCAGCGATATCTATGGCACAACATGAGGAACTAGGTTCACAAACAAACTCTTCTTCTTGCTCCCATGGCTCTTCTTCCAAGATAATTCTTCCAAACCCATCATCAAAAGATAAGTCATTAATAAAGTTGATGTTGTTTGGTTGGTCATCAGGATAGTTGGTGTCAGATGGCTCTTCCTCGATTTCACCCCACCAATTTACATTCTTCCTCTCATAACTTTCTAGATGCTCAGGTCGTCTTTTATTATTATCTCCCTCAGGCCTTCTATTGTTGTTCTAGTATGGCTTAGGGCCATAAGGGTTTCTATGTCTCTCATGATCATGAAAACTAGAAACACTTTTTGTTGGGACAGTTAGTTGCCTCATCATCTCTTGCATGGTTTCTAACGTGTCCTTTGAAACCTTTAGTTCATTCACATTTTCCTTAGGCTTTTGGAGCTTAGGGTCAAATCTGGAAATGGATGGGTCAAAGTGATCGAATTTTTTTTGCTTACCCATGGATGTCGCATTCTGCTCAGCCATCTTTGCATTGAATTGGGAAATCTTCAAATCATTAGGATTCTTATCCTTTAAGTTATACCCTATCCAGCCTTCAAAAGCATTCAAATAATGAACAACAATTGCTTGGTCCTTGGGTTGAATTTATTCTCAGATATTTCCTACAGTATTGTCAAATATTATGTTAAACTCATGGAATATTTCATTTTCCCTCTTCTTGATGTCAAACAGTTGATGTAAGAGGATTTTCCCATCTAACTTGTGAGACCAATCACTATTAATTTTTGCAACAAAATTGTCATACCCATTGATGGATGAGACAGGAAATCTATCAAACCACTTCTGTACATCTCCTTCCAGAGAATACAGAAGGCCCTTCATGCAGACATCTTCATCAAATGTTCCATATGCTTCCATATGTTCCCATACTTTGTCAATGTGATCCTCAATGGAGATAGCTGACACTCCATCAAACTTTGGAACCTTTTCAAAATAGTTATCAGGGATGTCATGGGGGGGCCCAGGATCAGGGAAAAATCTAAAGGAGATAGCTTAGCCTTCCTTCCAAAAAACCTAGGGTTCTGTGGAGGAGGAACATTTTGATTTCCACTAGTGTTTGTTCTGACCATTGGATTAGATGAAGTTGAAGGAGATCCCAAAAGATGACTCCAGAAAACAGTGGGGCTAGATACCTTCCAAAAGAAGTTGGAAGATTCTTCTTTAGTTTTCCTGGGGTTCCTTGTGTAAGTTATAGGGATTCCTTCAGGATTTATAGGATGTTCTAAGAACTTAAGATTAATACGTTTGGTACGGTTCTTAGTAGAGTCGTGGGGTGGAGTCGCCAGGTGAACCACACAAGTAATTCACCGAAAAGAGATATGTTGTAGGGAAAGTGAGGTATGTCAAACCAAGGTAGGACTCTACCTCCTTGGCAACGACGCCAAAATGTTTTCACCAAACTTGTAGTTGCCTCTATGAGGTGGATCCAGGATGGACGGTAGAGGGATGGGAAACTAAAGAGGTGGAACCAAGATAGCCTCGACTCCCAAATGGATGGTTGTCATGCCAATCGAGGCAATCTTCACTTGATGTTGTCTTAGCCCAAGACAACAATGGGGGAGACCTAGATCTACTCTCGACAGGAGAGATCAAACCAAAACACCAAATAAAATCAAATGAAGTTGAAGTACGTAAGGTGTAAGGTGAAGTAAATCCTAAATCTATGGATGAAGTCACAAGGTGAATTAGGGATTGGATCAGGAGTTTATGAGGTATGGAATTCACCCAAGTTTGAAGTACAAGTGACTTATGAGCCTATTACTAGATCTAGAAACAAGGTACTAGCAAAGGATGACAATATCCACTGTCTTGGGAAATGTGACCAATGTAGGGAGGGTAAAAACAGGATTGGGGCTACCTAGTACCACGGGATAGACTCGAAAGAAGGTATAACAGTATCAAATTACTTGAGCCTCAAGAACAAGATCAAATCGCAAGAGAAAATGGAAAAATGAGGGGTAGCACTAGGGTTTAGAGAGAAGTGCCTTGGGATTTGGGTCCAATGGAGTCACCTAAGCAAAATGTCTAGGAAGACCCACTTAGGGTTTGACCCGATCTACAAAAACTTAGAAATGGTTTTCTAAGAGATCAAGCAGTTTGATCTATAATATTTTTTTTTTTTTTATATTCGGGGTTTTAACATGAAAATGAAGATGCCAATGGATTGAGATCAAGAGAAGAAGAACTAACATGTAGATCTTACCTGGATAACCTTGTAGATGTCTTCATGATTATGATCTATGTCGTCCCGGTCAATTTGAGAATATTTAAAGGAATGCTCTATGTAAAATGATTTGCCCAAGGAAGCCAATGCGCCCTCTCTCCTGCACAACAAACATCAACCATATCAGATTTGATGCGTCAAGAGAAAATAACCAATGCTACATAAAAAAAAGCAAGATGAAATCATAGATCATAATGATACTAATGAAAACCCCCTGATACAAGCAATGCCAAACAAGCAAGTTGAGGAATCCCTCCAAAAACGCCCAAGTAAAGTTGTCATCTTGTAGACAAAACAATGTTTCCAAAAAAATATAGATCTCACAACAAATACCCAAATGCTAGGAAACATTAGACTTTCCAATCACCATCGAAGAACACCAGATGCAAAGGAGATCCAAGAATTTCCAGAAGAATAGTTTTTCTATTATCCAGATCCAAGAGCCAAACACCCCTTTACAATGAGAAGCTCCCTCCTTTAAATAGGAATGGGAGAACCAAAATCATAACCACTTTTCAAATGGGTGGTGTATATTAAAAGATCAAAATCTTCTAATCAACAGTTGAGATGAGCTCAACATAAAGTACATGGATCAATACAATAATATAATATATCAATGGACCAAATCACCCTAGGAGACGGGATCCCACTCAATAAAAAATAAATAAAGCTCATGGTGGGTCCAGGGGGTGTTAACTAAATCCCTTAGTGTGTCCTCATGGCACAATAAAATAAATATAATATTTTAAATGCAAAATAATGCCTCTCTGAGGAACTCGTGAGCCTCCAAAAGCTCCATAAAATAATAAAATATGCCAGAGAGATGGATGTGGGTCCATCCAAGTGTTGAAAAATACTGGAGAAGGAGTGGAAGACATCACACTCATCATCAAAACTCATCCCATGCCATTTCCTTGCCTCAGTATCCTAAATCGAATTCTTCAGTAGCCATTTTTATTATTTTTAATTTGCCTCAGGAAACGTGATATATCCCAAACTTCCTCCTAGAGTTCTAGCGTTTTCAAACTGAGCCCACCAGGCTCTTTTGGAGGGGTGTAATACGATAAAAACAAGTGTCTAGACCACCCCCTCCTCATACAACGCCCTAGGTGAACCAATCAAATCACCTCTCTACTCTGACGGGTCATTCAGCATGGAAAAACTACACCATAATGGTACACTGAGACAAATCACCACTGTAACTGCCCGGACCTGAAAATAAGTTGTCTCATTGTATTCAGGGAGTCCAAATCCATCTAAGGTGCATACTCATACAACCTACAGATCTCTGCATGATCACGAATAATATCAAATATGCCCAGACATATAAAATAATAATCTGCAAATGGTCAATAATATAAATCAGGTTAACATCCATTTGTTGCAAGTGTTTAAAGGCTAATACATGCTCTACAAATCATTCCAATAACAATTATAACAAGTAGTAATCATTTCACTGGCGATCTATCAACCAAATATAGAGTTTCATTAATTAACTATAAATCAAACTAGACTTTCAAGAACATACTCACTTCATAGTTGTAATCAATTTGCTAGTGAAGGGTGTGAAGCAACAAAGACTTCTAAACCCACACGATTCGCATTTTAACCCACAATGATTACTAAGTTGAATAATCAACCAAT
>LPNX011042216.1:151683-166679 GCA_001517045.1 Pseudotsuga menziesii | reverse complement strand
GTATATATATACATATATGTATATATATATATATATATATATGTATATATATAGGTATATATATATATGTATATATATATATATATGTATATATACAATATGAATATGTAAGGACATATGTATATGTATATATATACATATATGTATATATATACATATATGTATATATATATATATATGCATATATACAATATGAATATGTAAGGACATATGTTTGTAGTTTCCAATATCCCAAATATGGGAAAATCATTTGAACAAAAACTTGAGTCTTGGGTTTCCTATATCAGAAATATAGGAAATGAGAAATCTCAAATAAGACATACCCATAACAAAAATTTGACTTTGCAGTTTTCAATTCTGGATTTCAGAAATTGGGTATTGTGTTTCGGAAATTGAAAATTCAAAATTTGAAAAAATATTATTCTTTATTTAAAGTTCATTTAAGGTAATAAAAGTTGATTTATAATGTTTATAAGTTAATTATTTCCTCATATATAATAACTATCGTAGTTAATAATTTTTACGCTGAGTGTGTTAGTTTCTTAAGAAAGTTTAGTCTAAAAGGCAATTATTTCTCCATTTTTTGGATGTTTCTTGAAACAAATGTAGATTTTTTACATTAACAAGTGGTAAAAAAAAACAATACATTTATAGAGAAAATAATAAGAAGGTTCAACCACAATTTACTTTTAAAGACTTTGAAGCAAGTAAGCTTTCCTCTTGTTTCCTACTTTGGACAAATAGATTGTCTTGCATTTGAGAGTATCTGCAAAAAGAGAAAGATGGAGAAATCCGAAGGCCTGAAAGAGATGTAACTCTTGATATTGTAGTGAATGCGAGTCCTTGTCTATCAGTGTTTCCAATATCTATTGTAACATTTTTTAGGGTCATACCTTGGGCTTTATGAATTGTTAAACCCCATGCCATATGAAGTGGTAGTTGCCTACGGGATCCCCTTCTTATTGGAGATATTGGAACATAAGTAGGATTCAAAACATCGCATAAGGGTCCTTTGTAATAGAGGAATTCAACAACAACAAAAGATGGTAAGCTAGGAGGTTGTTGATTGGAGTTGTAGACAATGCCAATGACTTTTCCAAGCGAGCCGTTAACAAGTCCTACTTGAACCCATAAATTAGCAGTTAACATGACTTGTTGACCAATAGCAAGAAGGACCTTTAATGACAACTTCTCATCGTCCATGGATACTTGGCCATGTTTGTTCCTTTGTTCTGCGAAGCAATGTGAAATTGGCATATTAAGCTATTTCAACATGTGTTTATTGTGCAATGCAATAGAGGTATTGGTGGGATATAAGTGGATAGATTGTTGAAAAGAGCAGTTTTCCACATGTGAAAGGCATGAGCTTAATCTTGTCATTAGGAGTGCCTAGTATTCAATAGTTGGTGTTCCATTTTGTAGGTTTCGCAAGAGTTGGCGAAAAGAATTTTGAGAAGGGCTATTTCCTTGTTGTCGAAAAATTGTTTCTAGCATGATAAAAGTATAAAATGTATGCCACAGAGCTGTTCCAACAAATGAGCCTACATACATGGGGATTTATTTTATAGGAGGCAATTGTCCAAAGTCACCAACAAGGATTATGGAACAACCACCAAATGGCATTGTACAATTTGATGGGAATTCTTGATGTAACCGTGCATCAATTTGAGTCAAAATTTTTGGTCCAATAAAGCTCATTTCATCTATGAGAATATAGATAATATGGCCGAGTTCTTCTTGGAGTTTTGAAAGGGATTGGACTTCAAGGGGTTGCATTTCACTAATGGGTATTTGAAGAGAATAATGTATTGTAGATGCATGTATATTAAAAGCAACAACACCATTTGGAGGAAGGAGAAGAAGTGTGCAGGTACTTTGTTCAGATGGAGTTTGTAGTGCATAGTTTAAGCAAGATATCAGGTAAGATTTCCTAGTGCCTGCAGTACCTTGAATCACCATTTTGAGTGATGGAGCAGATGTAGTATTTATAAAATGATAAATGACAACATCAAAGGCTATGCATTGTGTGGCAGACAAGGAATCAGGTGAATTGGACAATGATAGGTTGTCTTCATGTAGCTGGGTGGACAAGCGATTGAGGTCAATAAATGATGTTGCTGTATGATGCAAGTCATTGGTTATATTGTTATGTGTCCAATCATCATTTTTTTCAAAATCATGATGTCCAAGCATTTCAAGGTCATCAATTTGGATGTTGTTTCTTGGTCACATTTGAGAGAGAAGTCCCCATTCATCCATGTTATGGGACAACATAAAGGTAACATAATTGGAATTTGAATCATCGGATAGAGGTGTACAGGGTTCTTCTTGTGCATGTTCAACATGCCAGATAGTATATGTGCCTTTAATCTGTTTCCAATGAGAAATAATTTCAGAAGTTGTTGTTCCAATATCTTGAGGGATGGAACGAAACAGTTTGTATAGAAGAAGCTCACTCCAACAAAACGGTTCAAAAGATGAAGAATCAAAGGGAGGAATGGAAACGAATTGTGGATAGACTCTAACAATTTTTTGATGCAAGTTTTGTTTCCATGGATTTTTTTTCGATTAGCAGAGAAAGACCAAGAACGAGCAGCTTCAAGTAGGGCTAGATGTTCAAGAGCTAGTGGTATTTTCATGTATGCAAATATAAAGGGTGGAGTTGGAGGGATGTTATTAGTCCCACTACAAACACAACAAAAGAAGCTTTGGATCACCGTTTCAACGAAAAGAAGTGATGGATACAAAGAACAAGTGGGAGTTTTTGCAGCATGTGACATGTCTCTTGTGCAGTAATGTCTCATTCTACAACTGTTTGTGGAAGCAATTGTTTGATTGGCTGAAGAATGGGCTGTCACTTGGTTCTGCATGTGCAAGGAGAGAGAGAATTGCATGGTAGCTTTCAGATTTTGGCTCTACTTTTGATGCATACTTTGAGATGTATTTGAGGACAACATGTTTACAAAGAACAGGTTGGAAATCAACATTATCCCTCCATATTGAAAGCATGGTAGGGTTGTGAATATTGAGAAGGGAATCATTTCTTGCAAGATTGTATGTTTTACGTCCATTTGCATCAATGAATAATGAAGAAGTAGCTTACAACTCATATGGAAAACCATAGCAACATTGAATAGATGTTCCTTTTTTGCGAAGACAAGTTGATTCTGAGCATTTGGTATGTCTTTGAACAAAATTTACAAGTTCTTCATAGTTAGCTAAGTAGTTTGATGCAAATATGGATTGTGATGAAAGACTACATGGATCATTTGATGTAGAATGGTGTAACCCAAATGTTGACAAGTGCATATCATGAGGATTCCAATATGTAACATATGTGTCAAAAAAAAAATTGCAGCTTTAATTGCAACAATATCTTCCCAATATAAGGTTTCCATATTTGGTGCATCTGCTAACCAAATAAAACCATGAATGTGTGTCGATCCTCTATGTTTCCATTCATACCTGCATGGGAGGAAAAGAAATTTATTAGAAATGAAATGTATAAAGTGAAAAATATGACAAGAAAAATAAGAACGAAGAGATGTTAAAATACCTGCACTAAGAATTCGTTATATGAAAACATTTTTCAATCACCTCTTGAAGGAATGTTTTGAATCTATTGTGCATGTATTGTGATGTAATATGTGGATTTGATATGATGTTGTAAACTTTGCATTGGTATTCTTGAGCTAAACTGGTAGAACTTCTAGTAGGAATTAGAACATACAAATCTGGCCATTTTGTATCAGCTGCACTAAGGGTAAAGAAGAAAGTTGGTGTACCTTGTTGATTGATCATATTTATCATTTCAGCCCTTATTTTGTTCCAATATGAGCATGTTCCATGTAATGAAGATCCAAAACTTGCAACCCACTGACCAATTTTATGATTAGGCATGTATTCAAGATTAGTTTTGACAAAAACAGAGGCAGTAGCATTACTCTGATGACACATAATTACATTGTATATGTAGTACCAGAACCAAGGATGTTAGCCAAATATGTTTTCATGATAGTGAATTAGGTGAAGTGCATATTCATGGATATCAACCTCATGAATGCATGGCTATTTAAGCATTGTTGCACCTTTGGGGAACAAAGTTCAAAAATCCATGGAAATAAGTTCTTCTGTGTTGTACTCATTGATAGGGGAAATGCTTATAGGAGGCCAATCAATTGAAGGTGCTAGTGGAATATTTGGTATATGTAACAACTATCTAATTTCTTCAACCTTAGTTCTAGCATTAGGTTGTGTTGAAATAAATGAGGAGGATTCTATTTCATAGGGTTCAAATAAATTTGGTGGTTGAAATGTAGAGGACAATCTTTTCTGATGAGATAATGTATCATTTCTATTAACATGCAGAATCCAAGGTGAAATGTATGTTGAGACAAGAGGCAGTGAAGATAATGCAACTAAATTGACATGTACATCCTTGTAGTATGGGTCATTTTCCATTTTGTATTCAAGGGCAGCAAGAACACATGTATGATTAACAAACAGTTCATAGGGATTGTTTGTAGAGTTGCATTTGTGAACAACAAGGATGTCAAGTTTTGATATTAGATGGGGCAGGTATTTGGAAATATTGGAAATGTCCTCGGGGAAGTAAATAGTATGTCCAGAATATTTATATCGACCACCATGAGCATGTGTAACTTGTAAAACTGGGTTATCACGACTAATGAGCATTTCTTGAACCTGTGTAAGTACCGCAAGTACATGTGGTTGGATGCTTGGATCCATATTGTTTTCCAATGAAAAGCGACGGCCTTTTCATTCCAGAATACAACAAGAACAAGTATATGCATCATGGAATTTTTTTGTTACAATACTAGGGTAATATTCTTTGCAAATTGAGGAGACATGCATATCACGAAGTTGGTCCATTTTTTTACAAAATCATTGATGTGCATCATCGATGTCGATGCTCAATTGATTTTGCATAGATGGTCGAAGTAAATGTCTGTTGGAAGGTTTAGGAAGAGAAACTGGACAAGACATATCCACAGGTAACCATGCATCTCTATAAATAAGATGTTGTCTCTTGTTGTTTTTATCTCTATTTTCTGCATATACTATTCTTCTTCGGGCATTGGCTTGTTCATTGTCATGAGTTGGCATAATGCCTACAACATAAGCATAAAATTGTTAAATAGTTAGAAGCTTTGATTTTTGGCAGCGACACATTTTCTATATGTATTAACTACAAAGTTTATCAGTATAAGGCTGAAGAAAAAAAAGAAAATATTAACTCATTGCATGTAGGTAACTAAGAATGTTTCTAGAAAATAATATTGATGGAATAAATATATTTTTTCAGTTCGCACATTGATAATTGTAAGAAAGCGGAAAAATAGAAGAACAAAATCTAGTATGAGAAAGGATATATGAAAACAATATAATATTTTTTAACAAATAAGAAAAGAAAAGTGTTACTTCAATAAATAAATAGAATAGCAAATTCTAATTCTATTCAAAAGTAATCTTACAGGTTGCATAAACAATTTAGGTAAACAATGTTAAGTGATAGGTTCTAATGTGAAAGTATCAAATTGCAAAATAGAAGTTTTTGAGAATATATTTTCAAAGAATATGAGAATATGTCAGGTCGAAAAAATGTATATATTTATATATCCGGTGAAGTTGTCGATGATGTATTTTCAACCATGACAATTACAACTTTTAGGTGTGCAATTTCAACAATTGATGCTGATTCAGTTGACAGAAGACATACGTCTTTTCCTGAGATGACCAAAACATTTATTACAGACAATAAAGAATATTCCTATGTATCAGGTTGAACAAACTTATATATTTATGTATCCAGTGAAGTTGTTGATGATATATTTTGAACCATCACAATTAACTGAAAGAGTAAGAAGTAATTCTTTGTTGCATATTCTCTCAACTATTTCAGCAATTAATGCTGATTTAGTTGAGAGAAGATAGGTGTTTTTATGAGATTCCCATGAGTTGGTTTGCAGCATCATCAAAAGTGATCACACCATGAATATTTCTAGTTACATCTTTCAAGTCAACCTTTAGGATGTATCAGTAGTTACATTCAGGAAACTCCCCATCACATTTACCAAAATGCCAAATGTCTCCAACTTTGTAGGAAATCTTTTTCATGCACTGTGTACCATAAAAAAAAAGAGGGAATGCAAGGAAATGAAAGTCATCCATGTTAAAATTTGTGATGGTTGTAGCAAGAGAATACCAAACAACTTTTTTAGATGCTTACAGAGTTTGTAGCTCATTGATGGTAATGACTTTGCGATGAGGAGAATGAGAGCACTGAATCTGTGACTCAAATACGACGATGTTGAACGGAATCTATTGTCATTAAGCCATTTCTAAAGAACTGATGTTTGTTCAATTTTTGGGTTTATAAATATAGTAGAGTTGGAAATAGTGCCAACAGATTTTCCATTAAAAAATGTAACACGATCGCCCTTGATCACTACCACTGGAGTAGGTAAATTGAGAAGGATGGCAAGTTCAACTCCTTGAATTTGTAAATGCTCTCCCCAAAGTGTTATGTCAATACTATAGCTTGACATGTCACACGGTCCAATGGTTCTCCTAACAGTTTCAACACCATCCAGTTTTCGTATCGTGGATGTAGGTGAAATTGATATGACAAGTCCAACAAGGTAAACCATGTAATTTACATGTATAGTTTGAATCTCCTTAATAGTTTTAAAGTTAAAGAAACATAAAGGTATTAAGGGATATTTATCTAAGCATGGTTGAATGGTTGAAGTGGAACCTAGAAAAATCTCATTAGGGCTTTTCAAATGGTTGAAAATTGGTTGGATGCTTTAACTATGTCGTTTGATACGATGTACACTATTCCTATTTCTATTTGGTCAAACAAAGAGACCTCCAATTCATTGAATGCAAATATATGTATTTCATCATGTGAAGAATTAACAAGGTCAAAACCAAACACTTTTCCAGACCCTTGTTGGTTTCCATATTCATGTATGTTTGTCTTGGCAGTAACTCGACCTTGAATGTTCCAAACTATGGTAGAAGAAAAGAGTGACATGAATGGGATAGTCGATATAGCTAAGCTAGGCTGTTGATTTATTGAGCTATTGTTCATTGGAACAGAACAACCGCTTTTAGAAGGAGAAGATAGAGGTAAGTGGTAGGTGTAGGATCTCCAATAATTGTTGCATCCACTCTAACAAACTCGATTGCAACCAATGCAATAGTCCTGTCAGATGAAGTATGTTAGACATGAATGGGAGACAAACATTGGATGCATGAATAGTGTGAAACTAATTGAGAGAAAAAGAAAGAGGAAATTAAACGTATGTTATATTACGTATAATGTTGCATGAACATTGGGTAATTTTGATTATTGTTCCTTTTTTTAGCTGTCCATTTTCTACAAGATCACTATATATAACTGGAATAAGTAGCTCATGATTGTGAATGTCATCCAAGATAAAGATTCAGAACCGAATAGATGATGCGTTGAATGAAATCACTTGGTTTAATGTGGAGATCTGTACCAACGAACAAAGGTTGACAAGACGACCATGTAGCAATAGTGAAATAGAATCTTCAGTTACCATAGTATCCATAATGTGATGGTTATTTTTTCCTATGAAATGAAACAGAGAATGAAAATATAAAAAAAATTTGGAATGTAACATAATGATTTGACTAGAATAAAATGGATTTATAAAAACAAAATTCTTCGCATTAACATATTTCATTATTTTGGTTGTTATTATTCATTAACATATTTTATTACTCTGGTTTGAATTTGTTTGAGCTATAAATGTATCGAGCAGAAATCCTATGTGTTGAAATATGAACATGTTCATTTTCCCATTATCAAATTTTGACATTTTGGAATCTGGAAATGTATGTCCTATGTTTTCCAATAAGGAACATGCTATCTTCTGATTTCCGATTTTGCAGCATATCCATAAATCCTATGTGTTCAAATACAAACATGTTGATGCTCCTATTTCAAATTTCTGACATTTAGGAATCTAGAAATTTATGTCCTATGTTTTCCAATAAGGAACACCATTCACAAGTATGAACATTTCGGATTGCAAAATTCCTATTTCATATGTTTTTCAATAACCGATATTTCGGATTCTGGAATTTTTACATGTGAAAATAACAAACATGTTATGTCTTGATTTCTGATTTTGCAACATATACAGAAATCCTATGTGTTAAAATATGAACATGTCCATCTTCCTATTACCAATTTTCGACACTTCGAAATTTAGAAATGTATGTCTTTTTTTTCCTAATAAGGAACATGCTAGCTTTCGATTTGCAATTTTGCAACATATCCAAAAATCCTATGTGTTCAAATAGAAACATGTCGGTGTTTCTATTTCTAAGATTTCAGAATCCGAAATAAGTTATTCCTCCGCTAGTTTCATGCATATTTTAAAATCGCTCTCTCTTATTTTTCATTGATCTCCTTGTAAATTTGGAGGAAATTTGGTCTCTAAACTTGGTTTGATTCTGTATATTAACTTGATAAGATTTAAACAATAGTTTTTAACTAACCAGTAGTGGAGAATGATAACGAAAGAAATATCAGCAAAGCTTTGTAGTGACCTTGCATATTTAGGCTAATTTCATTACCTAAAACAAGTATATCATAAATACTAATACCTATAATTTTATTGACATAGCATGAGTATTACACCATTATGAAGGTACACAACCAATACAAGTCATAACCCTTTTGCAAATATCCAGAAATCCTATGTGTTCAAATACAAACATGTACTTGTTCCTATTTTGAATTTCTGACATTTAAGAATCCATAAATCTATGTCCTATGTTTTCGAATAAGGAACACCATTCACATGTATGAACATTTCAGATTGCAAAAATCAGATGTCATATGTTTTTTAATAACCGATATTTCGGATTCTAAATTTTTTACGTGTGAAAATAACGAACATGTTATGTCCCGATTTCCGATTTTGTGACATATACAGAAATCCTATGTGTTTAAATACGAAATTTTCCATGTTCCTATTGCCAATTTCTGACACTTCAAAATTCGGAAATTTTTTTCCAGTAAGGAACATACTAGCTTTCGATTTGCCATTTTGCAACATATCCATGAGAAATCCTATGTGTTCAAATAGGAACATGTCGGTGTTCCTATTTCCGATATTTTGCAATGCAAAATAAGTTATTCCTCCACTAAGTTCATGCCTATTTTAAAATCACTCTCTGTTGTTTTTCATCGGTCTCCCTGTAAATTTGGCAAAAATTTGATCTCTAAACTTGGTTTGATTCTGTATATCGACCTGATAAGATTTAAACAACAGTTTTTAACTGACCAGTACTGGAGAAAGATAATGAAAGACATATCAACAAAGCTTTGTAGTGACCTTGCATATTTAGGCTAAGTTCATTACCTAAAACAAGTATATTATAAATACTAATACCTATAATTTTATTGACATAACATGACTATTACACCATTATGAAGGTACATAACCAATATAAGTCATAGCCCTTTTGCCACACAACAAGAGTAACAACGAATTAAAACCCATCAAGAGAGTAAGAGTCAATTAAAACAGAGGAAGGGTGTTTCACCATCTCATAAGCAACATTTTCAATTAGGAAAAAAATTGCACAATATTTTTGCAACAAAGCAAGAGTCACATTCAATTAAAACACAACAACAGTGTTTCACCATCTAATAAGCATACTGAATGAAGAACTAAGGAATACCTACAAATTTAGCAAGGTTCAAAATCTTCCGATTTTGCGACATATATATAAATCCTATGTGTTTAAATACAAACATGTCCATCTTCCTATTGCCAATGTATGACGGTTTGGAATTCAGAAATCTATGTTGTATGTCTCCAATAAGGAACATGCTATCTTCCGATTTCTGATTTTGCAACATATCCAGAAATTATGTGTTAAAATAGGAACAAGTCGGTGTTCCTATTTCTAACATTTCGGATTCTGAAATATCAATTTGCACGTTTTATTTTCATATAAGTTATTCCTTCGCTAAGTTCATGCCTAATTTAAATTCACTCTCTGTTATTTTTCATCGATCACCCTATAAATTTGGCTGAAATTTGGTCTCTAAACTTGGTTTAAAACATAGCAAGGGAGTAAGAGTCAATTGAAACACGGGAAGGGTGTTTCACCATCTCATAAGAAACATTTTCAAATAGGAAAAAAATAATACCCAACATTATATTGACAGGCATGACATAACCAATACATGCCACTATATTTGTGCAACAAAGCAAGTCTCACATTCAATGAAAACATAGCAACGCTGTTTCACCATCTAATAAGCACACTAAATGAAGAACTAAAGAATACCTGGAAATTTAGCAAGGTTCAAAATATTCTGATGGAAACTTACGTAGCAAAATCAATATAATCAAAATAAAGGCAAATAGTAAGAAATAGTGGTTACCTGAAAGCCTGTTTATATGTGGAAAGCAAAGGCGGTGTAGCAGCGAATGCCGTAAATGAAATATTGTAATAAAATCTTGGAGATCGTCATAAGATGAGAAAAAATGAAGATATAGCCCCATGTTTATCTCAAATGACAGACTTTATTGCATTAATGGAGAAACAATGCATTGATGAAGCATTAATGTGAATAAAGAGACATAGGAAAAATTTCTTTGATCACTTGAGCCAACAGTGAAACAAAAGCATGACCAAATTGACCCCAAACCGAGGTCCTAAATGCACAAATACGTTGTAGAAAATCATAGCCTAAACCCAAATAAATTGAAACTCACAAAATCTTTGCAAGGGAAAAATATTCACAAGGGCTATGCCAAACTGAGAGAAATGAACAACAAAATTGTCTGAAATCCTCTAAAAAAATAATTTCCAGCATCGGTCGTTTAGGAAAACATATAGAAGTGTAGTGAAAACATGAAAGCCACCTATCGAGAAAACATGGTAAACACCAACTGAGAAGAAGGATACGCAATTGAACATCAATCCATTGAGTCCATCAATCCATTCACGCAGAGAAACAAATAGAAGTGTAATGAACACACACAATCCACCTGTCGAAAAAACATTGTACCGATCAAATCCATATGAATAGACAGAATAAATCATGAGCAATTTCAGAACGTGTACTTAACCGATCAACTCAATGCCGCCTTTTTCTACACCTAAAGTCCCCGTCCCTCCCCAATCACGGGATATAAGAATTGGGAAATCTAACGACAACGTGAGGTACCTAAAATTGCTAAATACTGGTAAACACATGTTGGAAGTTAAATTGCTAGGGAGACAAGGAATCTTTTGAGACAACTTCTTTCATTTTGAAAATTCCTACGGCGTAATTATAGCATGGATTACTCTTTTAGAATCTAACCAAAATTGAGCCAAACCAAACTCAAATGCAATACTTCCTTTTCTTAAACTATTAATTAATCATTTATCCACGTGAAGTGTTTGTTTAGGTGGGAATTTGTCAAAATTTCTAGAAAGTAGAATAGATTATTATCCATGAATTTGTCAAAATTTCAAGAATCTAGAATATAATACTATCTAAGGAAATTATTATTGCTTCTCTATAAACATGTAATGAAATAATCATATATGCATATAATGTTTGATAATTTAGGTAGATGTAGGTAGATGTGCGTTGATATGGGTTACTTTACTATCATATCCCAAAAAAGAGAAAAAAGAAAAATCTAAATGATTTAGACTGAGTTTTTTTGTTTTCAAGTTTATAGGGATTTGTTGGAGCAGCTAGTTGGTGAGCCGACTAGTCAAGTTAACTGACTAATTAGAGATTAGGTCAGCCTCCAAATGTTGTGTCGGTTGACTAAACCCACAAGTAGATACTCATAACCGTTTTGTAAATCATATATATTAGGATGTTGAGCGAGTTAAGAACTGGGTTTAATATATGTATGGACCCTCATGTGATTCTATAATATAAATATGTTATTCCCTTACATGTTCTTGTCTCTTGTCTTTATATGTTTATATGATTCTTTTATGTCTTATATTTTTAACATTAAGCTAGCATAACATTAGGATCTTTAACTTAGAGAACAACAAGCACATCAATTAAACACAAGAGACAATGAACACAGTGTTTTTCCTTGGGGAAATGATAAATGGAAAAAACCCCGCAAATTCCTTAGAGATAGAATCAGCACCAAAAGTAAAACACCAAAACAGTAAGATGATCTCCCAACATCAGTAACCTCTTTCTTCTTTGCCCTAGTGTTTTTCTCTTCCTTAGCTATATGCTACAACTGAGTGTGAGTGAGTGTGTGTTAAATAGAGAGGCTAGCTCTCTATTTATACTAATTCCTGACTTGAATAAACCGAACTAGGGTGGAATTCACTAGGTGAGTCTAATAACCCTAGTGCCCCTGAACTGTGGGGACTTTAACCCTTGATCAATATGAGGGTTACCCACAATGACTTGACATGACTTTTTACATTATAGAACCTCCCGATAGGAACATCGAGGCATGACATGACTCAAGCACATCCTAGAATAAACTTTGGGTTACAATACATAATAAATACAAGTGAATACATTCCAAAGTTACAATTTCATTAACACTCCCTCTTAACTAGGAAGGTATTCTCTCGACACAATTTTCATCACTGGTCTTCTTCTCTAGATCATCTCATCATCTGCATATTCAAGTGATCTTCATCTTCAGATATGGATCATCACTCGATCTGTATCATCATCACTGGATCTGGATCATCACTGGATATAGATCATCATCACTCGATTTGGATCATCATTGAACATCATCATCGAAGAATCATCTTTGGATCTAGATCATCACTCAATATGGATCATTACTGTTGGATCATCATCACGAGTGCTATCTCATGATTCTTCTCATCATAGGAAGTTCTACAGAGCCAACCCTTTTTTATGCTGGTTGTAGGCCTAGCCTCCATGTAGGTCTTTTTCAGCGCTTATATCTGACACCAAGTCAGAATGGCCCACCCAACACTTACATCTAACCATGAGAGGAACACATCCAACACCATGTCAGAAAGGCACACCCAACACTCACATCTGATCATGTAGGAACCAATCCTATAATCACATCAGAAAGGCTCAGCACTTATATCTAGCCATGCGGGAACACATCCTACAACCATGCTAAAATGGATCTACACTTACATCCAACCATGCTGGAAGGGCTCTACACTTAGATCAACCCATACGGGAAAACATCCTACAACCATGATGGAAAGGCTCTGCACTTACATCCACCCATGCGGGAACACATCCTGCAACCATGATGGAAAGGCTCTACACTTACATCCACCCATGAGGGAACACATCCTACAACCATGATGGAAAGGCTCTGCACTTACAATCACCCATGCGGGAACACATCCTGCAACCATGATGGAAAGACTCTGCACTTACATCCCCATGTAGGAACACATCTTGCAACCATGATGGAAAGGATATGCACTTACACCCACCCATGCGGGAACATATCCTGTAACCATGATGGAAAGGCTCTACACTTACATACACCCATGTGGGAACACATCCTGCAACCATGATGGAAAGGCTCTCAACCCCAGGTTGAGGGTTCCTGGTAACTGACCAGGTGCCTCCAATCTCCAAGAGAATGGAATCAACCCTTATATTTGATCAAGTGGGACCACATCCCTCAATCACATCAGAATGGCCATGCACTCACATCTGATCATGTGAGAACACATCTCACAGTCATATCAGAATGGCCCTCAATCCTATACCAAGTATTCCTGGTAACTAACCAGGAACCTCCATTCCAAGAATGGAAATAGCCCTTATATCTGATCATGTAGGAACCAATCCTATAGTCATATCAGAATGGCTCAGCACTCATATCTGACATGGAAGGAACCAATCCTCTCACCATGACAGAATGGATTGGCCCTTACATCTAACCATGGAAGGAACCAATCCTCTCACCATGTTAGAATGGATCACAGACTCATCGCTTCCCCTTGGAAGGGACCTTGATATGGAGAACACCAAGTCTCTCCCTAAAGTACTCAAACTTCACTCTGGCCAATGACTTCATCAACACATCAGCTATCTGTTCGTTCGTCACAACATACTGGAGCTTAACTGCTCCCCTCTGCACCATATCCCTGATATAGTGATACTTGATCTCGATATGCTTCGACTTGTCATGGAACATCGGGTTCTTTGACAAATTCACACAACTCTGGTTGTCACAATGTATACAAGTAGCATCCAACTAGAGATCAAATAAATCAGATAGTAGCTTCCTCAGCCATACTACCTCACAACTAGCTGAACAAGCTACGACATACTCTACTTCAGCTATACTCAGTGCCACACGGGATTGCTTCCTGCTAAACCAAGAGATCACACCTAATCCCATACTGAAGCAACACCCTAAAGTTCTCTTCCTATCGATGGCACTACCTACCCAATCTTGTCAAAACCCCAAAATTTCAAAAAAATTTAAACTTTTATAAATCGCGTAAACTCACACTAATGAAATCATTAAATATTAATTAGTTAAAGCTATTAGTTTTGTAACTGAATGGTCTCTATTTATGTTTTAGATAAACAAGCTGAGTTTCTTGTCAGTTACTGATTGTTCTGATTTCAACTGCAAGGGGGATTGCTATGACAGACATGGCTTACTTAGCTTCTAAGCTAATGCAGCAGTTTTTCTTGCTCTTACAGATATACAGGTATAGTTCGGGTCGCTGCTAACAGATTTTTTTAAAATTAATAGATAACAATTTTTTGTACCAATCATTCAGTAAGAAAAACTTAGATATAAAGCATGTTAGCCAGTCTATCAAGCTTTTACAGGTAAAGCTCTTTCCATAACATTTCTTGAAGATCCTACTGGAAGAAATTGGTATTTACTTGTAGAAAAGTTAGCTATTTTTCCTTTAATATCAGTTTTAAGCATTCTAAGAGGTATTGTGTCAATGTATGAGTTTAC
>LPNX011042216.1:107912-141949 GCA_001517045.1 Pseudotsuga menziesii | reverse complement strand
CAAAAAGTCATGATTGAGGCTAGAGCAACTCTCATTTAAAATTGTTGCATAAATTACTTGATTATTGCAAGTTAATAATCATAGAAAGAAAAACAACTAGTCTTTAATTATCTGTGCAAGGCTTATCATTAGACACTAAGCAAGTAACACTTGTGCTATCTATAGATATCATATCTTTATAATTCTAAACACTTAAAGAATGATAGGTCTAATGTATTCATTTGTGATTATAGAATAATGGCAAATAAATGGGAGTTTGTGAGTAGCCTTACTTAACAATTTGTTCACCATTCCAGGACTTTTATAAGTAACAAACTCTATGTGCAAGCTTCAATACTTGCTCTTAAATCCATGTAAAAGGGATACTATTGCAATATTTACAATGCTTAGGTAAATGTTTGACCAGACATAGTTTTAGTGTTGATACAATTTAAACTATGATTGTAGTACATATATTATTAATATGTAATGATTTTAACAATGATGTTGTGAGTTTTAAATGCAGGTGCAAAACTTAGGGTTTCGACCATAAAATAAAAGGGGATAATCCAAACGTGGAAAGGTTTGGACATCACAAGATTGGAAAGAAAAATCTCGTTGTCAACCTTAGTCTCAACCCATTTGCATGCAATTATCAATGCACTGACGTGGTCGCTCCTTGACCATGCATTGGAGGCTTAAAAGTGAGTTCAACCCTAGAAATTCGTCATTCTTCGTCGCCTTCGGGCTCGTTACTCTGCGAAACCCTCCTGGTTGATTTCCTTATTGAATCTTGCCTTCACTTGATCGAATGCTGCATCCACCTGTTGATCTTCTTTATAGCTCGGTCTGGAGTATGTAATGCAATTGTTGACAGTCCTTTAGTTTCTTAAGGACTTAGGGTTAATCCCTTGGGATTTACTGTCCATTCAGCCGCGACGTGTGTGATACTTTGACCTCTTTCTTGTTGTGCTTCCATAAGGGAAGAAATATCTTTGGGTTTACGCCAGGTCGTTCTTTACAGCCGCATGGAAGGGTTATGTTACCCTAGCTCTTGGTTGTTTGACTGTTTCGTGATGGCCATTCTCTTTGAAGCTCATAGGTACATTTTACAGCTCTTCCTTTATTCTTTATTTATTATAAAATACAGCTTAATGTAATTTAGATAAGGGTTTAACTAAAATTACTCTTCTTTGACAGGTTCGACCTCCCTTGAACAAATGAGAAACACACAGCTTCGACTACTCGAATTACCGGTAAGCCTGGTCTTGTCCATGGCTATACCTCCTTACTGGTTGATATTAGATGGGTGTACTTCGATGGTTATTTTGGTTCCCTTCCATTTTATCCTGCTGTAGGTTACATGAATAGTTCTTTTAGCAGATTTACCTCTGCGATGTACGTTTGTAAAAGGGATTTTGGTTGCGACTGTGTATAAATACACTCATTTTTACCTTACAGTTCAAATTTTTGTTAAGGAAGAAAAGAATACTGTTTACAGTCCAAAAGAAAAGTTAAGGCTGTTTGCCTCCCTGCTAAGTGAAGTTACGGCTTCACAATGTCCTCTTTTATAGTACTCTTAAACTTGACCAGGGTTTTCACCTGGGTTTTATTTTATACTGCTTAATAAAAGCAGATCTTACATCTTATGTGTGTTAATCATATATTTTATGTCTTTGCGCTATTCAAGAAAAAAATAAAATAAGATTTAACAGGTTTACAAACGCAGATCTGTGGAATTAGAATGCGGCTATGGAAAGTATAGTTATTTTTAGCTCTTAAAAGTTTGTTTATTTGATTTAAATAAAAAAAAATAAACATACAGGGTCCAACCCAATTTTTTTTACAAGAGTTGCTCAATCTGACGTAAAAAACATTATAAATCCTTTTAGTTGACAGAGAGCAACATATTTTCTAAGATTTTTAACCCTAAAAGGTTCAAACCCATCGTTTTAGCAATATACGATTCCAAATACTGTATTGCAATAATATGATTAGATTCTTTTTCTGTGTTACAAACAGTGGTAAGTTTCTATGTTATAAATGCATATAAGATTATGCCCTTATATTATTATTGTTTCTGTTATTCTATTTCTTTACTTAATTGTTGGTTGGGTTATAACCCTATAATTCATTTTTAAGTACAGGGTTTTGTAAATAAAGAAATTACTCAGCCTATTACTTAATAAATGTTTACTTAAGTTTTTTCCTTATAAGTTTTTATACTCTACTTTCTGTTTAGTGGAAGGTATAAATTACCAGTATAAATCTTTCGAATTAGATAAGTTCTGCAGTTTTTATTTGACATTATTATTGTCAAAAATATTTATCTACTTTACAATCTACAGAGTATAATTAGTCTGTTCATAACTACATTTAATTATGCTCTGAATATAAATTGGCTAGGTTATAATATTAATAATAGTATAATATTGGAATGTTACTTCGATACTATTTATTTACTTTAATGATGATGTAATAATGATTCTACTTCTTATTAGACTTCTATAATTGATGTTAGTGTTATTTATTTCAATGTTTGATTTGGGTTCTTTTATCATTTGAAAACTTGAAAGTTTTCTGTACAACTCTTATTTAATAATAAATTTGATTTCACATTCATAGTTACGTAATACCTGTATATTTGATATTATTCATTTACAATCTTCGAAAATAGAGTAATAATTATGGCATATACTTAAACTTAGTTTAATAAAAGAGCATACAGTACATTAACATTGCATTCTTAAGTTAGTTTGCAGATTAACACAAATAGAAAATTATCTGTAATTTTAAACAGATACAAATACCGATACATAAATTTAGTCTACTGTTAGATTCATTTTATTTAACTTCTAAGGTTAATCCTCTTTTAAACTAGAAGATCATGATACTAACTTAAACTACAAAATACTTAGTTTATCTTTTTACAACCTTAAAGTTAGTATTTTCAGAAACAAAATACGACACTGAAACTATTTTGTAATACTGTAAGTAAACAGTTCATGAATTTGTAAAAACTGCAAGTAAATTAGGAAACTCAGATTAGAAGAATACTTCTTCTAAGCACTGAGATACTGTGCTAGAGTACTATCTGGTGATACCAGATGTGGAAAAACACAGTGATACTAACAATTTTTACTACTAACAATCCAAGATACGAATTTTACAGATACTAATCAATTACTCAAACATATAAATAAATATAACATTCAACCAGTTATACTCAGAAAAACATAAATAAATGAATGAAGAACCTGTTTAATGCTGTGGACAACAACAGCAATGGGAGGCTGTTCCTCCCTACCAATTCCTGGAGATCGCTTAGACAGCGACTTCTCAGGACCCCCGAGCTTGCTCTGGTCTCCCTGGATGGAACTAGGTGCAGCAAAACAGATACAGTCTTCAACTCAGTATCAACTCAGAACTATCAGTCAGTTCTCTCAGCCCAAATAGCTATAATCAGAATCAAGTTACTGCAAACATTCACTCAAACAATTCCTTACTGTCTTTCCCTCTTTCCTCAAATGAAATTCCTGAATAACATTCAGCTGAATGAATTCTTTCTGGAATAAAAACTGAGCAGCCTGAGCTCTCCTCATTGATTACTTTTAAATATTGCCTAGATCTTAGTTGGGTTAACTGTCATTTAATGAGCCACCTGCTCACATTCCACTTTCTTGGGGAATCATGACCCCAAATATAGGGAAGTTGCCACCTACAACTTAGGAAGTGTTTGAGGATGCTGCCACTTGTCTTTTTCCTTTCCACCTAGTTCCATCCACCAGTTTGACCAGTAACCTCTTTTTAACAGCTCTCCCATGCTGTTGTCTCCACAATTTATTTATTATTAATAAAATATTCTGAATTACACTCCATAACTGTTGACTCTGCTGAGTCATCAATCCCTACTTAGGATTAAGTTTAACATAATGTCTCAAAATATAATAAAACAATTTACATAATTTTACAAAATTGGGGTATGTGACAAATATGAATCAACATAATCCTCTAGGTTAATATTTTTACTCACCTCATACTTGAGCCCATAATCAACTGTACCCTTCATGTACCTCAGAATATGCTTTGCACTAATCAAGTGAACATGTCTCGGGTCTATCAGGAACTGGCTCAAGGTGTTCACAACAAAGAAAATATCTAGTCTCGTGTTCATTAGGTACATCAAGGACCCAATCATCTGACGATACATCGTAGCATCAACTATCTCTGATGAAGCATCACTCAATAACTTCAGGTTTCGATGCCATAGCTATGGCCATAGCCTTGCAGTCCATCATCCCAAACCTCTTCAGGATCTCTACTATATATTTCCCTTGTCCCAGGGAAATTCCATCTGTAGTCTACCACACCTCCATGCCTAGAAAATAATGCATCATACCCAAGTCCTTCATTTCGAACTCGACATCAAGCTTCCTCTTTGTACCAGCAATCAACCCATCCATACCTATTACAAACAGATCATCTACATACAGTAGGAGCATCACTGGGTTTCCATCTTCAACCTTGTAGTAAAGGTTGGAATCTGCTTTACTCTTAGTAAAGCCGAAACTAGATAGAAAGCTATCAATTCTGTAGTACCAAGTCCTGGGTGCCTATTTCAAACTGTATAGGGATTTCTTCAATCTACATACATGAGACTCCCTGTCATGTGTCTCAAAACCAAGTGGTTGTTCCACATACACTTTTTCTTCTACTATACCATTCAAGAAAGCAGTCTTGACATCCATCTGGCGTATCTTCCATTTCATCACTGTAGCTAGGGAAAGTACTGATCTGATAGAAGTGTATCTGGCTATAGGTGCAAAATTTTCTTCATAATCTATTCCCTCTTCTTGGAAGAAACCATGAGCAACAAATCTTGCTTTATATTTTTCAATTCTACCATCTGCAGCATGCTTGATCTTGTAGATCCATTTGGAAGTTACAGCTGACTTCCCTTATGGTATTTGGACAACATCCCAAACATCATTCTTCATGATTGATTCATACTCTTCGATCATGGAATCCTTCCATTCTTTCCGTTATGTCACTTCTTCATAATCGAAAGGTTATTTATCGATGAAATCACATAATAATGATACATACCCGGAGCAGGATCTGGTCCTCTTTCTTTCTCTGTGATTCTCTTATGGAGCCCCATATCTTTCCGCACATTGGATAGCTTCTCGTACCCAAGCAGGTTTCCTCTTGTGAGGATTCTTCTCTTGAGGTGGATCTATAGGTTCTTTTGATTCTTTCAATTCTCAATCTTCTTCTTGAACTTCTTCATTCATGGTTGTGTCATGAATTCTGGGTGCTTCCACCTCTTCAGGAACTAAAGTAGGTTTCTTTTTGGATTTGTTGTAAGATGTGTCTTCGTCAAATGTCACATTCCTACTGATGTCGATCTTCTTGAATCCTGGGAAGTATATTCTATAAGCCTTCGAGCTTTCAGAGTATCCCACAAATATGCCCTTCTTTCCTGAAGGATCTAATTTTATTCTCTCCTCTTTTGGAATGTGAATGTATACAGGACAGCTGAATATTTTGAGATGGCTTACTTCTGGTTTCTTGCTGGAGAAGACTTCTTTAGGAGTCTTGTTCTTTAGTACTCTATGTGGAGTATGGTTCTGTACATACACCGTTGTTCTGGCAGCTTCGGCCCATAGATGCATAGGCAGATCTTAATCATGAAGCATTTCTCTTGTAGCTTCCATGATAGTTATATTCTTCCTTTTTGCAATCCCATTCTGTTGTGGATTGTATGGAGTGGACAGCCCCCTCTTAGTTCCTGAGTCTTTGCATAACTCTTTGAATTCATTTGATGTGAACTCTCCACCATTATCTGATCGAAAGGTCTTGATCTTCTTTTTAGTGTGGTTCTCGATCAAGGATTTGAATTCCTTGAACTTGCTAAATACTTCATCTTTGTTCTTCATGAAGTAAATCCATGTCTTCCTAGAAAAGTCATCAATAAAATAAACATAGTATACATACCTGCTTAGTGAACTTGATGACATTGGACCGCATACATCAGAGTGGATGATTTCCAAGATTCCTTTTTCTTTGATCTCGCTACTTGGAAATGTCTTCTTTGTGTTCTTTCCTTTCACACTTCCTTTGCAGACCCCATCATGTTTTGCTTGAATTTCTGGAAGACCTTCAATAGATTTTCTTGCAACTGGTACTGCTATGTAATGCACATGTGCAAAACTTCTATTCCAAAGCTCATTTGGCTCTACTGTGTCATGGACTAAAGCTTGTTCTAGATGGCCCTTCAATTTGTATAGACCTCCTTCTTGTTCCCCAATCACTACTCCATCATCACATTAGAGGAAATTTGAACTCAAAATGGGCCTTTTAACTTTTATTCAAATTCCATGTCATCATGTGTTAGTCAATGAAATTGCTTTAAATTTGAAATACCGTATAGGTCTTTAACGCTTTTTTAATATAAATTTGGGGATAGGTATCATGAAAAAAACTACTTTTTTGTTTGTATTTTTGACATATCTCCCTATGTTTTTACTCAAATTTCGATCGGGAGAGCTCATTGGATGCGGAATTAAATTCCGCATCCAACGAGTACCCACTCGGCATACTTTTGACAGACCCCGCTACCCCAAAAACAAGAAATACCTGAAAAAACGGAATGATGATGTCATCATTCCATTTTTTCAGGTATTTCTTGTTTTTGGGGTAGCGAGGTCTGTCAAAAGTATGCCGAGTGGGTACTCGTTGGATGTGGAATTTAAAATCCGCATCCAACGAGCTCTCCCAATCGAAATTTGAGTCAAAACACGGGGAGATATGTCAAAAATACAAACAAAAAAGTAGTTTTTTTTCTTTTCTTCCTCCAAAATTAATAAATATTATTTTACTATTTTAACTATTATTTTATTAGTTCATTTTAGGAGGCCCATTTTGAGTTGAAATTTCCTCTAATGATAGTCTTTCTCTTTGGACAAATGATAACCTGACCATCTATAAATGCAACCCCGATGCCTTTTGCATCTAATGAAGATATGGAGAGGAGGTTCTTCTTTAGTCCTGGTACAAACAATACTTCTTTCATTGCCATAGACTTTCTAGAGTCTAGCTTATAGGAGGATTCCCCACTACCTTTTATTGGATACTGGTAGTCATCTCCGAGCTTCACCATGTGAGGTGATTCATGTTCTAAGAGTTTCACAAAGGATCCCTTGAATCCTGTCATATGTTTGGAAGCCCCACTGTCTATAAGCCAATCATTGCTTCCGTGAGTAATGTTTCCCATGAGAGCGAAAATCAAAACATATTCTTCATCACTGGAAGAATCTTCACTTTCATATCTGGTTCTCCTTTTGGAAGGTTCATCATCCTCTGCAACATGAGCATGATGTCTTCTCTTGTTTCCCTTCTTCTTATGAGAGTTAATTTTGTTTCTAGGATAGTCTTTTTCAAAGTGTCCTCTTTCATCACATGTATAGCATCTTAATTTATATAAGTCCTTTCTAATGTTATCTTTATGGTGAAAGTTCTTACCTCTGGATTGATGAGAGTTTCTTCTGCCTTTCTTGGAGTGAACTATGAGAGCTTGATCTTCACTTCCCATCTTCTCTTCTCGAGCTGCTATCCGAGCTTCTTATTGAGAGAATTCTTCCCATAGTCTGTTGAATTTGACTAAATTATTTCTGGCCTAGATTCCTTGAATAAAGGAGTCCCATGATCTAGGGAGACCATTCAAGGTGGTCATTACAATCTCTGCATTTTCCACTTCTTCATCTACTGCTTCCAGTTGTTCCTTGATCTGAGAGACCCTTGTAAAGTAAGACTGGATGGTCTCTGCATTTTGGATCTTTTCATTCTTCAGTTGGTTTCTCAGAGTCATCTTCCAGTTTATGTTCTTCCCTTCAAACAATTTGGCTAGGGTATCAAACATAGCTTTAGGTGTCTTTAGGGAGGACACCTATGGTATGAGGTGATCCTTGATTGAATTAGCAATGATCCTCTTTTCCATAACCATATTCTTCTTATGTAAGGCCTTAGCCTCATTTCCCTGTGGAACTGGAACCTCCTCACTGATATAGGAGTCCAACTCATTTTCTTCTAGGACCAGGGAGATGCTATACTTCTCGGCTCGAAAGTTCTCAACTGCCTCAATATTTTAATCAAGGTTGGTGTGATGAGACATATTAACTTAGAACCTCAAATGGAAATACAAAATATTTAGATCTTACTAGGTCAAGATGTTGGATCTGGATTTGGAGCTAAAATTCTGCAGTGTTGGTTCAGGAGTAGAGTAGGGTTTTTCTTTTCCAGAGTTTTGTCCAACCAAATGATTTGATCTTGATCCATAACTTTGATTTTGGGGAGGAGATCAATCCAGGCCTAGGCTCACCGAAAACTTCCACTTCTGTAAAAAGCCCTAATTTTCGATAGCAGTGTCGGGTCCAAAACTGAAAAACCTCAGAATTGGATTATGCTTCGACAGAAAGATGCGCCCTAGGGAGGAGAGTTATGCCAACCTTATTTTGCTGAAAATATGTGGAGAGAGATCCAGAAAGCAGGAATCCCTAGTTCCCATAGCTGCACAGTGTCTTGTTCTCATCTTAGCTCTGATACCATGTTAGATTTTTAACATTAAGCTAGCATAACATTATGATCTTTAACTGAGAGAACAATAAGCACAACAATCAAACACAAGAGACAATGAACACAGTGTTTTTCCTTGGGGAAACCATAAATGGAGAAAACCCTGCAACTTCCTTAGAGATAGAATCAGCACCAAAAGTAAAACACCAAAATAGTAAGATGATCTCCCGACAACAGTAACCTCTTTCTTCTTTTCCCCAGTGTCTTTCTCTTCCTCAGCTATGCGCTACAACTGAGTGTGAGTGAGTGTGTGTTAAATAGAGAGGTTATATATCTATTTATACTAATTCCTGACTTGACTAAACCCAACTAGGGCCTACTTTAGTAGGTAATTCTAATAACCCTAGTGCCCCGAAACTGCGGGGACTTTAACCCTTGATCAATAGGAGGGTTACCCACAATGACTTGACATGAATTGTTTACATTATAGAACCTCTCGATAGAAACATCGGGGAATGACATGACTTAAGTACATCCTGGAATAAACATCAGGTTACAATACATAAGAAATACAAGTGAATACATTCCAAAGTTACAATTTCATCAACATTATGTGTATTATTGGTAACCTTATGTGATCGATGAGATTACAACATTGGTTTCGTTGCCAGTAGTACATATACGGATGACATGACCATGCGTAGATGATATAAAAGCAAGAGATTAAGAATTGGTTGGAGCGTAATATTGCAAATTACTTACAAAACTACGCAAGAAACATATTAACCATTGCTCAGGTGAAGGAGAAATTATTCACCGAAACACATGAGAAGTTTGTAGAGTCGGTGCCTCAGCTGTTGAAAAAAATTCTTGATAAAAAAGATGGAAGCAACTAAAGACCAATAGTTACTGGAGAAACTGATTTGAGGTGAATTAACAAACTTGTCAGAGTGGTTTGGAAATATCACAGAAAAATTCAGTGAAGAACAATCTGTGGAGGTAAGAGTCTCGGTCGAAAGCACTAAGAGAAGGTTTTATATGAACCTCGCTGAGCAATTTCTTTGCTCCCTACCGACCCTTTTGTTCAAATTCCTAATCGAGAAGGGAGTGGTCCATATTGTAGAGCCTCATCCATCAGTACATGAACTACCACCAAATACTAAATGGGTGGAGAAACATAATAAGTGGGAAAAATTCATTGTCTAAAGGGAGTGGGATTACTTCCTAAGCAAAGAAACAAAACTATCCAAGCTTTCTAAAGCATCAGGTAGGCTATGGGAGGGTAGTTGGTCATGTTTCAAGGTAGAGTAAAAAGTATTCTAGTCGACTAAATAAAATACCATCACCAGTAATGAAAAGTTGAACTAAGAAGGAAATCGAACGAACAGTGACACACAAAGGTACGTCGGACTTGTAGAAGTTAGAAAGAGAGAAGAGGCAGAAAAGAAGGGAAGAAATAAGAGAGCAATCCAGAGCATTGCAAAGAGGAATGATCACTGGGGTGATAAAACAAGGAGGAAATCTGCCAGTGTTGGGTCATGACTGACAGGAAGAAGGTGCAGATGAGGGAGAATCACCCATGGAAGAAGACTTGTGGATAGAGTAGCGAGAATATCTCCAACTAGAAATTCCCTAGGAGATAATACCTCTATCTTTGACAAATTTGAGTACCCAAATACAGGACATTGTCGAAGAAGACCTACGACTAAGAGCTGGTGAGTTTAGTAAATGGATCCGACTAGACGGAGAAGTAAATGATGATAATCATTTAGTAATCCATCGACCAGAGGAAAGAAATTGGGTAACACTTCAAGCATATCCTTCCAACTAAAGTATCCACTTTCTCTACTAGACACATGAAGGAGCACCCCCCTTACTAAACACAACTTTACAAGAAATAGAACACTCAGAATTGTAAGCACACCAGTGCAGCTGGACATTGATAGAAGAAGTCGACCCGAATCGACTACTTGTGGGAGAAGAAACAACCAACAAAAAAACCAACAAAAATGAAAGTTTCATCAACAACAACTATGAACAAAGAGATACGCAGAGTATCCCACTACCCCCCCCACCAGCTCCACCACTGCTGCCTCCTGGAGGAGATGTCGACACCGACATGGGTCACGGATAAGAACATATCCCCCTTTATGAGGGTGACAAAGACCCTAGACAACATTGGTTCATCTGTGAATCAATATGGGAGGCCAATCAAGTTACGACCAAAGAATGACAGATGGCACAGTTTGTAGGTGCTTTACGAAAAATAGCACTAACATGGTATATGACATATATCGAGAGAACTCCCCAAGAATACAAAGCAGACATTAAGGCACAATTCTTATCTTTCTTTAAAACACCAAATGCAAAGTATCTGGCAGCAAAAAAGATAAAAACAACATCATAGAAACCAGCAGAGTTCGTTCGGGACTATGATAAGCGATGGAAGGACCTCCTGAGCCAACTAGACTATGTAATTGATGAATAATTATTAATTCAGTGGTTTGTTTTAGGTCTATCACAAAACATCCGACATCACATAATCTTGGAGACATTTAAAACATATGAAGACACACTTACCAAATCTATGCAGGTAGAAATGGATGAATATTTTCCAGCATATCCCGTCGATACTAGGATGAAAGAACAATAGAAATCATGCATAATTATTTGAAAGAGATCAACCTAAAAAATCAAGATAACTTGTGCACAAAATGATCCACGTCCATATTAATCTGTCATAGTAATATAGGGACTAAACACAAGTCTCATCAAAGATTAATAACAATAAGGCATGAAAATGGTGTAATTGTGCTACAAAATGAGTAGCCGCTCTGTATATTCACACAAAGAATGAGTAATACAATACAATGATCATGCTGCAAGCATGAATGACAAAGCAATTTGAATTCCCAAGGAGGTCATTCAAATTGAATGAGTGAGTCTAGCTTAACTGAATGTAAGCCACAGTCAACACTCAAGTTAACCACTGATCAAAACCCTAATTGACTCAATTGAGCCCTAACTGAAGTAGGAGTGTAATAAATGACTAAGTCTAACTGAAAGTAGGTTAGAAACATGTCACAGCAAGCCAACCATCAAGTGGTAGCACATCAATGACTTCAATGAACCCCGATGAGGTTAACTTAAGTGTAACTGAACATCAGAAGTGGTTGGAGGCCCCCCTATTGACTCCAGTTCATTAAATAATCAATAAATAATCAATTTAATGATGGAGGGAACCTTCAATGATCTGTTTAACTGATTGTAACCATCAATTATAAATATGGGGCATTAATGACACTCAGATCACCCCCGGAGTGCTCCAGCTAGCCTCTCTGAATGTAGGAGAAGGATAAGTTAGCCTCCTTGACTGAAGGTAGGTGTGGGTGTGATCTAGGTGATTTCATCTAGGGTTCCTCTGATGTTAATTAATTCAATAATACTTAGGATAGTGGTTTAACTAAAATTGACCAAAATGAGTGTGTAAGGGTGTAAATTTCTCCAACACCCCCCCTTAAGCTATACTCAAGAGGAGTTAGAAAACATAAAATGCATAAAAATGATAGGGCCCCGACAACTAAGGCAATAGGTCACCTTGTACAATGTTGAAACTGAAACAATGCTCAAAAGAAAACTAAGTGAGGAAAAGAGGAAAAACCCAGTGGGAAACCCCCCCCCCCCCTCAAGATGAACACTGAAAGTAGTCTGATCACCCTGATGGACTCACCCCCAATAGTGAATGGAGGTAAGTGAACTTATTTTCTAAAAATCTCTTGGTTAAGATGTTTGCAATCTGCTCATCAGTCGGGTAGTTTTGTAAAATGATGGTCCTGTCATGCACTAGATCCCTGATATAGTGAATGTGGATCTCTACATGCTTGGTCCTCTGCCTGGTAACTGGATCTGTGGATATATTAATAGCACTTTTATTGTCACAAAAGAGGACAGTGGAAAAATTAGTACCAAGATCAAACTCTGAAAGAATTCCTTGCAACCAAACTGCTTGGATGCAAGCATTCACTGCTCCTCGATACTCGGCATCTACTGAAGATAATGATATGGTAGCTTGCATTTTTCTAGACCAGAAAATGGGGCCACCACCAAACATGGATACATATCCAGAAGTATAATTTCAATCAATAGAATCACCTGCCCAATCAGAATTTTTGTATCCAACCAGCTCTAGCTCAGAGTCTGCAACATAGTGAATGCCGTAGGTCCTGGTTCCCTGAATATACTAGAGGGTCCTCTTGGTTGCCTTCCAATCAAGATCATGAAGCTGCTGCATGTATATTGATACAACATTCATGGCATAACATATATCAGTCCGAGAATGTGTCAAGTACAACAAGCTACCAATCAGCTGTCGATAGATAGTGCAGTCCATGGGAGGTGTGCCTTTTCCTTCTTCAAGGCTGATCCCTGAAAGGAAAGGGAATAGTGTAGGAATACATTAAGCCATGTTAAAATTTACTAACAGTTCTGATATGTATTTGTACTGAGTGACCATTATCCCATCAGAACTTTTCTCAATTTCAAGCCCCAAAAATTGTTTTAGGAGCCCCAAATCACTCATTTCAAAGGCATTGTGGAGAGCCGTTTTGATGGCTGAAATAGAAGCAAATGTGCTACCTATGATCAGTAAGTCATCAACATATAAAATAATAATGATAAAATGACCATCATACTACTGTAAATACACATTTGTATTTGATCTACACCTTTGGAAGTTTTGCGAGAGAAGGAAAGCATCCATCTTGGAATACCACTCTCTTGGGGCCTGTTTTAACCTGTATAGTGACTTCTTTAGCTTGAAAACCAAAGATGGATCAGATATTTATCCCTTAGGAATGCTTCATTTATATGTCCTCATGAATATCTCCATGCATAAATGCTGACCTAACATCCATATGATTCACTTCCCAATGCTTAGATGCCGAAATTGCCAAAACGAGGTGGATGGAGTCCATTTTTGCAACTGGTGCAAAAGTCTCATAGTAGTCCACACCTTGGACCTAAGAGAAAACTTTTTCCGCTAGCCTTAACTTATATTTTCAGGTGCTGCCATCAGCAGCAACCTTTTTCTGAAACACCCACTTGAATTGAACCAATTTCCTTCCTGGAGGAAGAGAAACTAGCTCCCAAGTAGTGTTTTTCTAAAGAGAATTCATCTCTTCATCCATGGCAACTTGCCATATCGGATCCTTCCGAGCATGGTAGTAGGATTTTGGGTCTGAACTAATCATCAAATAAAAAATTTTAGACATTAAATTATCATGACAAGAGAGCACAATACTTTCTCTTTGGAAATCAGACCGGGTTCTCCTTGGATCATCCAGATTTCCAATGTTATCTCCTGCAGAGGAGTGTGTTTGTCAGGCCCATGTAGGAAGATGATTTTGTACTTTAGGTTCTGATTCAGAATATAATATTTCTGCACACTGATATCATAAATCATATGATCCAAATCATGTTCATCACCCCCAATTTCATCATCCAAATATTCAGTAGAATAGGAAGGAAAATCAACAGTTTTCTCCTTCACTTGTTCCACCTCCTGAAGAGGCTCATCGAACTTGAAAATACTTTAGATGATCATCTCTTTTGTTTTGATATCCAGAAGCTTGAAACCTTTTGATTCATCAGGATACCCAATAAACAAACATTCGATGCTTTGCGGTTGCAAAGCCCTTCTTTTATCAAGTGGAATCTGGGCCCATGCAGTGGACCCAAACACCTGTAGGTTCGACACATCCGGCTTGTGTCTGAAGTATGATTCAAAAGGGGTATTACATTTCATGGATGAGTGTGACACCCTATTATAAATGTATGCTATAGAATGCATGGATTCAGCCGACAAATTTACAGCCAACTTCTTTGATTCCAACATACAGGTGGTCATCTCCTTGAGAGACTGATTCTTCCTTTTCGCTACTCCGTTCTGCTGGGGAGTGTAGGGAATTGAATATTGGACCTGAATACCAATTTGGGAGAATATTTGCATCAAATAATTACTAAAATACTCCCCACCATTATCATATCTCAAGATCTTGATCTTAATCCCAGAGGCATTCTCGATCAAGGCCTTTAGTTCAGAGAATTTTTCACATACTTCAGACTTCTTTTTGAGAAAGAAGACCCATGTGTACCTTGAAAAATAATCAATAAAATCTAGAAGATACCTTGATCCATTCATGGATGTGATAGGCATCGAACCGCTGATATCAGAATGTATCATCCCCAATATGCATGTAGCTCGGTTTTCCTTCCCCCGATTGTACTTGTGCTTAGGGTGTTTTCCAACCACATAGCCCTTGCAAATTCAAGTGGTTGCCTTGATGACCGGGAGGCATTCAACCATGGATTTTTTTTGTAATTGATGCAAATATTTGAAATTTATATGGCCAAACCTTTCATGCCACAGCCTACTAACTTCATTTCCATGAGTTAGCAGAGCGGTGGCCTTTTCATCCGCCACAAAGTGAGAGAACTCATAGGCTTTTGCATGATGGTTTGCCAGGCCTTTAGCAATGAGTTTCCTAGATGCAAGTTCCATTATCTCAACATCATTTGGGCTGAAAGATACTCTCTTAGGCACTCTTGTATGTGTCATTTGATAGACACTAAGGAGATTTGATGCCAGAGACGGTACATACAAAACATTTGAAAAATAGCCGTTTTCAAGATCAATTGTACCTTGTCCTTTTGAAATGATGGTGGAGTCATATCCCATGTGGATGGGGATGGATTTAATGGTCTCCAAGGATGAAAAGGAGTCTCTTTCAACCATCATGTGGTTTGAAGCTCTAGAATCAATCAAGATTGCTTTGGAATTCGAAGTGCTTTCCATGAGGGCATGACCTTTTTCATGCTATGGTTCTCGACCTTGTTGATCTCTCCTTCGAAATATTTCTAGAAGATTGATGTGATTTCTCTCAAGGAGAGAGGTAGCTTCATAAAGCTTCTTCTTCATGCAAGCATGTTCAGGGTGGAAGCCCTTCCTATAGTATGAACACTTGATTTTTTCCTTTCCATGATGCCATTTCCCTTTGTTCTTCCTTGGGCCAGAAGACTCATCATGCTATTGGTTTTCAACTTTAGGCTTAGGATATTTGAATTTAGTTTTTGGGTTCTTCTGCTGATTTCCTTTACCCATCAGATCTTTGGTCCCCGAGACATGGAGGGCTTGATCACTGGAGGATCTAATGATCCCCATCTGGACAAGCTTATCATGTTCACTTGTCAGGGACTCAATGAAGGCATTGAGTGTAGGTATCTTCCATCCAGGGGTTGTGAGCTTCCCCGCATGGAATGTAAAGAAAAAAACTGAATAATCAGCACCAAGTTTGGAGAGTATGGCAAGGATGAGCTGATCATCCTCTTTATCCACTTTGCATTGCTTCAACAGTAAGACAATGTGTTTGAATTTTGTGAAAAAGTCATTCAAGGTCTCGAAATTAGAAGGCTGGAGAGACATCAATTCATTTTCGAGCTTGTAAACTCTCAAATCATCCTGCTTTCCATACAGGGCTTCCAGTTTGTCCCAATTTACTTTGGATTCTTCAATCCCGAAAGATGGAAAAGAAGATCCTCGGAAACAGAGAGGCACAAGAATCTGAATGCTTCATCCTTCTTGTTCAAGAATATAGATTTGTTGATTGCAGAACCAGGCTCTTCTTCAGTGTCCATGGTGACCCTATAGAGTCCTCTGGAATGTAGTTGGATCTCCATGTCTCCTTTGCATGAGTGGAAATTGAATGGAGTCAAAATATCTACGGAAGAAGCCATCTGAATCTGCTGGAGCGAATGCTTTCACTTGTCAAAAACCTGAAAATCACAACAAAAATGGCAATGTAAGGTTGGACAGCCTACACATTTTAGGTTTTCATCACACCCAACATAGTCAATCAAGCAATCTTGATCAACAAGTTCTTTACTTGGGGTATTAAGTGGTAAGCCTTGTCTTCTGGTGCAGTGCTGTATTTTTGAGCTATTGCTCAATTTTCATGCAAGATCTGTAAAAAACCTTGTTTTTGAGAGATCTTAGCTTCGTCCTACCATGAGATCTGATACCATATTAATCTGTCACAGTAATCTAGGGACTAAAGATAAGTCTCGTCAAAGATTAATAACAGTAAGGCATGAAAATGGTGTAATTGTGCTAGAAAATGAGTGGTCGCTCTGTATATTGACACAAAGAATGAGTAATACAATACAATGATCATGCTGCAAGCATGAATGACAAATAAATTCGAATTCCCAAGGATTTCATTCGAATTGAATGAGTGAGTCTAGCTTAACTGAATGTAAGCCACAGTCAACACTCAAGTTAACCACTGATCAAAACCCTAACTGACTCAACTAAGCCCTAACTAAAGTTGAAGTGCAATAAATGACTAAGTCTAACTAAAATTAGGTTAGACACATGTCACAGCAATCCAACCATCAAGTGGTAGCACATCAATGACTTCAATGAACCTCGATGAGGTTAACTGAAGTGTAACTAAACATTAGAAGTTGTTGGAGGCACCCCTGTTGACTCCAGTTCATTAAATAATAAATTTAATGATGGAGGGTGCCTTCATTGCTCTGTTTAATTGATTGTAACCATCAGTTAGCAATATGGGTCATTAATGACACTTAGATCACCCCCATAGTGCTCCAATTAGCCTCCTCGAATGTAGGAGAAGGATAAGTTAGACTCCTTGACTGAAGATAGGCATGGGTGTGATCTAGGTGATGTCATATAGTGCTCCTCTGATGTTAATTGAGTCAATAATACTTAGGATAATGGTTTAACTAGGCCAAATTGACCAAAATGAGTGTGTAAGGTGGTAAATGTATCCAACAGTCCAGACACACTAAAGATAATTGTCGACAAGACATTTGTTTTGTTCAAACAAAATTCTTCTGCGTCATTTGAGAAGAACATGGAGAGCATACAATGAAAGACTATCCATATAACATGAAGAATGGAAAATCATCTTGGTGTGCAATTTGTGAGGTAAAAAGTCACGCAATGGCCTACTACCACCTAAACTTGAAGAATCGAAATAACTATCAAGCGGTCTACCAAACGAATGCAGTCCCATAGAACAATGATAACATTCCAAGGAGCAATGATCAAAATGAACTGAATAATCAAAGATACGAAGGCCGTCGATACAAGCATTGGTTCGAAAATCATCATGGAGGATTTGGAGGCTGAGGACGATTTTATAGAAATCATGACAATTGACCATGATGACCCATCCAGTGCTTTACATGTTATAAAGAAGGACAATGCTACGCAGAATGTCCATATAAGGATAGAACTAATCTAAATTTTTTTACTAGCTATGGTGTGGACGATCACTCACTAGAGGATTGTCCCACCATGCTTGAAAATATTAATAAAAAGAAAAATGTTAATGTCTTGTCGTGTGTTCAGAAACATGATGTAATACATACAAAGAACTTGCATATAGTAACTTGACAAGGGACGAAAATTGGAAACGACAACCCACTTATAAGAAAAATTAAAGAGAAAAATGATTAGCCTAATCCATCAAAACAAAAAAAATTATACAATGATGCATCAGACATGTTTCAGGATTTTTCTATAGAAGAAGCAGTCGATGACAGACAACAAAACACACTCAAAGAACTATTCAGTCTAGTATAGAATGATAAATCAGTGTCTCAATTTATTGACTTATTATATAACATGATGCACAAAAATATTACAAAAAAATAGACTAAAAATATATGTAGTTTGAATAAAAAAGACAAGAGTGATGCTGACCCACTTGTTGATCTTGAAATTGAAGGACACCATGTTCGACAAGTTGTTCTTGAATTTGGTTCACTAGTAAATATTATGACATGAGATACATGGGAACACTTGGGAAGACCTCAACTAAACAAGTTAGGCATATACCTCAAATTAGCTGACCAAGGACTGATCGAACCCATTGGGGTTTGGAGAAATGTCGATACAACAATAAAAGGCATATCGACTAAGATTGACTTCGAAAATATCGACCCTAAGGACAGATCTAACTCTTTCCCAGCCTTGGTAGGTTGACCATGGGGAAGAAAAATGAAATCATCAATATCTTTAGACAAGGAAAGAATAAAATTAAAAGGGAACGGATAGAAATTTATCATCCCCATTCATTCGTCCCAAGGAGAACCGTGGACTGAACCTATTGATGAAAAAGTCAACATTCGACAACTATACCAAATACACAATAATGAAGACTATACTAAACCCAATAATTATGGTCAACTTCATCTAGGGAACCAAGACTCGGTTTGGTATAACTCAGATGCTGAATTATACGATTGGGAGATTGAAAATTATGAAACACATGCACAAGGTTGCTGGACCATTCAAGCTATCCAGAAGAAACCAACCTGAAAATGCTTTTTTGTATCGACTATGCCAAAAATATATGAGAAAATAATAAGGGAATATCCCTCATTAGCACCAATAAAAACAGATAATAAAAAGAGTCTTTGGTATAAAGAAAGAGAATCACTAGTTCTCCATGTAGAACAAGTCTCTAAAAACCTAGGTGGACATGGCCGACTTCAAATCCTGGTTGTGATGTTTAGAGGAAAAGCTGCTCGATGGTGGGACACCCACTAGTCGAGACAGCAAACATGGAAAACAACTTTGACTTTCTTCATAGAAATATTCGGAGGAAGGAAACTGAAAAAAAAGGCACAAATACTTGCCTTCATCCAAGGATAAGATCCAGAAAAACATATACGAATATGTGAAACCGAGTGGAGAAGACTTGGTTATAAAGATGAACATATATGGCCACACATGTTTCCCTCAACATTAGATGACCTACCTAACAAGTGGTACAAAATGGAAGAGGCATGAGGTGAAACATTCTTATGGAATGAACTTAGAGAAAATTTCATTAAGGACTTTATTTTTATACTGGAAGACACAAAACTAGTTGAAGCTACAAAATTTAAAACAAATAAAAAAATTTATACAACCAACTAGTAATGAATCGACACAAAATAAAATCCAACTAAATATAGCTGCTATAACATCTGGTCCAACAAAATACCACAGTCAACAAGACTCCAATTAGAAAATGAATGCACATATGGAAGGAGTTTTCAATGGAAGATCGATCACCTAGAAACAATCAAACCAGTTAAAACAATATTAAAAATTGAGTCGACCGACAAAAATGACACCGACCGAATGACAACAACAGAATTTCCAGCAACACTTTCACAGTTCAAAGAAGGAAGTCGACATATTAATGAAAGTAAAGCATCAGAATGGTTGGGTGCAAAAGTAAAAACTAAATAAATTGACATTTCTAATGATAATAGACCGGAAATGGCAAATATTGTCGATTATTGGAGTGAATAACAAACCACATACATCGTCGACTTATTAAAATAATTTCAATAGGTATTTTCACAAGACTACAAAGACTTAAAAGGATTGGTGGGAGGAATGGGCGAGATGAAGATAGACATCAAACCTGATGCCTGACCTGTCAAGAAAATACCTTATAAGTTAGCTCATAAATATAAATAAATAGTCAAAAAGGAGATCGACAATATGCTAACAGTCGGAATAATTTACCCCATGGACCAGTCGGAATGGGCAAGCCCAATGGTCATCCAACCAAAAAATCACGACTCGACAAAACTATGAATCTGTGTTGATTTTGTGAACTAAACAAGGTTACCCTAATAGATCCATTCTCGACTCCATACACTGGTGAAATCCTAAATGAAGTCACAGGGAATGAATTCTATTCATTTACGGATGGATTCTTAGGATGTAATCAGGTACCGATAGCCAAAGAAGATCAGAAAAAGACAACCTTCGTATGTGAATTTGGTTCATTTTCCTATAGAGTCATGCCATTTGGCCTTAAAAATGCACCTGCAATATTCTCAAGAATAGTTGTAAAAACATTTCAAGAATACATCTACAAAACAATGGCAGTATACTTCGACAACTGGACAATATATTCTATGCTAAAAGATCACTATAAATGGTTAATGCTTACGTTGGAGCACTGCCAACAGATCTAGTTATCTATCAATATAAATAAATGTATCTTAACCCCTATAGGAATTCTATTAGGACATATTGTATGCAAAGAAGGTATCAAAGTTGACTTTACAAAGATAAAAATTATCCTCGACTTAAAACCACCAATGAACCAAAAATAGGTCAGAGTACTGTTAGGACATACATGGTACAATAGAAAATTCATTCGGCACTACTCTAATATGACATATCATCTGGAAGAACTGCTAAGGGAAGATCAAGAGTTTATCTAGACAGAATAATGTCACACATCCTTCGACACATTAAAAATAAAATTAGTCGAAGCACCCATTCTTCGATTCCCAAACTGGTTGATCAAATTTCATGTGCACATTGATGCCTCAGGCTTAGCAATAGGAGCAATCTTGACACAACCTGGTGAAGATGGCATGGACTACCAAATCATATAAAGTAGTAGAAAATTAAACAAATCTGAACGCAACTACTCCACGATAGAAAGGGAGGCATTAGGGATGGTCTTTTCTCTTCAAAAATATTGATACTACCTACTGGCTAACCCCTTCATATTCTACACATATCATCAAGCATTAAAATACCTCGTCAATAAACCTTTGCATCATGACAGAATATGCTGCTGGATATTACTATTCCAATAATTTGAATTTGAAGTTATAGTTTGACTAGGACGATTGAATGTCAGGCCTGACCACTTGTTAAGAATTGACATAGGGGAGGAGCCGACAGGAGTTGAAGATGACCTACTGGATGCACACTTATTTTGGATAGAAGTTGTTCCTACAGAATTAGAAAAAATAAAGAAATTTCTAGAGAATGGCCAAGCACCAAAAGGCATGAACACTAAGAAAAAACAAATTTTAGCCATGAAAGAAACCCCATACACCCTAATCAATGGATTCCTATAGAAAATGGGTTTAGACGAAGTACTCCATCGATGTTTTTTAGAACATGAACGTGAAACATTATGCATGATGCACACTATGGACCAGCAGGGGGAAATTTTCAATCGGATACAACTACAAAGAAAATCCAACAATTAGGATTATGGTGTCTAATGCTATACAAAGATTGTAAAAAGTTTGTGAGAAAATGTGATTGCTGCCAATGTCTAGGTTGATTGCTAAGTAGTATAGAAATGCCTTTAATATCAGTAAACCCAAGCCTCACATTCAAAATCTAGGCTATCGAATTTATAGTTCCATTTCCAGTCCCAACAAAAATGATAGGCACAAGGTATATCATAACAACAGTTGAATATGTTACTAAATGGGCAGAAGCAGAACCCGTCGACACTTATTCTAGTGAGGTAGTTGATAAATTCATATATGAAAACATCATCACTAGGTTTGGATATCCTATAACCTTAATCAGTGACCAAGGCTCACACTTGATCAATAAAACAATTACAACACTGATAGAACAATTCAAAATCGACCATCAACGAAGCACAACTTATCACCCTCAGTCGAATGGAGCAATAGAAGCATTTAACAAAACATTGACAAAAGGTTTAACAAAAATATGCAATACCAACAAAGATTACTAGGATGAGAAAATCCTTGTGGTATTATGGGTGTACATAACAACATATAAACGTTTGACCAACCAAACACCCTTTCGACTAGTCTACGGCCAAGAAGTAGTCATTCCTTTACATTTTCGACAGTAAACATCGGTAATAGCCGACATATTACATATCAATGTTGAAGAAGCAAGAAAGGATCAACTAATGGAATTAACCAAACTAAAAGGACACCGACTGCTTACTATACAACATCAAGAAATTTAGAAGCAACAACAGAAGGCTTGGAACGACCGAAACATAAAAAATAAGAATTTGTCGATAGGAGACCTTGCATTACTATACAACAGTCAGGTGAAAGGAAAACCTAAAAAGATACACACAGAATGGATGGGACTGTATATTATCAAAGAAATCAATGCCAATGGATTGATTCAAATCAGAACATTACAGTGCATAGTATTTCAGAAGCTGGTAAACAGTGCCCGATTAAAACAGCAATAAAAAATAATGGTTCTATAACTCTTACAAAAACCTATAAAAAGAAAAATCAAGAAAAATCAAGAAAAATCAAAATGAACTTCAACAGGCGTAGTATACCATTCGACAATAATCGACATTTTTACCGTCGACATACCACAGATCGACCATACCTTCATCATCGACAAGAGGACCAAAACGTCAAATCAACTCATCATGACTACAGTCATGGGGAGCGCTGAAACTAGAATGTATTAAATCAGCCTTCATTAAAGCGTCCTTTACCATCAAACCCGCCATTAATAACAGCATCGACAAGATCTCCATCTGCTCCACCTATAAATACTACACCATTTGAAAATCACATAATGTTTTATCAAGATCTAGAGCGACAAAATTACCAGACCCCCTTGAGAAAATCAAATACCAAGAATTATGAACAGATAACCAACAAAATGGCCCCAAAACAAAATAGATCCATGAAATCCAAAGTACAATAATTGAACTCCTCTGTAAGTCCATTAGTAAAATGATTAAAGAACATTAAAAACATGAAAGTGCAGGAAGGGTCGAATTAAAAGAATGGGCTTACCGTGGCAAATAAAAAATGACAGAGGAAGAAGAGAAGGTGAACCATAGAACAATTATGAACTTTATGAATGCATCGCTCATGGAAAGTTTTGGAGGAACAAAGGAAAACATTGTCAGATTCATAATCAACCCGTACCACAATGGGAAGTTTTAATTTGACACACCAGTGGAAATATCGGCTGAAACCATCTATAAACTCATTGGGCTATCAAACAAAGGAGATCTTCCTGTAGGCATCAACGAAGAATTAGTCGAAATACTAACGAGAACACTAACATGAAAGAACTCAAAGTGGTTTATAATAGGGAATGTCCAAGCTACCACACCCAAAATGGTGGCCAAAATTGTGTCCACTGGCCTAACTATCACAAGACGCGGCTGTGACTTAAATCTTGACATGCTGGAAGCAATAAACTGCATAGAAAGCCCGAAAAGGTATAATGTTGGGCCCAATACATGGACAACATACTCAAATCCATCTGCGAGAAGTGCCAGGAATCAAGTGCAATAATCAGATTCCCATCCCTCTTAATATGGATAGCTATGTACCACTTATGTCGAGTCAGGCATAAATACTTCTTGGAGCCAACCAGGTTTCATATGTGGCGTTTTAAGTCGTTTTCAATGGCTAGAACCCCATTGGAACAGGAAGAAAGCAAAGTATTCCTAGAACACTGGTTCCAAAACCTAAAAATCCAAACAACCAGATGGAGGGTGTCTCAAAACATCCGAAGATTTCTACCCCCTACATCACACATCCAAGTAGAACTAGGACACACAGCAATATGGCATGAGCAAGGGTCTATAGCAAAGGAAAATCCACTCGACTACTATCCAACAGTCGAGGAGATCTTCACGGAGTTGGCAAGACAGACCGAAACCTACATTCCCATACCAAAGGCTTCAAAAGAAAGTAATAAAGCTATTATAGAGCCATTGATCGACCAGGATAAGGAGGAATACTGTGAATTCAACCTTCATATTAGTACTTTCACCTCAGGAGACACTCCGACAGAGGGACAAAAACCCCTCCAAATTGAAAATGCACCGACTCAACAGCAGACGATCACACCGACAGAAAAAGATACTATCGTCTCGACTCATCAACAAGAGGGAGGAAGAATAGATAGAGTAAGATAGTCAATGAGATATCCTAGAGTATGCTATGACAAAACAAAATTTAAGAAAAATAGTGAAGAAAATAGCAGCCTCAAGGAAAAAGAAAGCAAATCAGGGAAAAGGGAAGGGGAAGTGCAAAATTATTTTATAAGAGTTGGAAGATGAAGAAGAACTATTGGATACTGCTATCGACATCCTAGAAGATGCTGAAGCAAATAAGGTATCATTCAAGACCCAATTCAAGTGGTTTTTTGACTTAGGAGCAAAACAAGGCTGGCCAAAGAAGGTAAGAAATGCCACTACACCTGTAATAGATCCTATTGACTTGACCGTAGATTCACCAAGACCTTCTCCCACTATAATAACACAAGAATCAACCATGACCGTATCACCAAGCTACAATGAGTTAATCCCTAAAACCCTTAAGGAAAAGATGGACAAAGATGTTGAACTTCAGCAATTTATCAATGATTTTCCAAATCTATTCCTTAAAGCCCAGTAGATCAACATCACCCACAAACTTGTCGAGTCAAGATATTCCCAACAAAGCCTCTTTCCACAATCTTCCCAAGTTTCATCACCACCATCAGTTATAAGAATCATCAAATCATCATACATTCGTAACCCTGAACTGACATCCACCGTAGTCGCAACCCACATTTCATCATTCACACCAACATTCCAAAACCGTCTAGCTAGTGAGGAAGAGAGGGGACCACTTTCCCTAGAAGGTAACTACACATCCGTAGATGCTGAAATTGACAACCTCATGGAAGATGAAGGAATCGCCAACTCTTTCGACCCTCAAACAGAAGTCGAAGGATCCTTATCGAAAAAAAATTCGACCACCCCCCTAACCCCAGACCATTCACGGTCACCACCACCACTAGTATCATAGCCCCAGCACAATCCAAGCACTCCATATTCACCACCAGTAGAAGCAAAAATAGCCACAAACCCCATCCCAGAAACCCAATGAACTAATCCTACAATAGTAGAAGTTCATTCGATTGAGAATCCACCGACTGAAGAACAACAAAATCCAGAGCAGTAGGAAACATCAGTACCGATAGGATCAGAACTTGTCCATAAGTCAAAGCATACAAGTAAGAGAAAAGAAAAGAAGAAGAAAGAAGAGCATCATAAACAAAAAACACTGACAACTATCGACCTTCATCAACTGGGATCGACTTCTTTAGTTGAAACACCAAAGCTAATAGATGGAGAGCTGGATAGACTCCTGGAAGAAATAACCAAAGAAGCATCAACTAGAAACTGAACAAAACAAGAAAGAATTGAAAAAATGAAAGTAGAACAAGTTGAATTCCTGACCAAATGCAGGAATTTTACACAAATAGTGATACCAGGGATGGCAGAGACGGATACCGATAAACCATTGGAAAAAACATACCAATTGTTTGAAAGTGTCATGTCGAACCTATAGATGCAGCTGCAGATTAGGAGAGACGAGAAAAAGGAAGAAACTTATGTTCTACTAAAACAACATTACATAACATTTTTCGAAGCACATAAGGTATTGCAAGACCACTTACAAGATTCTCTCACCATGGAATAAGTCCTACATATTTAGCACACCCACTGTAGATAAGTATTCCAGTAGGCTCGACAAACTCGTGAGCACATCCAAAACTTAGAAAAACAACAAGGTCTGGATGACACCATGAGAAGAAAAATATAGGACAGATCATATTAGAAACAACAAAACTAGAAAATCTAGAAAAACAAGCACATCACTGGACGACCCAGGCACTTCCAAGCATCAGCACACTCGACAAGATCTGCCCACAGATGAAAATATTGTTATATATAGCAGATGAAAAGGCTTAGTCACTGGGACCTAACTTGGAAAACATCACAGACTGTTCAATTCAAGAGAAGATGTCGACTCTTTATTAAGCCTCACAACCTTGACCATCGATATCCAGAACGCTCTACACAGTTGGGCAGAGTTTCAACACCAATTGGCCATCAAAGCAGAATCTATTATAGAAGTCTGCGTTAAAAAACGGCCGTCCATTCATATACACAACCCATGAGGACAAAAGAAAAACACAGTAACTACTTTAGATAAGCAGATTTTTTAGTACCTCCCCTGATTCTTCGGGACGAAGAAATATTTTTTTCCTGGGGGAGATGTTGGAGGAGCTAATCGATGAGCCAACTAGTCCAGGTAACCGACTAATTGGAGATTAAGTCGGCCTCCAAATTTTGTGTCGGTTGACTGAAGCGATAATTAGTTACTCATAACTGTTTTGTAAATCATATATATTAGGCTGTTGAGCCAGTTAAGAACTAGGTTCAGTTTTTACATATGTATGGACCCTCATGTGATTCTATAATATAAATCTATTATTCCCTTACCTATTCTTGTCTCTTGTCTCTATATGTTTATTTGATTATTTATGTGTATTATTGGTAACCTTATGTGATTTGTGAGATTACAACAGGATTCTAGTAATTGACTTGCTATTCTTTTTATTAAAATGCATGTGATTCAAATATTTTATTATAAATTTTTATTGTAGATCTTGTTTTGAACTTATCATATGAAAAAATCATTTTATTGAGCGGTCAAAACATTTGACTTCTTATTTGGTCTCATCCCAAGGAAAAAACAAAGAACAACACACTTTTTCTATTTTTTTCGACAACAGGAGAATTGAAATACTATGAAGTAGTTCAAGAGCACATTAATTCTTGCATTAGTTTCCTAACATTACTTGTTACCAAACCATTTCCACCACCTTATTTTCCACTACCTTGATCTTTATCGTTGTGTCTACCACCTTGATATTCATCGCCCTCAAGTGGCCACTACCTTCTACTTTGCTATTGAATCGCTCTATTTATTCCTTTATAGTGGTAATTTCTAGATTCAGGATTCAAAGAACCCATTGAAACTGGTGTTGGTGACGGATTGATATTAACTGATGGATTATAAGGATATTGAACAAGTTGTTGTAGGATATGGAAAATTGAAGGAATTTCAAGGCCTTATTTTCACTATATTTGTGTGGTCTTTCCATGCCAATAAAATTCATATGCTCGTATTTATTCTCGAAATAACACACAATCTTCTACACCTAAATTCATATCTTCCTAGCAATCTTAAGATCCAACACCATGGATTAATACTCATCCACACTGTAGGTTCATTAAAACTCCATCTAAAGGAAAAATGATGATTCCCACAGAATAAACTAAGAAACCACCTACCCTAGAACCATATTTAGAGGAATCTAGATAAAAACCCATATTCCATAGACGAGCAGGATCAGGCCATTAATACTCATTCTTACAATCCTTATAAATTTCTATAGGCTCAACATTAAGACTCATTACATATTCACATATCTCATCAATTGTATAAATGATATAATTTGTGGGATTTGTAGGGTTCCTTGTAGAATCTAAAGGTTATCCCTCTGAACATAAGGATTGTAGCATATGACAAGTAAAACTCGATTTTATGCCCCCAAAGTAGAACTCTAGCTAATGTAACATCAACAACCCATAAGTAGGAAGGACATTTGTGACCACTACATGCATAATTACAAGCTTTCATGGCATCTCTACCAACTTAACCACCAAATCGTTAATCATTCAATGTATATGGAAAAAATATCCATCAAGTCATTAATCGATATAACTATGACATTGAAGTAAGCCCAAAATATAGATTCATGATTTTGAATTCTTTTAAATGTTCATGTGTTTAAGAGCCATACCTCTACTTATCTTGTCAAGCTGTCATTACTTATTCAACTGTAAACAACCATTGGTGTTATTGTTGTCATGTGGATATTGTAAAACAATGCTTAACCTTTTTCGGTTTCTTGGTCGACTTGGTCATGGTATAAAATGTTTACTTACCTCTCGCCACTCAACTTGTGAATACTCAGTATATGGCTAAGAGATATTTTTGGGCTAGATTGATGCATAGCAAGTTAATTCACCTCAAGATGGGAAATTTTGGTGGAAACAAACAAACTCGTCTTGTGTGCTAATTTAAACGCAGGAAATACATCACATCATTATTTTGAATGCTCCAGCCACTAATTTATCTTGGCCATCTATTTGAAAACACTCAATAAGAATGAGGATATCAATGAGGTCCATCATAGTTAGATTTTTCGAGCTTCATATCCATCTCATTGTAAATTACACTTGCTCAAGACATAACTACACTTGCTTTAAATATATCAAAATACCTATTTTTCATATTAAGATCATGGAATGAAGGAAAAAATTAATGACAAAGACAATGGTTATATTGTTAATCAATGTTCAATTTGATCCAATATAGAACATTAAACTAAAGTCTTTATTTGGGATTATTGGTTCAATATAAACCTCAATTAGAGTTTTCGAGGTTCACATCCATCTCATTGTAAATTACACTTTCTCAAGACATAACTACACTTGATTTCAATATATCCAAATACCTATTTTTCATATTAAGATCATGGAATGAAGGAAAAAGTAATGACAAAGACAATGGTTATATTGTTAATCGATTTTCAATTTGATCCAATAGAGAACATTAAACTAAAGTATTTATTTGGGATTATTGGTTCAACAATATTTATGGCATTACATAACCATCCATGGGGTCACTATTACTAAACATAGATTTTATAACTAATAACAACTTTATAACTAAACTCAAATCCTGTAAAGCCTCATCTCTTATTATAAAAACCTATGATCTTATTAGTAGTTCACTCCTTACTAGTATTGATAACTTGGTACATGAGGAATAAAAAAACTTCAACGATAAGTAAGTTGGTGAACCTAATATTTTGTAATTTCACTCAAGGTATTCATTTTATGCTTACAACAAGATCTTTAGTTTTAGTTGTAACTCACAGTAGATTAGATGAATAACTTTGAGATATAGAAACATATATCACAAATCTTCCACTCTATTTATTTTCCTATACTATTATTATTTGAGTAGTTGGTGAATTGTGCTTTGTAATGTGGCATATTTAGGAGTTATTAAACATAAAGTTAACATTGGGATTGGCTTACACTTACAAAAATTCCAACACATTAAATTTGACGCATTGCCTAACGCATATAATTCAACATAAGAGGCACTATTGGTTTACAATGTTTTGATATAATTTCTTGCCTGAAACAATGCAATCAAAGCAAGTCAATCTTATTCATAAAAAATGCTTATGCCTTTACACTTGATCCTCGCTTATGACTTGTTTCTTTAGCCAATATAAAACAAACCCTAAAGGAAATGACTTGCAACTATGCATCTTCGCTTGTTGTTTCAATTTGGACCCATGACATGGGTTCAGGAATACACCTATGTTTTAATCCATAATGGCAGGTTGGGGTGACTAGGTATTAAATAATTCACTTTGGATCTAGAACGTTATAACCTTAAGAAACTATCCATTCAAAGTTTTATTTAAATGTATTTAATGGTAAAAATATAAATTTTTCAAAATCAATATCTTATTTAGATAATTATATAGTTGAGATGTTGCATAACTTGTGATTTCCCTAAACCAGAAGTCAAACACACCAACTCAAAAAATTTGATGTACTACCAATATACTGCTACAACATCTCTGATAAATATGCATCAATCTTATGGTCCACTTCAAGGATTCCAAAATAGCGCACTAGCTTAAAAGGTTCTTCAATAAGCACAAAGATGATTGTGACTTGACTCCAAAAGGATTGGGATCGACTGGGGATGCCTGGAGTGGCTTTGGTATTTTTTATTATTATAGATTATGCAGACTAAATAATTATAATTGTAGAGTTGGAGGGGTTCAGGAGAGGTTTGGAGAGACTTGGAGTGGAATTGGGAGTTCGGTACAACACATGGTAACAATTTTGAGACATATTTAAGGTGTATTTAGGAAGGTAAATTCTCTATAAAACCAATTGGAATGGATTTTAAAGAGTCGCAGGTTTTTGTAGTAACTCACATAATGTTAATTAAATCTCCTGAGAGGAAGATATGGCCAAAATCATGGAAGCTAGTCGAATTTGGCTAGTGAAAGAGAAAGGGTGAGAAAGATCACAATGAATGGTAGGGTTTTATAAAGGTAGGACATAAGTTCCACAGTACATGGTTGTAGGTGGTATAAAAAAACATGCATAGATGAAAGGTACAATACTTTTCATGTGTGGCCTTAAGGAATGGGAAGATTTCCACATTGGCCATTGGCACATTCGACAGTGCATCACTCCTCGAGATGCTTCCGGGAAATCTAGAAAACCAATAAATTTCCTCTAGTATTTATGTGGAACCTTTTATGCTACCTGGTAACCAATGGGGTTACAATAACAATTAGGGAATGAATGGAAGCAAGTTTGGGAAGCAATATTTGAGAATTGACAATTTTGGGTTAGGGAGACTTCAAAACTAATGGCACAAGGGGCTCATGAATTTTTTGAATGGGAGCATGGATGGGACCAACTATAATATAATTAATTGTTAGGTACATAATATATACCAATCGATAGGAAATTTATAGATAATTAGTGTAATACTTAATATTTGGCAATTTTACTAACACATTGGACACCATAGACATAATAGAGATATAGAATGGAACCAACTAGAAATTTATTATTATTCAGTATCAGAATGGACTGTCTACATCATATGGATGCTATAAGAGTAGAAATTATAGAAGAAACAATTAAATATAGAAATATATAGAAATAGGAGATATATGATGAGAGGTCTTAAGAATAATGACCCCCTACAACAAAACGAGATCCAAACTAAGTGTAGCTCCAACAACCTATAGAAAACACTTGGGAATGTGGACTTTGAGAAATGAAGTTGTTGCTTTTCCTAGCAGCAAAAGCATGAATGCACAAAGGAACAACCTCCAACTGGAATGATCATTGAATGCATAGAAGATGACTAAAGCACAATGAAAGGAACTTAGCATTCCTCTCCAAAATCACCTGCTAGAGATACTCCAACTAGTTATTGAGATACAAAGGGGCACATCTCCATATTGTTGATAAGGGGAGCATCACTCAAGTTTAGGTAGGACTAATATTACCATTAATAACAATAATATCCAAATGCATTCCTCCTTTGCCTCCTTTTATATTTGAGAGATCTCCAATACCATGGGCAAGTGAAAGCCATGTTCCATAATCACTTTAATCCAATACCATGGAACACTCAAAACTTTGCATTGGGTAATTATTACTCCACTATATTCATGAGGGAACCATCTAACCATTTTGAATTTCATAAATACACCCTCTAACTTCCTTAAGCAACTCTAACAAATTTACCCAAGTTTTTCCACTTATTTATACCATCATTATTCCACCCTTATCCACTCCTTGAACGCTCTGTGACCCAATTTAATCATTAATTTCCTACTTAAATTCACAATTACAATTTGACTTGGGGAAATATTCTCCAATTAATTCCCATAATAATTCTTTTCTCCATAATTCGAATTGTGAATTACTTTTGGCTTAATTATCTTCTTAATAATCATTTTTGTATTTGAGGATAATTTACTTAAATAATATTTCTCCTCTAATCACCCATTTAATATAATAATTTTATACTTAAATAACTTAAACAAAATAATATAGAAAAAATTGAGGACATGAAATAAGTCTTTAACTATATTTCACATTACAAATAAAACACCTTTTAATAAAGCTTTTTCGAAACTATTAAAAAAACACTTCAAGTTATTGGAAAAGGTTGGTGACCAAATAATCTAGAATTTTTTTCTTTCTTTATTCTTAAATTGTATTAAACACATTGATGCACTCATATATGGGGGCACTGATGTATTCCAATTATAAGTGCACAAAAATTTGTTATTAAATAAACTATCAACTTAAATAAATTATAAGCATACTATATTTGGTGTTTAAGAACCAACAATGCATCGATGCGTCACCATATAAAATGCACCAAATAATATTTATAAATTAAATCATACAATCTCAGTTTTAATTTTTAAAAATTGCAAAACTCATTGGTGCACTTTCACTATAAGCACACATTGGAGGGTTTTTTCATTATTTTGTAAAAAAATCTAATATATATGTCTTTAAATCACAAATGCACTAGTATATCTTTGTATAATATGCCTAGATCCAAATACTAGGCTCTATCAAGGGTCAAGAGGATCAAATATCCCAAGGTGCAAACCTCCTTGAGTGAAATACATGAGATGAGGTTTGCACCTTGGGAGATTTGATCCCTCTTGATGCTTGATAGATCCTAGGATTTGGATCTGGGATGGTTTCATTCGTGGGCGGTGCCACAAAACTAGAGTTTGATCAACATTGTAAGGAACATGTTAAGTTGAAAACACAAGTAGAATTATGAGGATTATCTCAATGTAAGTAATAAGTATTAAGGATTGAATAAATTGTTAAATTGGAAAATAAAGACAATAATTTTGTAAGGATTAAATAAATGAAAATATGGTTTAGATTTACACTCAGTCTAGGGTTTTCCATTTTACCCCAAACAATTACTCTTCTTTTGTTTTTCTTAGAAGGGGAACATTCTACATCAGTGTACATTTTTTCAACATTTCCACTAAAAAATATTTACATTTAGAAATTTGATCTATTTCGACAATTGGTAGATTTTTTAAGATAGATCTATGCTACTTAAACACATTTATAAATTCTGAACTTGGAATTTCGTTGCTGCTACAATTTCTGAAATTTGAAAGTCCAACTGTAATATTTTTACAGATTTTAAAGTACAATAATGAATTCAGAATTTCAACATATCTTAATTTTGTTTCATTACGATTCATGGATGGATGGTACAATTTTCATGGGAAAACAATCTTGGGAAATGAAGGTATTGATTAGTGTTTGAAATAATATATTTTTTTAAATTTTATAATTTTTTTAGTAGTAGTTTATTTTTTATTTTCTTTATTTTTAATTGAAATTAAGTAAAAACATTTAACAAATCTCATCGAGTGCAATTTACCATAGTTTCTTTAAGAAGCCTTGCATGGTTGTTTAGGAGGCCTTGCACATGGTCTTAAGACCATGTGCAAGGCCAACATATTTTTGCGCATAATTACATGGCGTCAAATTTTCCATTGATATTACATGTGCCTAGTCAAATTTTCAATTGATATTACATGTGCGCAGGGAATATATCCATGTAAGCTTACTATATTTAGTTTTTGTACTGAAATAATACTTGTTAACATGATTAGCAATCTCTGAAGTAGATAACATGATAATCAATTAAAATAATAAGCTACTGTCATTAGAGGGATCAAATCCACTCAAGAATTAGAGGAATTGTCCTACCAATCATTCTCAAGAGTGAAATGTGTAACTAAATTTTGTCATTAGAGGGATAAAACCCACTCATGAATTAGAGGGATTTTCCTACCAATCATTCTCAAGATTGAAATGTATAATTATATTTTTTCAATGCATGTGTATGAATTACAGGCATCAAATCCACTCAAGAATTAGAGGGATCAAAAGAATTTGAGGGATTCCCCTACGAATCATTCTCAAGAGTGAAATGTGCAATTAATGTTTTCAATGTCTCTGTAGGAATTAGAGGGATTAACCTACTACTATAACGTCTTATATATTATATAATTTGAAATAATATATTTTTTGAAATTTTATAATTTTTTGTAGGAGTAGTTTATTTTTTACGATATTTTTTGC